>OY856413.1:203938424-204538424 GCA_963693085.1 Alisma plantago-aquatica
TCAAACGGTACATTAAGCAGATCTGTGTAGCATCTTATTTGTCAAACAAACAGTATAACAAACACCACTTAACATGTCAGACCAAATTTACTTGCCGTGCCGGCAGTATACCTATGCAACAAACACAGCCTATGTTAAAAGTGAAATGACAAATGGCCCTTGAAAGCTACAGGTAGAGATGGTCAGTCAACCCATTTTGCTTTCTTCCCTTCTTCTATCCCGCAATCCAAGGCGAGACGACCAGGTCCAACGTCGTCTTCCAAGTACGCCTAGCTCCTACCGTCCACGCAAGACAAGGAGGGACACATCGCCTATCAAAATCGGCGGCACATGGCGGAGAGACAAGGGAAATGCGTTCGCTGCGCGTGGGTAGCATTGTATGCAACCAAATGTGTGGTTTCTGGCCCGGTCTGCAGACAGCGGCAGCAAGATTGTGGGCAACGTCACAGTTACGCTAACATTATTTATTTCAAATACATCTTAGGATGACTTTTCAAGCTCCTGACATTAAGTATGTTGGGGTCATGAGCGGATGGACGACTTAGTTTGAGGATCTGAAGAAAATGCCAGAGTCAAATGCAGAGGCACGTTTACGCAATCAATGCTGTCTAGATGCCTGAAGACAGGTACAGATGTATCCCCTTGACTCGTGCAATTAACATTATATTACGATCGTCTCTAGAAAACTATATAGCCATCGTTATCTATCTCTAACCGGGAGAACATCGAGGAAATTGCAACTGTCGTGGAGCTGTATCTTCTAATTTCTGCGAGAGAGCAGCTGAACTTGACTGGTAAAACATTGAAAGCACGAAGCACGACTCCGAAATGTTTATCATTGATAACGATTGCTCTATCACATTGTGGATGAGTGAAGTTAGGATTAAAGTAGCATGAGATACTTTCAGATTTGATATATTTGGATTCTTAGTACCAAAAGCTCTGGAAGAGGGTCTTAAAAAGCTATGAGTAGTAATGAAATATATGGATGTTGGATTTCAAAAGATTGGTTTTTGCCATTCAGAAAGGAGATCACATGTTCTGAACCCAATATTTGTCCTTTTTTATCCCCTCTAAACCGACAGAGACAGAGAGGCAACTGGGGATAGAAAATTTGAAAAAACTAGCGGCGGAACTTGTTGCTCGCTTGTCTTCTATTTCGATTTAATTTTTTTCTCTTAGTACTGTGATGATTTAAGTTCTATGAAGTAGCATCGGATCATGTGTCCCCACCTATATGGCTATATATGTCCAATATAACTTAAATTAGCAGTTGTTTTGATGTGATTATGGTCTTAAAATCTGGATTCACGTCAAGGTAAGGACTAGTTTAATTGTATATAGTCCGGCTCAAATTGTAAACTTTTTTTTCTTTTTGTCGCCATTCAAAAAGGATGGGCAACACAATTTATTGTCCATGTTTCTATTAAGGTATTTTGTAACGAAAATCCTCCCGTGACGTGCAGGAGGGAAAGACTCGCGTTTTGACGTGGTCTCCTGGGTGGTTTTCAGTGCAGAACCCAACTGACAGGGGGGTTTGGGTGGATGGAGGTGGTTTTGCAGGGTGAGGTGGCAGGGGATAGGTGATGGGCTGATTTGATAGGTCTGTGGAAAGAGATTGAGACACAAATATATAGAAAAGTTTATTTTGTACGTAACTTTTGATCTGTAATGAATTTTTTGACAAAATAAAAACCGTTAAATTTGTTACGGAAAATGCAATCCAACAAGACCAATATAAATATATTTTTGAAAAAATTAATATACATGAATATTAGGATTGAACATATTCAAACAAAATGGACCCAAATATAAAGAAAAGTTTATTTTGCACATAATTTTTAATCTATAATGAATTTTTTGAAGAAACAAAAATCGTTGAATTTGTTGCGGAAAATGCAATCCAACAAGACCAATATTAATATATTTTTGAAAAAAATAATATATATGGATATTAGAAATGAACATATTCAAACAAAATGGGCACATGAGTGACAATATTAGTGAGGAGGGAAGTAGTGGGCGCATTTAGTGTCATAGTGGGTGAATACATTCAAAAGTATGCACATTCAGGACAATAGAGGGCACATTCTGTTAAAACTAGGTGCATTGAGAATAATAGTAGGCACATTCAAGCAAATCTGGACGCATTGAGGGATATAGTGGGAACATTCATGCAAAAGTGGGTGCATTCTGGATAATAGTATGTACATTCAAGTAAAAGTGGGTGTATTCAAGTAAAAGTGGGCACATTTAAGTAATAGTGGACACATTCATTGAGGAGAGAAGTAGTGGCACATTTAAACAGTACAATGAGCACATTCAAGCAAAACTGGGCGCATTGAGGGCTATAGTGGGCACATTCATACAAAAGTGGCCGCATTCTGGATAATAGTGGGTGCATTCAAGTAAACGTGGACGCATTCAAGCAAAAGTAGGCTCATTTAATCAATAATGAGTGCATTCAAGTAAAAGTGGGCACATTCAAGCAATAATGGGCACATTCAAGAAATAGTGGGCGCATTTTGGACAATAGTGGGTGTATTCAAGCAAAATTAGGCATATTGAAGAGCGTATTGAGGAGGGAAGTAGTGTGCGCATTCAAGCAAAAGTAGACACATTTAAACAGTACAATGGGCACATTCAAGGAAAATTGGGCGCATTGAAGGTTATAGTAGGCACATTCATGTAAAAGTGGGGCACATTCTGGATAATAGCAGGCACAATCAAGGAAAAGTGGGCGTATTCAACTAAAAGTGGGCACATTTAAACAATAGTGGGCACATTCAAGTAAAAATAGGCGCATTCAAGCAAAAGTGAGTTCATTCAAGCAAAATTAGGTGCATTTGTTTTACTTGAATGCGCCCACTATTACTTAAATGCACCCACTTTTGCTTGAATGTGCCAACTTTTACTTGAATGTGCCTACTTTTTCTTAAATGCGCCCACTATTATCCAGAATGCACCCACTTTTGCATGAATGCACCCACTATATCCCTCAATGCACCCAGTTTTGCTTGAATGCGTTCACTATTGTTCTTAATGCGCCTACTTTTAACAAAATGTGCCCTCTATTGTCATGAATGCGCTTACTTTTGAATGTATTCACCCACTATGACACTGAATGCGCCCACTACTTCCCTCCTCACTTATATTGTCATTCATGCACCCATTTTGTTTGAATACGTTCATTCCTAATATCTATGTATATTATTTTTTTAAAATATATTAATATCTTTTTGGATTGTATTTTCCGTGACAAATTCAACGGTTTTTGTTTCGTCAAGCAATACATTATAGATCAAAAGTTACGTGCAAAATAAACTTTTTTTTTATATTTGTCACTCATGCGCCCATTTTGTTTGAATACGTTCATTCCTAATATTCATGTATATTATTTTTTTTAAAATATATTAATATTGGTCTTGTTGGATTGCATTCTCCGTAATAAATTTAACAATTTTTATTTCGTTAAAAAATTCATTACCGATCAAAAGTTACATGTAAAATAAACTTTTATTTATATTTCTGTCTCAATTTTTTTCACATAACTATCAAATCAGCTTCTCACTTACCCTCTGTCACCTAAACCTGTAAAACCACCTCCACCCACCCAAACTTCCTTGTCAGCTGAGTCCCACATTGGAAACCACCCACAGAACCGCGTCAAAATGCGAGTCCTCCCCTCGTGCCTGCGCTTCACGGGAGGATTTTCTTTTTGAAAATATACAATCAGGGATGTGGGGGTCCGGACGATCGCGGAAGTAGGGGTCTAGGTGATTGGAGGTCTTGGTGATTGGAGTTTGTGCGGCGATTCAGCCGTGGCGGCTGCGTAGCCTGCATGTGGTGCGTCACGCTCAGGTAGATGAGCCCTATAAGAGCGTGAGGGGCGGTTGTCCGAGTCCGCTAACTTTTGAGCGACCCTATGACGCTGTTCTGGTTCCGCCCTGACCGGGAGTGACATGATCTCTGTTCGGTAGGTCGGCGACGTGTTCTCAAGCTACAAGCCTCGACCCATCCTCAAATTTGAGAGGGTTCACTACTGTGCCTGCGGACTATAGTTGAACAGAGTCCATCTCATAGGATCCGAATGTGCTTGACGCTTGAGACAGAACTGTGGACCTGTGGTCACTATGTTCTGTAGATGCCGACGTGCATCTCGTACAGACCAAACTTGCTCCTTAGTCCATGTTGTTGTCAGGCGCAAAGTCCAACCTTTGAAGGTCTAGCCTTACCGTCACCCGTCTAAGGTAGAGGAATGGGAGGGGAAGAATTGTCTAATGTGTGGTAGTCTTAACACTAACTAAGCTTGTGGTGCCCAGGTTGCAACCAGAGACTACAATGTTGTTGTAGTAAATTTTAAGTTTACGTTGTTATATAGAACAACAACATGTACAATTTAAGGTTCATGTCATATCTAGATAAAAAACAGAAGAATAAATAATATAGGAGAAAATAAAAATGAAGTTAGGAACTCATACCAGATCGGTCATTAAAAAATAAACGTGTTACTTAAAGAAATCAGCGGCCCACAATCCTTCTGGATATGCATCGTTGTTCTAGTCAACCCGGTCACGAACCTCATTAAGACAATGTCCCGCTCGCGTTGCCGATGAACGATGCAGATGAAGAGCGAGATGCAATACTAGTATAGCCCAACAATCACATCAACTGCCAGATCGTGTCTCAGAAGGGAGAAAGACACTCACTTCGCACAGGAGGAAAACCCCCATGAAGCAACTAGGGAGCGATGGCAGAAAGCTCTCCTTTAGGGTTTGTAAAACATGAATGAAATAACTGACAACTGATATTCGTTTGAGATGTGTTTAATCATAATGACCGGAGGCTTATTTATAGTTTTACACAACCAAATTCTTATTCATGTTAAGACACAATCACTCGATCACTCTTGTACACATTGCAGAAAAATCCACAAGGAAGATACTTTCCAATTAAGATTAATACATTCATTTTGTAAAGAAACAATTAATTAAATTATTGATTAACTAATAACATAGTTGTATTCTAGTGTAAAAAGAAGACAAAAGACAATTCCCACAACCCACAACCCACAAGCCACAAGCCACAAGTCCGAGCCCGTGCCCGACCCGACCAGTCTCGGCCGAGCGAGGTGAGACGTGGCGCATGCGTGCATGCGTCCGTGTGTGTTTTGGTCACCATACCCACCGAGAAGGTGAGCATACTCTCCCCTATGACTCTTTGGACACTAGTGTCACATATGATCCTACATATAAGGACCAAAAAAGTTTTAGGAATGAGCAATGTGGGATAAAACTATTTTCTATTTATACTAGACACAAAACTACATTTCCTCTATGTACTAGCTGCACTACATTGCGCTTAACCCATGCTATATACATGGATAACAACCATATATCAAAAAATCCCCACAAAGTCCAATGTATAGTGTGCTCTGCCAATCAATCCTCTATACTGTGCTTTAACAGATACCTTTTGATTTGAATCTACCTGAGTTATCCAACTGTGACCCCCACATGAACTAGGTGAATAAAAGTCTTGAACCTGACCCTTGGGTGCAAGAGTATAAGTTGATAACAACACAATAAAGACATGACAAAAAAGAAATCCGGCGCATTAAGGCCACACATCCAAAAAATATCATGATTGATATCAAGAAAAAACCCAATTCTCCTGTTGTGGCCTACACAACATCAATCATTTAGTTGGAGTCGGTAAGGATGTACTGCTAGCATCCTATCCTAAGACTTGACACCATTCAGAGAGTAACCTCTTACTAACTTACAGTCATGAAACTAACATGTTTCTTAGGGGATAGACACATATATGCAAGAAGCATCAAAAGAGATTACATAGTGTCATCTAATTCACCCGACAACTTGTTATCACCACATTGAACCCAATTTATGGGATCTCCACTCTGTTGGGTTGGGTTGCTACTGCCTACGAATAATGAGGGTTTTAGTCCCATCCCAACCTAGATTTTTCTACTAAGGCTAGAGTAAGGCCTTTAGTGAAAGGATCAACTGTATTATTTTTGGAACTGACGTAGTCCACAACCACGACTCCATTAGATACTAAATCCCTTACAAAATTGAGTCTAACTTGGATGTGTCTATGTTGTTTTTGATTGTACTTGGAACTCTTAATCTTAGAAATAGTTTAGTTCTATCACAGTGAATTGAAATTGCAGGAAGCAACTTCTATACCATAGGTAAACTGGACATAAGTCCATGTAGCCATTCAACTTCCAATCAACTTTCATCTAAAGTACACAACTCTACTTCAAAAGTAGACCGAGACAATATGGTTTGTTTCTTAGACCTCTAGGAAATAGCTCTTCCTCCCAATAGGAATACATATCCTAAGATACAATTACTCTCAAAGTTCATGACATTTCAACTTGCATCACTATATCCTTTGACTACAGAAGGATATTAACCATAATGCAGTCCAAGGTAACAAGTTCCTTTGATATACCTCAAAACTCTGTCAAGAGCTTCCCAATGAGTCTTGTCGGGACATATGATATATCTACTTAACTTTCTCATAGCAAACACAATGTCTGGATGAGTACAATTCATAAGATACATCAAACTTCTGATAATCTAAGAGTATCATAATTGGGACACTGGAACTCCAGTCTAATTCTTGAACAAGGCCTTGGATGAATCATATGGAGTCTTAATAGGTTTACGTGATGTGTACTCAAACCTCTCTAGTATCTTATCATCATAGTGAGATTGAGAGAGAGTTATACCATCAGTAGACCTTATGATTTTAAGCCCTAAAATTACATCAGCGACACCCATATCCTTCATCTCAAACTTGATACACAAGAATGACTTTGTCTCATTTACTACTTTCATATCAGAACCAAAGTAGGATATCATCAACATATAAGTATAACAAAATGAATCCATCATTGACGATTTATAGTAGAGACACTTATCAAATCCATTAGAAATAAAGACGAGCGATGATATCACAGAATCAAACTTCTCATGCCATTTGTTAGGGTCTTATTTCAAGCCATATAATGACTTAATAAGTTTACACACTTTGAACTCACTCCCACGACCCAAAAATACCTCACCTTGCTCCATATATATCTCTTCTTAAATATCACCATGTAAGAATATAATCTTCACATCCATCTGATGGATACAAAGATTATAAATGGAAGCCAATGCTATAAACACTCAGATTGTGGTCATACGGTAACTAGGAGAATCAGTATCAAAATAATATAAACCTTCACTAAATGTGTAACTCTTAGAAACTAACATACCTTTATACTTATTGATTGTCCTTTCTACATTAAGTTTTTCTTAAAGATACATTAGCATCCAACTGCAGAACAACTAGGAGGAAAATCGATAAATTCCCAAGTTCCATTCGAGGGAATTGATTGGATTTCATCATTAATGACTTCTTTCCTAAATTTAAGTTATGGAGATTTTGTAGCTTGTTTGAAAGTTACAATATCATCCTCAACATTGTAAGTGAGAAACTCACTTTCAAAATCTTTCGATGTCCTAGACCATTTACTTCTCCTTGGTTCAACCATTTCTTCATAATCGTTAGATTTAGAAATAGCTTGTTTTGAGTTGCCCCCACATTTGTCATCCTCTCCACTTTCTTGGGAATGGAACTTATGGTGAATAAATCCTCTTGAGATACTTAATGGGTACACTAGATTTCATGGGAAACACATCCTGAAAGAATGTAGCATCACATAATTCCACAATTGTATTGACATCAACGCCTGAGATATCAAATTTTACAATCAAGAATCTATAGGCATAGCTTGTCTCTACATAACCCAAGAAGATGGCATGAACCGTTTTGGGTCCCAATTTCTTCCTTTTGTGTTCATGGACAAGTACCTTAGCAAGACACCCCCACACTTGAAGATATTTGAGACTCAGTTTTCTCCCTCTCCATAACTCATAAGGACTACTTTCTACATGTTTATGGGGAACTCTATTCAGAATATGGAAAGTCATATTCAAAGCTTCCCCCACATGAAGTTGGGTAGACCTAAGGTTTGGAGTACATAATTGACCATATCTAAAAGGGTTCAGTTTTTACATTCTGCAATCACATTATACTGTGGAGAATAAGTAGCGGTAACCTCATGAACTATACCATGGAATTGAGAAAATTCTAAAAACAAGTTCTAGGTATATTCTCCTCCCGTATCAGACCTTAATCACTTAAGTACTTTACTAGTTTGAGTTTTAGCTTATTTATTATAATTTTTGAATTTATCCAATGCCTCATCTTTACTTTAGAGTAAATATACATAACCACTTTGTCAATAAAAATGATAAAATAACACTTTTGATCCCTAGTAGCAATCACATTAAATTCACATATATCAATATACACTAAATCCAATATTTGTAAATTCTTATTTACAAAATGAAAATGTTTACTAGGTAATTTAGCTTGCACACATATTTCACATTTATTATTGCTAATGTCATATTTAGGGATTAAATTCAGATTAATCATACATATTATTGAGCCAACATTAACATGTCCAAAACATAAATGCTAAACATCAGATGATATAAGATTCATGCATACATAACTATTATCATTCAAATTTAAAACTAAATTTGTAACAGTTTCAACAAGAATCTTAAACATGTTCTCCATATTACATAGATATCCCTTGTGAAAAAATAAAGAATCACGAAGGCGAGTAATAATAGCTTTAAACATTTGTAGTCTATTCTAAAACCATCTCTAACTAAAATGGCACCACTAAGAATGTTGCATCAAATTGATGGAACATCTCTAACTCTATGGCGTGTCAGAATCTTTCCAGAAGGAAACTTCAAGTCCACCCATCCTTCACCTTTGACTTCTACAATGTTAGAATCACCTAAAGTCACTAATCGACCTTTGGAGGCCTAGTAAGACACAAATAGGGACTTCTCAGTACACACATGTACATCAGTCCCAATGTCTATTATATAATATAGTTGTTCAAAAATAGAAAGAACTTCATATCTAATAGACATGTACACATCATTGCGGTTCAAGGATGTAGTCATCATGTTGACCACAACCTCCTAACTTATAGATGTGACAACTTTCTTTGCCTTCTTTAAAGGACAATCCTTGCTCCAGTGGCTAACATATCCACAAGCCCAACAAGGTTTATTTGTGACACCTCATCACGCTAAAGAGATTACTCAAAACACAAAACACGATCAACTACTAATTTATCACATAGTAAAAAATGCAGAATAATTAAAACTAATTCCAACAATATAAATAAACTCTATAACATTTATAAAAGTCCATCATTCTATTCTCATATACTGTAACAAGTATTTACATATGGGTCCAAAGACCTCAGTCACATCCTACATATAAAAGATATTTCACATGTACATGCCATATATTTACAAACATTGGCATACTACCAAAATCCCGTGTCGTTACATGTATATCATCTAGAAAACACATCCCATACCCGAACCTGAGAGTACATGGATGACACTAGGACTCTACTACTAACATCTACAACTAACCAACCTTCTGAATCTATTGATCACCAGGTTGGTTCTCTTCCACAGTGCGACCTCGACCTCGTTTCCCGCGACCACCTAAAAAAATGTGGTGACCCACGGGTGAGACCCAGTCCCAGTAAGAGATATAACTCTCTCCAACGTATATTGATTATAACATATTGATTGACAGTAAATGAACTGAGAAGATACAATAATGAATAAGCAATTTAAGCAGATTGAATAGGTTAAGCATACTAAGTCATTAAGAAAATTAACTTGACAAGAAGTATAATTACTCAAAGGTCATATGATATCATCTTGTAAGCACTGAATAGTATAAAGACAAGTTAAAGACTAATCAAACAATGTGAGAAGTATTTAACCATATTCAGTATACTACACGACTTATATCACTTCTTTTATTACATTTCCCTAAGGGATTTGAGAAATACCACTCAAGTCCCAACTGACCACTACTAAGTCAAAATCAGTGCCATACAAGATCTAGGAAGAGTGACACTCCTAAGATCTTCTCCACCCCCGGTCAGTACGGGTCCACCACAGTGACACATAAGGTCAAGCTGCTAACAACCTAGTCTGTCCTTGGTACATGTCATGACACTAGTGAAAGGAGGCAAGTACGCATACACTACCATCTGAGGTACAACCACAATTATCCTCCAATCTCATCATCATATATATATGATCACCAAGACACAACCACAACCATTCTCAAACTGAGGGATAGGTATGACCACTGTCATCCTCCCTAACACTTGAATTCAGGCTGAAAAGCACCCAACATACTCATCATAATGCTCTCCGAGTATCCCTTAGGAATACTCATTTCACTATCTGGCAATTTCTGACACTCAGATAGATCTACGACACATGACACTACATGATTAGAGTTTCACTTAATTAGTTATGCCAATTGGGTGAATTAAGGCTAAATCATACAAATGGACATTCAAACCCTAATTATTTTCTAACAAGAGTATATGTATAAAAAATTTAAAAGATATAAAATATTTGAGATATAAATCTTAATCACATTACCACATGCTATCATTCATTGCAAATTAATGGACCACACTTATCATCATACTTTTACAAAATACCAATATCTTATCACAAGTTCCAGGGTTTTAACCCTTATTGGAACATGAAGAGGATTTCACCTCAATCATGGCTTCAAACATGCCCAAAGGTCATTAGGACCATCACATTATTCATAGACAGGTTATCATCATCATTCCATGTATTAAACAAGGCTCAAAAGATCATTAACACATATGTGTCCATAGATACCAACATGGCAAGGCACTATGATATTCAAATAGTACTACAATGTGGTTTCAACACAAGAAGAGTGTAATTCATTATCAAATTAATCATTCAAGAGGTCTGATTATAACCAATCAACATCATATAATTACACTAAGGTTAGGTATAACAAGCTATAGCACATTGGAGTTACACATCCACTTATTATAGCAATTTATCAAATATAACTATATGATGGAAAAGGTAAGACTAAAAATTAATGGTATTGAACCATCGAAATATCATCGCTAGGACCCTAAAATAATACCATGTGATTTATTCTAATCCATTGGATGTTAAAGAATCCAATATTATTCATTGGATCAGGTTCATTGTTCAAGGTTATCAATTGAAGTATAGGTCTAACCATTAGATCAATTGAATCAAGGAACCATTGGTTCAAGGTTTAGTCAAATCTATAATTACATTCTTAACTCATCATACACGGTGATGACTTGATCCACAATTAATTGTGATCATTAGGTCACCATTGGTTGTTAGATCAGTAATACATTCAGTTAACACCATCAAATATTGAGCTAATGTCATCATTGATTCATAACATCATTAGAATACTTCACAAATGATAATTAAACGTCTAATTGAGCCAAAACCTGACCTAAGGGGGTGACCATAGGTTGTCACCATAAATTTTACACCCTTGATCACGAACATAAGTTGCCAAGATAGCAACACCATTGGCTATTGAATGGTATGACCATCGGTGGTGTGATAGGGAAAGAAATAGCTTGAAAACCCTAATTTGAACCATCAACTATTTTGTGCTTAGCACCATAGGTTGATGATATCAACCTGTCCCATATCATGTTACAACTTAGAAATGTCATAAAAATGTTTGCAAGTTCATATAGAACTGGAGCAAAATAGGGAACACCACAAAAATTCGTAATTCTAAACAAGCATGGTTTCTCTATGCTTAATTCAACACATTAAGGCATAAACATGAACTAACAAGCTTCTAGTAAGCAATATAAGTGAAGAATGTTATATAAATCACCTCTATAGAGTAGGTCAGATCCCAAAAAGCAATAATCTCGAGAAAATAGGACAAGAAAACCTTGAATTCAGATCTGAACTTGGCCAAATAAGCACTTCTCTCCACAAGGAAACAAAACCCTAGAAAAAGAAACAAGAAGGATAGATTTTTGAGTTTATAGCCACTTTCACCATGGAAAAGTAGGGTTCTGACCTGGAGGAAGGTCTAAGGAAGGAAAAGAGCAAGAAAAATGGAGAAGGAAGGAAGAAAACAACTTGCCTTGGTCGAAATCCCTAAAATATGACCTTGGAAACCCTAGGTAGGGCTAGATGGAGCTCTAGGAGACCTTCTTCTCCAAAAAGAGGTTGTCTTCTACCTTAGAGCAGTTGGTTCCACAGAAAAACAGACTGGATTCGTTGATACAGGTTAGAGGAAAGAGAAATCAAGCATAGTTTCGAATTTGGGCAAAGAAGAGGTAAATATAGCCCATGGATAAGGATAGAAGCAAGCATGAGGTGTAAAAGTAGCTTCCCCATGTGTCTATGGCCTTAAATGATTATGAATATACAAGTACACACACAAGAAGCTCCCCCACCATCCCTATTGACCTTCTTAGATTTCCTTTGTCGAATTTCCCAGCCAATCACATAATTCATTAGTTGGTAGCTATTAAAGGTAGCTCATCCATGAAGGGGTAAACCCTAAAATACCATTGAGGAAAACACCTTCAAACCATGGCTCAATTAGGATCCCCATGGATAAAATATCTCAAGAATGATAATATAACATATAAGGAACATAATGTATGTGACAAATTACAAAGAAAACCTCTCAATTTGGTAAATTGTAGAAAAGTCCAAAATGTACATAAAATTGCATAACATGCTCAAACAGTGTCCAAATTGGACCAAATTTGAAACTTAAGCTTGTCTTATGATTTGAAAACATATAAAAATGTTATATTAGGGTCATAAGCATTCAATTATGGTAATTAAGCTCATCCAACTCATTAAGCAAGTTCAAGGGCCTTACATTGTTGGTCGGTTTCTTCTGGATCTTGGCCCCAGGCTTATGCATATTTTTTGTTTTCTCTTCTTTGGTTTTAGTAGTAATAAAATTGACACTAGGGTTTGCATCAGTAGGCACCTTGATAGACTTATCTTTTAGGTTTTCTTAGTGTATCCCTCATTAGATCATTCATTGACAAGTCTACTTTGTGATGCTTAAGAGTTATGCCAAACGATTCCTTGGACTTAGGGAACTTTTCTATGATGGACATAACAACAAGCTTCTCAGGCTATTCCATATTTGCATTAGAGATTTCATGACACAAGAGATGAAAGTCGCATGTTTGATCAGAAATGGACTTACCCTCAACCATCTGAAAGTTTAGAAATTTTGTCAAACAATACTTTTCCGCATCCTGGTTTTCTATACTAAAATTCTTCACTAGTTCCTCCAAAAAAACTTTAGAAGAGTACTAGGTGGCTTCAAGTACAAATCATACAATTTATTATTTAAAGAAAGCAGAATCAACCCTCAACACATTTTATCACTGTTTATCCAATTAGCAATTAGATTTGCATTATCAGGGATGGATTAATCAAATTTAGGTTCATCTACTTCTATGTACTGATCATAACCCACTATGTTTAGCCAAATTAGCATCCAACATTGCCAAAGGGTAATTTTGGTACCTGTAAACTCTCAAGAATATTGGCAATATCAATTTATTTGCAAAACCAACATGATTGGCCATTGTTAATTAATGACAAATATTGATTTCTTTAAGATTGTAGTAAATTATAGATTTACCTTGTTACATGCAATAGAAACATGTGCAATTTAATTAACATGTTTAGGCCAGATACAAATAAGAAGTAGAAGAATAAACAATCCAAGACAAAATAAAAATGAAGTTAGGAACTTAGAATAGATCATTCGTTGAAAAATGAACGTATTACTTAAAGAAATTATAACCCCACAATCCTTCTGGATAAGTGTTGTTCTTCTAGTCGAACTAGTCACGAACCTGATGAAGAAAATATCTTTCTCGGGTTGCCCATGAATGATGCAGATGGAGAAAAAGATGCACTATCAGTGCAGCCCAACAACCGCAAGAACCACCGCCTATTCGACCGTGTCTCAGAAGGGAAAAAGGAAATCACTTTGCATAGGAGGAAAACCACCATGAAGCAACTCGAGACTGACAAAAAAAATCTCTCCTTTAGGGTTTGTAAAACACGAACAAAACAATTGATGGTTGATGTCCATTTTAGATGTGTTTAACCCTAATGACATGACACTTATGTATAGCCTTACACATACCAAATTCCTATTTTCATTGAGAAGCAATCACTAGATCTCTCTTGTACATGTTGTAGAAAAATCCACAAGGAAAACACTTTCCAATTAGGATTGGGAAATCTATTTTGGAAAAAACTAATTAATTAAATTAATAATAAACTAATTACATAGTTGTATCCTAGTACAAAAAGAAGACGGAAGACAATTTCCACAAACCACAAGCCACAAGCCCGAGCCCAAGCCCGAGCCTGTTCCTGGCTCGGTTCCACCAGGCCAGGCCAGGCGTGGCACGCATGTACACGTGCGTGCATGCATGCGTGCGTGCGTGTGTATTTTGGTCACCATACATACCAAGGAGGTAAGCACACTCTCCCCTAGGACCCTTTGGATACTAGTAAAACATGTGATCTTAGATATAAGGACCACCAAAGTTCTAGTAGTGAGCAATGTGGGATAAAACTCTTTCCCATTTACACTAGACACAAAACTACATTTCCTCCATGTACTACATGTACTACATTGGGCTTAACCCATTCTATATACATGGATAACAACCATATATCTAACAAATGCATGTTAGGATGGAAGTATTTATGGGGAACCAGAGACTATTACCTATAGAGTTTGAAGGTTAGATTAAGAGGGATTTGTTAGATAATGGCTACTACAATCATGTGTATAGTATAGATTAAGCCTAATGTAGTGCAGTTAGTACATGGAGGAAAAAGGTAGTGTGTTGTCTTGTGCAAATGGTAAAAGTTTTGCCCCACATTGCTTAGTCCTAGAACTTTTATGGTCCTTATATATAGGCACATGTGACACTAGTATTCAAAGGGTCCTAGGGGAGAGTATGCTCACCTCCTTGGTGGGTATGGTGACCACAACAAGCACGCACGCGTGCGTGCCACGCTACATCTCGCCTAGCCGGGCTGGGCACAGGATCGGGCACGGGATCAAGCTTGGGATTGTGGCTTGTGGCTTGTGGGAATTGTCTTCCATGTTATTTTGCACAAGGATACAACTACATAATTAATTATTTCTTTCCTAAATGAATTTATTATTTCTAATTGAAAAGTTTTTGCCTCACAATTTTTTTAGAATGTGTACAAGAAAGATAGAGTGATTGTGTCTTAATGGGAATAGGATTTGAGTGAGTGTGAGGCCATAAATAAGCCTCCACTCATTAGGGTTAAATAGATCTCATGAGCATCAACCATCAGTCATTCGAGTATGTGTTTTGGAAATCCTAAAGCAGAGTCTTCAGTCGTCGCTTCCGAGTTACTGTGTGGAGTTCTTCATTTATGCAAAACAAGTTCTTCCTTCCTCTCTTCCAAGATAGGATCAGTCAGGCAGTGGTTCCTATGGTCATTGAACTACACTGGTAGTGCATCTTGTCGTTCATCTACATCATTTGTCGACAACACAAATGATACATTCTCTTCAACATGTTTGTGATCGGGTCATCTAGAAGAACTATGACTATCCAAAAAGATTGCAGGTTGCTAAATTCTTTAACTAACATGTTTGTTTGCAATGAACGATCTAGTCTATGTTCATAACTTTTGTCTTTTTGTTTTCATACATTGATTTATTATGTATTTTTTATCTGAATCAGCCTGAACTGTTAATTAATTTGTACTTGTCTCTGCTGCATATAATGACATAAATAAAAATTAAGAATAAGATCCTACTGAGATCAATGACCGCAAGCTTAACGATTGCTCAAGGGACTCACAATTACAACTAGGTGGGTTGCATTGTTCCTTTGATAATTTTCATTGTTGATCAAATGGTAGGAAATTAAGCAAAGGTGTCATGGAAGCAACACAACAAAGTGAAGCCATAAACAACCCCAACGAGGTATCCACCCCCACCCCATGCAAGCCCACGAGCTTGCCAATTGATTCAGGGAGAACTTTCAATGTGTGACGGCAGAATGCGCAACTTGGATACCATGGCGGATCCATACAACAAAAGGAGAAGAAGAAAGGCATGATGGGGAAACTTTGGGTGCAAATCTAAGAGGATAAACAAGGTGGAAAAGCAAGGGCAGACGAGAAACACAAGTTTTATTTTATAATAGGTGCGAGAAGAGACTGGATTGGCGGAGCTAAAGGTGATCTCAACGTCAATGGTGCTGACCTACCATACAAAGATAGGAGAAGGATGCACAACCATCTGATCTTAGGTCCATGATCCAATTTCTCAAAAAAAAGCGTGGCTCACCCCAATTCAGGCCCAAAAGGGTAAAATTGAGTTAAATCCATTATATGGATTATAATTTGATCAAACTTTGAAAGGTCATAACTTTTGATTCATAGCTCCGATTGAGGTGACTTTTGCGCCCTTAGATTCACAACTGAATCCTATATATCAAATAATACATTATAGAACAAGAATATCTTATTTATGAGACTCAATATTAGTTTCAAGAAGTTGATGTATCAAATGATGATACTTCATAAATTCTCAAATAAAAGTCACATATTAAAAAATTAGTCATGTATGTGACCCAATTGGGGTATCACAACACCCAAACTATGATATTGACATTCGGATGTGTATGTGGCCACTTAATGAAAGAGAGAGTACAATAGATGAGAGGGTAAAGTTAGTTTGTCACATCCTTCCCTCCTTCAAAGAAATTTCGTCCTCAAAATTCATCTAAGATCATAGCCCAAGGTCAAAGTCATATTGTCATGTTTAATTATTCTCCATATAGGTTTCAAGGCATCTCCCATCATGGAGTGCACACATAAGTTGCTATCCTCAAAGGCATACCCATCCCGGTCTTATATATTACTTATTATTCCATCATATTATGACATCATCATGGTATTTGGGTTTTCCCATCCTTTATTATCCCCACATTAGGTTTTTTATATGTGTCTTCATATGAGCCCAAGTTGTGTCAGCAAAAAAATATATGTTATCAATTTGTCAAGTGAACATGTTCATCATCATAACTTCCAAATGACACTATCATTGATGTGTATATCATCATTATACTATATTACATGCATGTTTTAGTTTTCCCCCAAAATCCTACCAACTCCAATAAAATATTAATTTCTTTTCATCTGGCATATGAAATTAAGTGATTTATACATCATGATTATCCAAGCTAAGATCCCAACGACATCATCATATCAATTTCATTCTTTTAAATCTACATATTTTATGTGAGGTATGCTTTCATATCAGGTCTAACTTATGAGAGTGAATTATCATACATGTATTAAATTTTAACTTAAGTGAAATTGTTTCATGTTTCATGCGTCACCTGAGGAACACCATTATCATCAACATAGAGGTTTGGTAGTTATATCACTTGTGTCTCAAAGAAGATCCATAAGCTTAAGACACTCAAGCTAAGACCTTTTATTTCCAAGAAGACATGCTAACCACAATTATCTACCCATTATAAAATTTCTACCCGACTTTCAAGAAACAAATGCAAGCACTATATTTTTTTACATACAACCACTAACCCAAGTATGAGGCTCATCATGGAGATTACACATCATGTATGTCATCTTAGGGTCTTGGGACATCTCCCTCACCTATATAGCAACCATCATATATTCAATTGCCTCTTTCACTAAATACCTTATTACAAAAAGTTTAAATTTCCTGTGATTTTCTTTGTATTCCGCTGCTAATCGAATCACTTCTGCTGAGTTACCTCGAAGTTTATATGTTTATCTCGGGTTTTGGAGATCAGATCCCACAAACATAGTCCTCAACCTCTTTATAAAAAAGGACTTGTAGAATGGGACATATGATAAGGGTGAACTCTTGATGTGAGTCAACCTGACATGGGAGAAGGTTAATTAGATAACCTAACATTTCAAACTATATGAAATGTTGACAAATATGTATATTCACTAATTATTCACTGAGTATGTTCACTGAGTATATTCACTAAGTATTCACTGAGTATGTTCACTGAGTATATTCACTAAGTATTCACTGAGTATGTTCACTGAGTATATTCACTAAGTATTCACTGAGTATGTTCACTGAGTATATTCACTAAGTATTCACTGAATATGTTCACTGAGTATATTCACTAAGTATTCACTGAGTATGTTCACTGAGTATATTCACTAAGTATTCACTGAGTATGTTCACTGAGTATATTAACTAAGTATTCACTGAGTATGTTCACTGAGTATATTCACTAAGTATTCACTGAGTATGTTCACTGAGTATATTCACTAAGTATTCACTGAGTATGTTCACTGAGTATATTCACTAAGTATTCACTGAGTATGTTCACTGAGTATATTCACTAAGTATTCACTGAATATGTTCACTGAGTATATTCACTAAGCATTCACTGAGTATGTTCACTGAGTATATTCACTAAGTATTCACTGAGTATGTTCACTGAGTAGATTCACTAAGCATTCACTGAGTATGTTCATTGAGTATACTCACTAAGTATTCACTGAGTATGTTCACTGAGTATATTCACTAAGCATTCACTGAGTATGTTCACTGAGTATATTCACTAAGTATTCACTGAGTATGTTCACTGAGTATATTCACTAAGTATTCACTGAGTATGTTCACTGAGTATATTCACTGAGTATTCACTGAATATGTTCACTGAGTATATTCACTAAAAAGGTTCACTCAGCTTTTCTTATTTAATTTTCCATATACTCTCTAGATTGTTTTAGAATAATTACCTGATCAGAGTAATCAAAAGATAACAATCTAGGAGTTTCATACTTGCCTTATCTACAATAACCATATACCTGTCCAGGGTATATGAGCATTGAGGTTAGGTAGTATGTATTTTGCTTATCATCATATTTCTCGTTCTTCATATCATTATACACACAGAATTTACCATACTAGATTATTCTTCAGGTATCACATCTATATTTCATCCTTTTCATACACAGTTAAGGGAGATTATAAATTGTTTTAAAGAATACTGAGTAAGATACAAGTTCTTATCTCCCTTGTGTTCTTCAGGGACTTAGACAAGGAATTCAAAAGCAACAAAATTTACATATCTTTTACACCTAGAATCCTGATATGTAATATTAAAACAAAACTTATGTCATCTGACCTGTATGGGACATTTGTCCACGTCCTCTATTATTATAGAGCCTCCCTTGTGAGCCTTGCAGACTCTGTCCTTGGGGCTAAGTCATTATTGTATTCCTGTCTGGACAATCCCTTGCCAGGTGTCTCGGCTGTCTACATAGGTAACAGATCCTGGGTGCAAAGTGTCTATACGATCCAGTTACCGATGTTGATGCTATTTCGGAGGGTCCTCTTGGAATACTACTATGATCCTTACTTCCACTTGACACCCATTGTGTCTGGGTAGGAAATCCTGCCAAAGCTGATGGTGTAGAAAATCTTGGTTTCTTAAAAATTTCAGGCCCTTGTCTATGAGGCTGGGTGTACATCTTCTTACTACTTGTCTGTTGTTTCATGGTTTCTGACTTCTCTATCCTTCTTACTGACTCCACAAAGGTGGCAAACCTTTCTCTATTCTCTAGAGCAGACACAGGAGTGGCTAGTTCAGAGTTCAAACCCTTTTCAAAATGTCGAATTCTTTCTTCATCGGTAACTGCCATTTGTGGACAAAACCGTAGTAACTCCATGAACTTAGCTTCATACTCGCTAACGTTCATGTGTCCTTGTGTGATCTTCTCAAATTGAAAGATCTTCTCATCTAGATACGTCTTAGGGAAGTATCTATTGATGAATTCTCGTCGGAAAACCTCCCATCCTATTTCTTCGCCTGGTCTCTTATCCTCCTCTATCATCCACCAATTACCAGCACTCCCTTTTAGGAGGTATACCGCATGTTTTACCTTTTCAGCTTCAGGAATATCAAGGATCCTGAAAACCTTTTCCAGCTCTGTCAACCATAGATCAACATCTGCTGGGTCAGATGTACCAGCATAGTCTATGGCTCCCACCCGGCGAAGTCTCTCGAAAGTCTTGCCAGCTCCATAACCTTCCTGATGGGCTGGTACCCTAGGTGCAGACGGTGGCACCCTATCTGCTATATGTGTTATGGCTGTCAGAAACTTATCAAATAAGGCATGGACAATTGGGTTTTCTATCTCAGCTGGGTGAAACTGGGGTGGCTCCCTGGGTTGCTCAGGTAAGGGTTGCTCCATTTCTGGGTGCCTTGCACCTCCCTGTGGTGCAGCAACACTACTTTCCGCCACGTACTCTTCATGTGGCTCAGACATCCTTATATATCTTCTTCTCCTGAGGAGCAGAAGGTTCTATTAGATAAGGAAGGAACACTAAGGATAGACTCGACATCCTAAGTCCTATGTCTCTGTAGACTCAGCGAACCTAGAGCTCTGATACCACTAATTGTGGGATCTGATCTCCAAAACCCAAGATAAACATATAAACTTCGAGGTAACTCAGCAGAAGCGATTCGATTAGTAGCGGAATACAAAGAAAATCATGGGAAATTTAAACTTTTTGTAATAAGGTATTGAAACCATAAAACTCCTTTCATAGATTCAAGATAAACTATCTACATCTCGGTTAATTACTTCTTGAGTAATTATACACAACATGATACAAAATCTCAAGAGACGAATCATAACTCAGACCATGACTCCAAGGACCTGAGAGTACAGAGGACGCATAGGACTGACTATCTATCTATATAACTCAGCAGTCTGAATCTCCACCTGAGATTTACTGTTGCTCTGGGTGCTGCTGCTGTTGATAAGGTTACCTGGAGATTGGTCCCTTCGTCCTTGGCGACCACCTAAAAAGTTGAAATCTACGGGGTGAGACAATTTTAAATAATTGTCCCAACGGGAGTTATAACTCTTCGCCAAAAACATGATTATTACATAATAAGAGAATAACAGTACATAAAGAAGTCATATATATTTTAGGAGTAGTTAGAACAATGTTTCACAGATTGTAATCTATTCCTCCTACTAGAAGCAAAGCATCTCTAAGATAAACCCACATATCACTTTTCTTTTAGAAATAAAAGGACATGTATTACATCTATTTATTATAAATCCATCATCACGACACTGGATCTCTTCAGGCTTAGATCATATATCCATCACCTGGCATTATAATAAGGGATATCATGGCCTGTAGCCATACCCTTTTCTACAAGGTGTTAGGATTCCAAAACCACAACATAACTATATGATTAGTACACATGAATTCATACTTAACCATACTCAAATGACACAAGGGTTATTTACATTCATCACCCATAAATCTGCAGTTAAGCCTTTCATAGGATTATCTTGTAATAGAAATTCACATAATAACACTCTATAACACTCAGACACATGACGTTGATTTCTTTGAGACCTCTCCAATGGCTCGACTCTATTCTGTGCGTATTCCGATTTCTGTTGCTACTCATTTTCACTGGCATCTTCTTCAGCTGGATGTCAAGAATGCTTTTCTTCATGGTGATCTACTTGAGGAGGTCTATATGGAGAAACCTCCTGAGTATGTTGCTCAGGAGGAGTGGCAAAAAGTTTGCAAGTTGAATAAATCCTTATATGATCTAAAGCAATCACCTCAGTCATGGTTTGATAAATTTAGTGCTGCACTTATGTAGTTTGGGTTCACCCAGTCTTATACTGATCACTCACTATTTGTGTATAAGTCTTCAAGTGGCACTATTGTTTTAACCGTGTATGTAGATGATATTGTCATCACTGGTGATAACTCTATTGGCATTCTACAACTCAAGAAATGGCTGCAAACACAATTTCACATGAAAGATCTGGGTAATCTTCGCTATTTCCTTGACATAGAAGTTCTACGCTCTAAGAAGGGCACAAACCTCTCACAACAGAAGGTATGTCCTTGACCTCCTTGCAGAGACATGCATGGCATTGTGCGTACCCGTCTCTACACCTATGGATTATCATACCAAGACTTCTATTTCTAATGACAGTGATTTTTCTGATCCAACAAAATCTAGAAGGACTGTATGGAAACTGATTTACTTTACAATTACTCATCCTGATATTTCTTATGTTGTTGGGTCTATTATGTAAATATTCTTCTCTATATAATAAAGGGGAACTTGATCTAATTGGGTATCACTTTGATCCAAATACACTCACACAAGGCAATTAGGGGAGTTAGGTCTAATTAGGTCATGTTATGCCAAATAAGGTTTGATTGGGGCTAACTTACTGCAAAACTAGGCCATATTAGGTCTAATTTAGATCAAGTTAGGTCCGATTCGGCCTAGTTTTGGTCATGTTAGGGTGATCTGGGTCATATTATGATTGTTGCTTAGATATGATCAACTTTTTATATACATATACATAGTGACGTGGATAAGGAGGACCGCTTTGCCGCCTAGACAAGTATGATAAAATATGATTGATGTGGGTGCCTTTCTGCATTATAATTCAAGGGGAGCACATATTATAAGGGATGGGGATGAGCCTTTGTGTTCATTCTAATTGTAATAAATTTCAACATCAGATGCAATTTTGAGTCAAATCATAAGGATTTGAGGATATGCAAGGCCTAAATAAATATATGATTCTTAGATATATAATTCATGATACCGTGGTTGTAGTTTCACTTCCATGAGTTCCATTAAGTTCGTGAAATATCATGTACTAAGTGAGTAGGAAGAGAGCATAGGCACAAGTCAACATAACAACTCATCCACAAAGGACATCCTAATCCTTCTCCCAAGTGATGAATTCCAATTGGGTTGCCCAAACTATCAATAATTGGAGATAGGAGCTTTTCATCCCATCTATCAGTATAACTTTTAGAGTTGCTCCTTGGCATTGCTATCTGCTTCCTCAACCAATCTCTCATCAGGCACATTACCTCATACATGTAAATATGATGACATTCTCATCAACGCTGATTATGCATAAAGAATGCACTGTGGTTTCCATTTTCATGTACAACTTTAGCAAACTGAGTCCATAAGATAATTATTCAAGATTTTCCTATGATGCCTCAATTTCTAGACTCATTGTCAAGATAATTGGCCTACCTCTTATGCTAAAATTCTTTTGGTACCCTGACACCTTTGTTTCAAATTGATGTGACTATATAACTACTTGAACATTTTGTATGCCATGCCTTACTGTGCCCCCTACAGTATAGTCCTTGTTGCCTTTCAGAATGAATCATTGCAGAGTTTGACTCCTCCTACCCCAAAGAATTACAAATTAGTTTTTCAAGGGAGATGATAGAATTTCCATGTAACTGAACAAGAACTTGTCTATTTTGCAGCCAGTGTTATTTAGTAGATGTTTTTATCCTGTTTGCTTAATTGTTTATCTTCGTGTTACTATTGCTAGATCGACTATTGCATTAGATTTTTCTTTTTGGTAAAGTTTTACTTGAACCCAATTGATTTCTCAAACATGTTGATCTCTGCTAGAAAATTGGAAAGACATCATTGCTAAAGAAAACTAGTAATATCTATCCTTTCTGAAGCGTTATAGCTTCAATTTAAACCGCTTCCTGTAGCACTTGTCGCATTGCTCATAATAATTATCCAATGATGAGGAATGAGTAGGGGGATGAGGGTCTCCTTGCCTCAGCCCAAGAGGATGGAATTGTCCCATTTATGTCAATACCAAATCTCTTAGTTTCGATGCAAGGACATGGCTAGTCTTTCTTCATTCAAATCAATGATATTCCCCATCATGGGATAAATAACACAAGTAACGAGTAGAGCACATGTAAATAGTAAATATAACATATCTCTTTACTCCCCCTCAAGCTGGAGCATAGATGTCGAACATGCCCAGCTTGTCCACTAGAGTCTTGAATCGAGCTTTAGGTAGGATTTTAGTGAAGATGTTTGCCACTTGTTTTTCAGTATGGAGATGTGGGGTAAAATGCAGCCAGAAAGAACAAACAAAGTGACGGAGACTCGATATGCTTTGTGTGCTCATGAAAGGTAGGGTTGCTCGCAATAAAAATAAAGACTTTGTTGGCATAGAACATCAAGATAGGACTAGTATCAGATATATCAAATTCTTTGAGAAGGCTTTGAACCCACATAAGTTCACATGCAATGTGAGCCATAACTCCATATTCTGCCTCTTCACTTGATCTAGCTACCACTGTCTGCCTTTTGCTACGCCACGTTACTAGATTATCTCCAACAAAGGTGCAATATCCGGATGTAGATTTTCGGTCACATCTACTCCCTACATAATCAGAGTCTGAGAAACTAGAAAGATTGCAATGTCCATGTTTCTTGTACAATAGACCTTTCCCTATAGATCTTTTGAGATATCTCAGAATGTGACTGGTATCATCCTAGTGACACTGTCGAGGTTTATTAAGGTACTTACAAACTCGACAATAATGGTAAAATCAGCTCTCATGACAATAACGTAAATGAGCTTACCAACCAATCACTTGAATTGGTGGTTATCAACATAAGGTGGAGAAGATTCCTAGTCCCAATCAGTGTTTGGGTCTAGAGGGGTGCTGGTTGGCTTGCAACCAAGCACACTCGTTTCCTGCAAGAGATCTACAACATATTTGTGTTGAGAGAGACATACACCTGCAGATGATCTGGATACTTTAATGCCTAAGAAATATCTCAGTTTACTAAGATCCTTGGTGACAAAATGCTGTTCTAGATATGTTTTTGTAGCCTGAATGCTAGAGGTGCCAGTGCCAGATAATATTATGTCATCTACATAGACAATAAGAATGACCAGATCAGTCACAATTTTTTTTAATAAATACAGAGTGATCTGAATGAGAACGACAAAAGCTAAATTTTATGAGAATCTAATTGAGCTTGTCAAACCTGGCACGAGGACTTTGTTTTAGGCCTTAATTTGCTTTCCGCAATATGCAAACTTGCAAAGAATACTCCCCCTGAGCAACAAAACCTGGCAGTTTCTCCATGTAAACTTCTTCCTATAAGTCTCCATAAAGGAAGGTGTTCTTGACATCTAACTGGGAAATAAAGGCCAAACTTTGTTCACAACAACAAAGATGAGGACACAAACATAATTGAGTCTAGCTACTGGAGAAAATTTCTCAATCCATACCATAAGTTTGAGTATATCCTTTTGCCACCAGGCGTGCTTTCAAATGCTGAATCGTGCCATCAGGCTGATATTTGATAGTGAAGATCCATCAACATCCAACTATAGGGCAGGCAGAAGAGCGATCCACAAGATCCCATGTCTTGCGATCAAAGAGCGCTTGCATTTTAGTTTCCATCGCATGTCGCCAATGCAGGGATTTGAAGTGCTTCTACAACATTTTTCAGGATATACACATCAACGATTGCAACAGTATAACAAACAAAGCTAGCACTCATATTAGTAGAGGAACATAAATGACTAATCGGATGTTGAGTACAGGAGCGAACACCTTTCCGAAGGATAATAGGAAGATGTAAGTCAGAGTGTTCCCAAGTTCTTCTGTGATCTTCCGCCGATGGAGGAGTTGCTTGTTGAGGGCCATGGAGGGGATAGTCTGCTTGGGTCTTCTCTTGTAGACTTGTAATGCTCGTTCTTCTGGTGCTAGCTTAGAAGGTGGATAAAAATACACAATGTCATGTAACAGAGTGGATGCCAAAATATCACAGGACAAGGAAGCCCCGTTACCAGAATTGTATGACAGATGTTTAAAAAACACTACATCCGCACTAACATACCAGCGTCACATGACATGATCATAACAACAATATTCTTTTTGGGTTCTAGAATATCCCAAAAAGATGCATTTTGTGGAGCGAAGGTCAAGTTTCGTCATCTCTAGATGAAGGTTTTTAACAAAGCAAGTGCACCCAAAGATGCGCGGTGGAATAGAAAAAAACCACGCATCAGGAAAGAGAATGCTATACATGATCTGATTTTGCAAAACAGAAGACGACATGCGATTGATAAGGTAGCAAGCTGTAGAAACAACCTCATGCCAAAAATGTTGAGGAACTTGATAATGAAGAAGAATAGTGTGAGCAACCTCTAGAAGATGTTGATTTTTGCATTCAACAGCCCCATTTTGTTGTGGGGTATAGGGGTATGAAGTCTGATGGATTGTCCCACGAGATGAGCAGAAGTGACTGATTTTTGCATGAACTCAAGAGCATTGCCTGTGCAAAAAATTTTAATGGGTTTATCGAATTGAGCTTTGATTTTAGAAAAAAGGTGGTGATGTGTCCACAATAGTGCTGTGATCTTTAAGTAAAAATAACCATGTAGTCGGAGAAAAGTCGTCAATGAATGTCATAAAATATTTAACACCAGAATGACTTGTAATAGAACATGAACCCCATATATCCGCATAAACAATATCAAAAATGCATTTAGAACCAATTTCTTTCTTTGCAGGAAACACTGACTGAGTTTGTTTGCCATATTGGTAAGATTCATAGGAAAAACATTTATCAACTAAAGCAGGAAATAAATGTTTCAACTTAGAAGCAGATGGGTAGCCAAGGCGGTAATGCCGCTAAATCCCAGTTAAAGATGTCGATAGCATAGCAGTCACTGATGTCGGTCCATCTAGGTAGTAGAGTCCATTTGGTCCGTCATGGCCTACGAACCAATCCTCATCTTCGTGTAGAGATCCTAAAAAACACAACCCAAAGGGTCAAACATAATAGAGCACTAAAGACTCTTTACAATTTTACTAATAGAAAGTAGATTAACAAGAAATCTCAGAACATATAAAATAGATTTCAGATGTATATTTCAAAATAAAGGAATTGTCCCAATGCCATGGACAACTGTCTGAGAGTCATCAACTACCATTACTGGAGGTAGACGAGTGGATCTTGTTAGAATAGAGAATAAACTAGAGTACCAACCATATGGACCGAAGCACCCGAGTCAATACCCCATTTATTTTTACCAGTAGATGGAGCAACAAATAAGGCATATGAGGCGGCCTCTAAAATAGATGGTAGATTGGACATGCACTCTTGGAAGAGCTTCTCAAACTTGGACTGGATCCAGGCAGAAGAGGGTTGAGCTGGGGTGTGTTTAGTAGCAAAAGCATCTTCAACCACATCAGAGGTGACCTGGTTAGCCCAAGCGGGCTTTCCATATTTGATCCAACACCGATCTTATGATTGTCACGCCCACAGAAATTGTAGAAGCGAGGGCCAATGGTCTGATCGCAAGCTAGTGTAGTAGAAGTGCCGCCCGAAGTAGGAGGGTGACGGCCATCACGACCACGACCACGACCACGACCACGACTGTGACTATTATTCGTAGAGCGTACAGTAAGAGCAGAGTGTTCAATAGCAGGAGCAGAAGTCATAGATGGTAAACATTGAACACTTTTAAGCACATCACGAAGAGTAGGCGGAGGATCACTAGAAAGAATTTGGTCAACAACTCAGAAAACGAGGAAGGGAACCCAACAAGAAACTGGAAACGTTGTAGTTCATTGCACTGTCTTTGAGTTTCCTTGATGTCAGCAGATAAAGGATGACATATTTCATATTCATTCCATAGGGCAGAGCACTGGTTGTATTAGTCTTCAGCTGACACATCAGTCGAGAATTCCTTCTTTGCCAGGTTCTTGAAGATCTCAAACACATTTTTGGGGCTCTGTTGATGGGAGTAGACATGGGAAAGCTAATCCCACATGGCCTTGGCATCATGTAGGCACATGAGGGACTGCTGATCCTTGGCTTGGTGCTATTGACCGTCCAGGACGTAATGTCCGAATCATCCTTACTCCATTGTGCGTAGGCTTGTTGTATCTTTTCATCCGTCGATGCATCAGGAGGAGGTTTAGGATCGGTGGTAATATGGGAGTAGTGACCTTGTGCCTTCACATAAAAAATAAATGAAGCTGACCAGAGATGGTAATTGGAGCCATCAAGTTTCATTGTGGTGACACACAGAGAACCTGGAGGCTCAATAGATGCTATGACACACAAATACGTAGCCGAGGTAGAGAAAGCAGAAGGCAGAAACAATCAGAAGATAGCCAGAAACGCCGTTGGCAGAGGCAGAATAAAGGCAAGATCAACAGATCCGAAGGAACCCGCTACGGGGCAGTAAATGACAATAGTGGATCTGACACATCAGATCGTAGAAACCCGCAAATGGGGCAGAGTAGAAGAAGAAAACCTATGCCACCATGAGGATGATCAGTACTCCACCATGAGTGGAGGCAGATAGCAAAAAATGACTCTTTAGGAAGTCAACATGCTATTGTAAGATCTGCTCAGAGATGATGAGAAGCACAAGCAGAACAGGATGGCAGGAGGGAGGAGGCTAGAAGATGGGGATTATGGTGTGGGAGAGGAGGGGCAACAATAGAGATAGGCCGTTGTGGGTGGAAGGAGGGCACATATGGGTGGAAGGGGAGGGGGTATGCGGCGACAGGGTGGGGGGTGTTACGGCGGCGACGGCGGGGGGGGGGATGGTTAGAGGGGAGGGATAGGCAGGGTGGAGGAGAGGGTAGAGAGGAAGGGTGGCAGAGAAAGGAGGAGAAGGGCAGGGTAGGGTGTTGCGGCGGTGGGGGGGGGGAGGAGAAAAGAAGGGTGGGGGGCAGCTAGGGCATGGGGGGAAGATTAGGGTTGGGTGGGGAAGGGCTGAGAGGATCGGGCTGCTCTTGATACCATATTGAAAATGAAGTTGTTTTCTATTAAGCGAGTACAATAGAGTACAATGCCTTCTCTTTTATAGGATAAGAGAATAAAACAATAACACAACTAAGAAATATGGGATAAATAACACAAGTAACAAATAGAGTAGAGCTCATGTAAATAGTAAATATAACATCTCTCTTTAAAGGCCACGAGTAGAAGATTCCCAAACTTCAAAATTGCAATAAACAAGCAAGTGATCAACATTCTCTTCAGCAAACTCACAAGGGCAACATGGGATGTTATAAGAAAGCCACGTTTCTTCACCTCACCATGAGATGGTAATTTGTAGAGGAGAAACTTCCACATGGAACAAGGATCTACATGCTGCTCCATGTTTCCACAAGCAATGCTTTGGAGGCAGCTCAGGGAATTCATTTCTGTGCAAGTTCATGCAAAACCAGAGGAAAATTCTCTTGAATACTACTCATCAAGTGAGAAGATGGGACATGGAAGTTTACTGACATTGACGGTTGTAGACATGGACATTATCGAGAATTAATTGCTAGATGTCGAGGCTAAATCGACACTAGTCCTACTATGTACTAAATTGCTAATTGCTAATCTCTTTTTGTATTCCATCAATGTATGGATGTTTGATGTTGGTTTCTTGCAACCATAGAATTAAATGTCTGATTTCGATGTCGTGTCTGATGGCCCAGAAACATAAATTGTTCGAAATTTCGGCCGAAGTTTCGATATTTACGGCCCTAACGATTTCGACGACCAAATAAGCGAATTAAATCATGCAAATTTACCAAGACGATATAATCGCCAAGATCTACTCAAATATGAAATAATATTTCATATTGGATATGTGGGGGGGGGTTCTCCCACATTTGTAAGTGAAGGAAGCTGAACAATTTCGACATAATTTTGATGGCAATTTCGATGACAATGAAGTAATTAAGTTATGGAATTTTGCAAACACAATGTTTAAACATAGACACACTAGATTATATAATAAATTTATATGTTTAGAGGTTAGGGTGGGATCCATGTCTTGATGAGTGAGTGCACAAATGAACAGAAATGTCAAGTCTGCTAGATAGTTAGACTGTTACAAACTTGCAAACTTCAAGTTAAAACAACTAGAGTACTAGACTTTATAACTTAGAGTTACACCTTAGAAGTTCCAATGTTGTAGGTTAGTATATTTATTGTATAAGTATACTATTATAATATAATTAGGGTTACATAAGTGAATCATAAAAAAAAATTTAGGGTAATAAGTTACAACTTACACAGCATTTTGTATAAGGCTATTATTTATAATATATATAGGGTTACATAAGTGAAAAATACAAAAATATAAGAACTTCCATTAAAAAAACTTTTGTAGCCATTTTGTTTATAAATATGAAATATATTGATTAGATTTTCAAAATAAGTATAGATATACGTATTTCACACTATTGTTTCTTAGATTTACAAGTTCACTTTAAGATTTTGAGAATTTTAAGAGAATGTCACTTAGAAATTTAGGATTTTCGGAGTATTTATTAAGATATGTCTAAAAGGGAGTAGAAATAGGAGGAGGAGTAGATGGGCTAGGGAGAGGGATTACATACCTTAGAATCAAGTAAAGCAGCCTTCAAGAGCAAGATATCACAAAAAAATCGCTAAAAGATCAAAGTCCCAACAAATCCAGTCCATGGAATACTATTTCGCAATATCAAGGCCCAAATTGGACTTTTTTGCACTAATATACCCCCTGTTTTGTGAAATTTCGATTGTAGCTGCGAATTTTTTGCAAAATTGCTGACCAGTTCCTGCTACTGACGTTTCGATGTCTGATTGCAAAAAAAAAAAACGAAATTTTGAGAAAAAATTTGCAATTTCGATCGAAATTTTGTTCCATGCTTGCAACACACTATGAGCTTGTTTGATTTTTTGTCTCTATATTCTATTACTTAGACATGTCATGTAATTTTGTTTAGAGTTTGGGTTTGGCTCGTTTATTATGTTTGTTTCTTTGTTTTGATGCATTGTTAATATATACTCCCACATAGGTTCTACACACATACAATGTCATGATGACATCACATGATCAATTGTGTCGACCCGTTGGTTTAATCGGAACCCTGATCTAGGATCTCTGCCGAGTCAACCCCCGGGTCGGGTATGAAAACCTTGGATAAAACATATTTTAGGAGTAGTTAGAACAATGTTTCACAGATTGTAATCTATTCCTCCTACTAGAAGCAAAGCATCTCTAAGATAAACCCACATATCACTTTTCTTTTAGAAATAAAAGGACATGTATTACATCTATTTATTATAAATCCATCATCACCACACTGGCTCTCTTCAGGCTTAGATCATATATCCATCACCTGGCATTATAATAAGGGATATCATGGCCTGTAGCCATACCCTTTTCTACAAGGTGTTAGGATTCCAAAACCACAACATAATTATATGATTAGTACACATGAATTCATACTTAACCATACTCAAATGACACAAGGGTTATTTACATTCATCACCCATAAATCTGCAGTTAAGCCTTTCATAGGATTATCTTGTAATAGAAATTCACATAATAACACTCTATATTAGGATCACGTTTCATAATTTAACATAGGGATATCAATACCTAAACATCTTATCACTAAGAATACGGAAAGTGAGAGTCCAAACCCCTGGATTAATTATAACATTTATTACCAAGAACATCTTATTTTATCTAGTCATCTAAATAATATGACCTTTGATGATCATCAACGCATATTACTCATGACTCATTCAACCTATCAAACTCATAAGTTATCACTTATCAGATAACATACATGTTCTTGAACATTAAACATTAGCATAGCAGCTAAGAAAGAAGGATACTAAATGTAACAAGTCTAACTTACATCAATTACCATTTCTCAATTCTCTCATCACAAGTCATCTGTTAAGCATGACCTTGATGGTACTCATGGTTCTCACAGACCATCAATCTCATAAGATGCCACTAACAGGGCACCAGGATATATCACTATTCATAAAGCTAAAAACATGCTTTCAATAAATATAGCATCATCATCCATACCTGGATATGATCATCCTCATATAGGAACCTGCATGGTCAATTCAACTGATAACAATAAATAACTTATTTAAAGAAGTTGTATCTCCCTACTCTTACAAGAGCTAGGTTTCCCTGGTTTTCATCAAATAGTGTTTACTATTCACAATACATGTCATCACCCTAGAATTAGGGTTTACTGTTCATCATACATGTCATCACCCTAGAATTAGGGTTTACTATTCACCTCATGGTGAATTGATATCATAACATCACCATGTATGAGAACCACCACCATTAAAGCCCTCAGATAAGATTAAGATTCATCAGTTATCATAATTAGGGTTTCCATGATCTCACTTAGTGGATCGTACCCTAATCATTCACATTCATGTATATTGAAGGTATTTTACTTGATTTTCCACCATAAATGGTACTTTCTCTCTCCTCTCACTAGTAGATGGTGATTACACCACTCTATATTAGGTTGGGTTAAGTCCCCTTTGATCTTCATAAACCAAATCACCACTATCAAGTGATTAGGGTTTGATTAGAACAAGGTATCACTGAATTGAACCTCTCAGGGGCATTTGGTAAAAACTACCCATTGATCATCATCATGGGTCAATTCATTAGTCACTTGGTCCCTTAGTATTTTAAGTTACCATTATGGTTTAGATTAGATCATCATTGAACCAATTATACCTTTAAGTGGTTAAATATAAACAACCATGAAAATCTCCAATTAGGTTAGGGTTTAACCTTCAACCTTCAACCCATTTGAACCCTCAAACGAGTGTGGACTCACTGAGTTGAAACGGGTGTGAACCCATTTAAGATGAAACAGGTGTGAACTCGTTTGAGATGAAACGGGTTGAACTCGTTTGGATTGAAACGGGTTGAACTCGTTTGAGATGAAACGGGTTGAACTTGTTTGGGTTGAAATGGGTTGAACTCGTTTGGGTTGAAACGGGTTGAACTCATTTGGATCTAAATGAGTGTGGAATCGTTTGGGTCTAAATGAGTGTGGACTCGTTTGGGTCTAAACGAGTGTGGACTCGTTTGGGTCCAAACCGCATGGATATGAAAGGTGATACAAAGGTTATGATTAAATAGGATTTCCTATGTTGAAGTCTTCAATTGGCCCAAGCCATGTTAACCACTTACAAATTGAGTCAAATAGGATGAGCCTCAATCAATTGGACACCAATTTGACCTTCAATTAAAAGCCAATTAGGGTTAAGTCTAACTCAATTAAGGTTTCCAAATGGCTACTCATCAATTTTCATCAATGTGAATCAAAACAAGGTTGAACCTATCAATTGAACTCCAATTGGGCCGAAACTTGGCCCAAACGGTCTTGAGATCGTTTGGATGATCTCCAAACGGTCTTGAGACCATTTTCCCAAAGTTTGACTAAAAATTAAGTTGATTTGATAAAGGTTGAGTCCAAATTAGATTACAAATCAGCACTTTTCATCAATTTATCAACATCTTGTGATTGGACCCTCAAACCATCAAATTTCTTTAACCCTAGACCTCCAAACGGTCTTGGGGTGTCACTAAACGAGTGTGAGATCGTTTGGATGAACCCCCAAACGGTTTTGAACCCGTTTGGGTCCTTCAACCCAACACTCAACAAGATCTATATTGAAAAACAACAATTTTAACCCGATTAGGGTTAGGGTGTTGAACTGCCTTCAACTCTTAATTAGTGAACATACTCAGTGAATACTTAGTGAATATACTCAGTGAACATACTCAGTGAATGCTTAGTGAATATACTCAGTGAACATATTCAGTGAATACTTAGTGAATATACTCAGTGAACATACTCAGTGAATACTTAGTGAATATACTCAGTGAACATACTCAGTGAATAGACAAGTAATACATTCCTGGAATGCAAAGCGATCGATTGGCATTCAACTGGAGAGCCCAAATAGAAAAAAATGAGCAGTAAGCCCCCACCCCCCCAAAATTCTATAGTAGGAGAACTTTCAACTAGTTTTGCCAACTATTCAATTTGGCTATAGATTTTCCTATAGTGGCTCATATATGTCCTACATCAAAAAGCCATATCTTTTGCATCTAGACTCAAATTTTAATGTTTAAATATACTTTGGTAAAATTATTTAAGTATATATAGGAAAAATGTATTTCTATACCACTTTAGGACTTATGATCATCGTGATATCACCCCCAACTCTATCTCTAGAAACATATAGCAAAATGTAGGCATTTGAATAATATAAATATCCTTAGGGGACGTCTAGGGAAAGGGTTTGGACCTTTTTTCTCCCATCAACAACCCTATCTTCCAACAAGGGAGGCCATAAATGAAAGCCACATGTTTTGATAGGGAGACACTCTCCTCCTTAGATCTAGATCAAAGATTAATATTAACATTTGGGAGTTGTGACGAGACCATGGATCTTCACCTTTACATTGATAATTTCTCAATGATCGTCTTCTTCTCTCTCTATTTTTATATCATGAATATCATTGGAGACTAGACTATACTAGGGTTTGGGGATTAGCCACACTACTCATACTCTGTTATAGTTGTTATCAAACTCATTGCTTCTATTTATTAAGTACTTTTTCATTTGTTTATTCACATTCTCTTTGATTTTATCAATCATCTTACTTGTTTTCTACAATCCTAAGTATAGAGGTCACAAAATGTAGGATTCAAAAATCAAATGAAGGCATAGAGCTCCAAATGAGATCTCAAATGGAGTTCTATAGAACGATTGGGTAGTGATGCGTGGGCACCAAGATCCTGGGTGTATAGGAATTTTTATCCTTGTGTGATCCCTATTTTGAAGGGATGCATATCCACATGGTCCTAATCTGAGTAGCCATTATTAATTTATTATAACAATTAGAATAGTTACACAGGTATTGGTGGTGAAACATGTCATCCTGGTAATTTGATCATTGTATACAAACTATTTCTTTCTTAGTGTGATTGTATTTCTTACTTGTTAATTTAGTTAATTATACATCAATCTCATCTATCCTAGTTAATTAGTTTTTCGTAATTAGTCTAAAAATTTATTTTTTCTTAAAAATGTTATCTTTTTGGTTTGATCTTTAAACAAGACTGTGATACAACCCATCCACTTGTGTTTGGTGACTATTACACGTTAGATTAGGTAAAAAACTTGGGGACTTTTCCCTTGGTGAAGTTTTTGTACTGTAATCTACCACATCAGATTTTGACTCCATTGTCAGGGACAACAGTACATTTGTATATTTAGTCTATTGAGGTAAAGTTAGGATTTTTTATCTAGTTTTTTTTGTAATTTTAATTTGGTTTCATAATATTTCATTTTGTTTCATAAGTTTTAGTTTGTTTTTCTAATTGTTAGTTTTTATAACTCCATATTTTGTGTTTATAACTAATTTTTTTTTTAATATTTTTTAGTTTGCTTCCATAATCTCTTTTAGCTTAGATTTTCTCAATTTTCTTTCAATCCTAGATTTTTGGAATATAGTTTTACTAGTTTTTTGTGAAAAAAACTTATCATCATTTAGCATACCAATTTCTGTCTTGAGCCTAACAACCAAAATTTTTAAATTTAGACATTCATTTAAAATGAAATGGTCAATTCCACAAATCATAGAATTTTGAAAATGTGGCTCTTTCAATCATGATATGTGGGGCTTCCAAGAATATACTATGAAATCTAAATTACTAATGTGTAGGATTCCCACTGCATAAAATGTTAGGATCAACACTAAGTCTAGGGGGTGTCTGAAATTCACTCCACAAGTCAAAGTAGTCATTCGAAGGATCAACCTCAAGCATAAAGTTGGACTCCTTAAAGAAGACATGAAGCATAATGCAATCAACAATATTTTAGGAGATACTATGAGGAATCGTTCTATGGTGATGATTTCCCTAAAGAGGTAGGCTACAATATACAACATTTTGGGGTTTATGGTGAAGAATCTTGCCATGTAGATTATTACCCACCTGACAAAGATGAGATTATGGAGGCCCTCCATGAGATGTTAGTTTCCCAACAATCAATGCTAGATAATGAAGAATCTTGGAGCAAAATAATTGAGGCACAATTGGCTCAACTGAAAGTACAACTCTCCCAGCCAGTCACACCACTTGAGGGGAAATTAGAGGATTCCAAGGAAAGATAGAACAACCCACATTTATGATTGGCGATGAGGATGACACTTGTTCCTTGATACAAATGAAAATGGTTGATTCAGAGACAGTGATGCAGCCAAAAGAACTAAAGCTAGAGATCGACATGTATACTTGTATTCCATAGTTCTCTACATTAGGGGTCTTGAAATTACAATATTAAAAGAATATGTAGGAGAGTCACCATAACATGGCTGTAGTTCCACATAGTCCACCACCCATCCCCTTTATAGGCTTGCATCAAAATAGTTAAAATGACCAACCAACTTTGGCATAATATATCTTAGAAGATGAACAACAACCTTCTATTGCATATCTAGTTGTTTTTCATGATTAGGTATAGCCAATAGGAGGTATTTGTTCCACCACCACTTCAATTTTCTATTTCCTCTCCTATTCTATTTCTTTTGAATCATATGGAGGAGTTGGATGTGTTCCACATGGAGGAGCTGGATCCACAAGTTGATTTTTCAAAGGAACCTATTTCTTCCATTGATTTTGATGTTGATTGGATTGAAGACCAAGAGCATGCACAACCACATGAAAATATTTTTCATGCTGATTTTGTAGATGAGAAAATTCCTCATATTCCGTCAATGCATATTCTATATGCAAACTCAGGAGATGAGCAGAAGACAATGCAAAATCCTCCACCTAATTTAGCACAGTTGGCAACACCAATTGGATATTTTTCACATACTACCTTGGATGCAAAAGAAGGTAGTCTACATTTAGTCTTCATGAAGGAGCATACCTCAAGACCACCAAATGATCACCACTGCTACATTGTGCCACTTGGTATAGTTCCACATATATCTATTACACTACCTCTACTGACGAATGAGTTTTTTTAGATCCTATTGGATGGATAGTAGGATGAAAAGCAATGTTACTTCAAGCATCCAGACAACCCATTCGAGCTACCATGACGACAACCACCATATCATATATTGTAGTATGGAGCTCTCATGTACAAGGTTCCAACCCTTATTTATATTCCTATTAGCTGGACATTTTTCAAGTTTCTAAGATCACCTGGATAATCATTGAGGAATTCTTTCCCTCCATATTAGGTTAAGTGTTTGCTCAGGATGAGTAAATTTCTAAGCTTGTGGTGGAGGATGGGCGGTATATAATCCTTTCTGTTCACATTATCTGATTTGCATTCTTGTTTATTTCAACATGTTTGGTTTGCATATTTCAATTGCGATGACTTGCATTGTTTTACTATTTCAATTTTTAATTCTTACAATATTAGTTGAAATCATTATCTAGCTATCTTGGTTCCATTGCATAAGCATCATTCATCATGTGACCCCCTTAGATGAAGTGAATTCTTATGTAATGTTATATCATAAATTGCCAATGCTAGAACATATTCTGTCACCTATGAAATTAATTGATATCATTCTCAAGAAATTATTGTAAGGCATATGGGATTGAGAGTTAATACATCTTATATCTTAATAATTAGCATAAATTATTATGAGAATGTCATTATTTTGCATGATACACGATGTATTAGAATTAATTGTTAAGATTGTTCTTCTGCGATATATTGAAGAAAAGAGATGAATAAGTTCAACATGTTCTATATTTCTTCCATTTTCTTATTCCTAAATTTACCAAAAATAGATAAAAGCCAAAAAATTTAGTTCCAAACTCTAAGTTTGGGGTGGCACACCCTGTTGGGAAATACGAGCACAGAGCAGGCAATGAAAACAACATTTTTTTTTATCCGTGTTGCTTAGAACAACAAGATCGCGTCAATAACTATGAATTAGGAAATACAGTTTAATGAGTTTATATCTGGTCCTGGAGCAAGTCCAACGACCATGACATGTTGCAGTGTAACTATCTTCTAGTTACTCTTAGACAGTGTCTGTTCATCTCATGGTCTCCACCATGGACAACATACTTTAACAACGTCTACAACAGTTCCTCCATTCTCGCCACAAATTGCAAGCTAATAGTGCACTCCTTGAGATGGTCAAAGGCCTCCTCTCCTCAATAGATGTCCACACAGACAAACTATAACTCCTGTCATTCAAGTAGAATAGACAAGAAGGAGTTGTCCCTCCTGTTGGTGTACTAGTCCCCAACTTTCTCTCATACAGTTGTTTCTCCCTTACTATCCCTCCCTTTAGTGGGTAGGAATTTATTGGGCTTTCTATTGGTTACAACAACCAGAGAGGAGTTCGAGACACTAACCTATCAGTTTAGTGAGTGAACCGATTGGCTCAGGTTGGGTGAGACGACCAGTTCACCTAGTGAACCGATCGGATCAAGTTGGGTCAGACGATGAGTTCACCTAGTGAACCGATCGACTTGGTTGTGTCAATTAAAGGTTCTAGCGACTTTCCCGAATTTGTGAGAAAAGTTGATCATTTCACTTGTTTAATTTGATTGGTACAAGGAATTAATATTTAGCATTAACTGGAAAAAAATTGTCAATTCATATGTAGATGGGAAACATTGAGAAACGACCAGTTCGGGTTGTGAACTAACCGGTACACATGTGAACCAATTGGTTCATGGTGGGTTTGTCTGATACACTATTCTATAACAAGTATCTGTGTGCTTGGTTTGATATACCACATCATGACTAATGAGATTCTATCATCGACCAACCCACAATCTAGTTTTTAAGTGTTACTGGTGTCTATCTACCTTCCACAGTAAGAACTGACCAAGGACATAATAAGTATGTACATACTCTTAGAATCTGTATGATGTCATTGTTCATGTCATGTACTTGAAGACACATGTCATTGCGTATTGGTCATTCTCTATACATTCACAATGTTTCCTATTTATCTCAGAACCAAACAGAATGAATTAGAAGCTTGCCTTTATTCTTATTAATCAAATCCTTTATGTTATATGCCATGTCAATCATCATATGATTAGCTCTCTGGGCATACCATACCAATAAACTCCTATTTTCACTTAGATCCAATCATCCACAAATCTCATTATTAGTGATCTAAACATGTCCATCATGTTTCTACTACACAAGTGCTAATCCAGGGGGTTAACAACATTTTTCTATTAGTTGGTATATTGCATATGTCTTATCTCTTTGCTATGAGATGAAACTGCAACAATATGGTATCTAATATTCTTTGCCTAACCAATCAGCTCCATTGTTGTCACAATATCTCTACTGAGTCATCAATGATTTGGAACATCTTTAAGTTCATCTATTTGAACTTCTAGATCCATATAGTTTCCATTTTTGTGTTCCTAACACCAGGTTACTCAACTTCTATCATAGAATATAATTAATGTAGTTCGAAACTTTTCCAACTAACAACATCTTTTCTTTAAAATCAAACATATTTATTGTGATTACTTTTGTCATTCGGAAGCTTGCATTAGTGTAACCTTTTACACCCAACTCTTCCATATTGATACTAACTAGCAACTTATCCTTAATTACTTTACAAGTACTAATGGATGTCTTTAAATGACATTCCAATAACCCTTATTAGAAATTAATATCATCTAGTCATGTGCAATACATACAAGATTATATGGGATAAGTACATTTATAGCATTCATCCATTGCTATAACATATCACATCTCACTCATGTAATTTCCATTCTTCATAAGAATTGGAATATAGGGTTTAGGAGAGACTAATCCATATTGTCTCTCATTGAATCCTTCATGTTGAACTCTTTCAACATCTTATTATTATATATTCTCATGTTTGGTTATGAAACTTTCAAGAACTATCTAAAGATCTTGATCCGTATCACATAGGATGTTTCACCTAATCCTTCATTGCTAAAGGTGTTTCCATGCCAGTTCTCAATATTCACAATATTGAGACATTATTCCTTATCAATATGTGGAACAATCATATATGCTCTACTAAATCTTTTATAATCACAAATTTCATCTTTTATCTTGATTCAAGTCAAACTCTTTGACTATTTTGTCAACTCAAAAGATTCCATCTCTGAGATGCTTGTTTGAATCCCAAATTGAACTTGGAAGCTTATAGACCTTATTTGTATAAATGACGTTATAAAACCTTTTGGTCGTGTCATGTACACATTCTTCCACATATTACTTTTAAGGAATCCAATTTTAATCTTCATATACCAAATCTCATAGTCTATTTTATCTTCATCAACAAGCATGAATATTGGTAAAGGAGTTCTTTAATGTTCAACAACTTCAACCTATTTGAAAATCTTTTCAACAATCTATCTTTTTGTGTTATCTGTGTAGGTCTTTGCAACGACACCCTATTGCATACTCTGGGTTTTACCCCTTTAGGTGGCACTAGCAAGGTCATACCTTGTTAGTGTACATGGACTCCATTGAGCCATTTCTCGGATTATGGTTCTCAATAGCTTCTAGATTATTTTTTGGTTCATCATCTTAAGACCAACCCATAAGCAAGTATTACCATCCACCTCTAGAATTTATTCCATAAGTATCTTCAAACATTAATATGTATAAGCTATAATAGAATGCTAATCCTCCCACTACCTCTAGTGAAGTGTGTTGTGTCATATTGCTCATATTTAAGACTTGCATGTCTCTTATTGATTCAATAACCAAAAGAGTGTAGATAACCATCAATATGGATTCTAGTAATGCACTCCTTACATATGTGTATTAGATAACTATGAAAAATATTGCTTGAGTTATCAATTACATTTGTTTGGTATTAACGTTATAAACATTCATCTTAATATTCTTTTGTATAAAGATAAATTAGATGGTTGGGCTTTGCCATACAAGATTAAAACTTTAAAACAAAAAAATTGACAACTCACTTTATTGATTTACCATCCTTGTCATACAAGATGCGTAATGTAAATGTATTTATTGGCATAATGAAATAGTAGTTCAACTAACTCTATTACATGTCCACTGGGCTAAGATAAATTTAAATGTATACTAAAGATTCATCGACTCTTGCTCCTCTATTACATGTCCATCTTTGTCCTTTTATAAAGGCCTTTACTTCTTATAAGATCCTATACATCAATATGTCTGATCTATATCTAGTATCACGTACCAAGATGAAGAAGTAATCAAATTTATCTCCTAACATATATACCTAAAATGGAGGCTTCAGTTCCTTCCTTCTTCTTATTTAATTCCTCTAACCAGAGTGGGCAATTTCTTTTCCAATGTCCAGACTGGTGATAATGGTGACAATTGCCTCTTTTCTTTACTCCTCCCTTTGCCTTGAGATCTAAAGACTTGGGCTCTTGGCCAAATTTAGAAATCTTGTTAGCTTTGCCTTTGGCTTCAAACTTCCCCTTTGTCTTGTTGATCATCATCACAGATTTGGGCTTGTCTTTCTTCATTTTGAGCCTCTGTTGTTCTCAATATACCCAATAACTATGTCAACAATTTGTCAAACTCATTCATGTTGTAGTTCATGACAAACTAATTGTATGAATCTAGAAGGGACTGTAGAATCATGTTAATGTACAACTCTTGACCCAAGGGTAATCCCAATCTATCTAGGTTCTCCACATACCCAATGAGCTTGAGTACATGAGGACCTTTTGGATCTCCTTCTCCCATGTTGCACTTGAAAATCACCTTGGGGACATTGTATCTTGATCTTGGAACATATTCTTGAGATGTGTGACCATCTCAATCACATCATGTTCTTATTCTTCCTCTGCAACTCATAGTTCTTGGATCATAGTGTCAGACACTTGACATCTATGACAACTTCAGTATGCTTCTTGTAAGCATCCCTATCACCCCTTGGTCCATTGAGAAGGGGTTCATCTGGCTCTGGTGTATCAAGGACATAGAACTTTCTCTCCTATGTGAGAATGATTCCCAACGTCATGAACCAGTCATAGAAGTTGTTTCCATTTAGCTTCTCCTTCTCAAGGATCGATCACAGAGAAAAGTGGTTGATGTTCGTTGTCATTTGATCCTATGAAAGAATTTGTAATTTTGTCAAAAACTCATTTTTGATTTGATTTGATTTGATCAAAATTTGACGATGTGAATTACATATTTAATAGCCACCGCTCTCATTATTTTAATGAAATTGACAATCCTCAATTATCAATTTGGAAAATTACAATGACCAACTTTCTAATGATCTAAGATCCAAAATAATTCTATTATTACCCGACCAACGCCATCGTCCATAGTCAATCATTAAGGTAGGCAACATTTTCCAATTGCATCTTATCAATTCCTGGATAGATAATATGCACAACTCTTTGTCATGATTATCTATATGCTTCTGGTGCTTAGTCTCATTAATACCACACAATTAAGCGTGGCCCAAAAGAAGACACGATATTAATGTACCCCGCTTGGCAGGCCCACACTATTACCATCACACTCCCATGAGATAGATGACGCACCATCCTTGGGATGCCCATTCTTAGTTGATCAATCTTTTCATGTGTGTCACTAATGGAAAGTATCTTAGACTTATATGTTTTCTTTAGGGATTTCATATATATCATATATATAAATATAGTATATCCAATCACCACATATATCATACGTATGATATATATACTATATCCACAACGTAAACATGTAATATAAAACAAAAAGTCATAGTCATGGCCATATCTACTGTCATTCCTTGGAGCCACAATGAATTACTACCACCTAGGTCAATCATCACATCACATACATGATCTTGTTGTTGGTGTAGATTTGTGCTAGCTAATCTGGGTTGAGTAGTTCAACCCTTGAACCATTCGTCTCACTTCTTGTATGGTTAGTTGGTGCTCTGAAATGGTTGGTTGGCCTCGTGTCCAACCAATGTCTGGACACCTCCAGATGGTTGGTTGGGTCCACCATCCAGTCACTTCGCTTCTGTGGTTATCCCTCCTTGGTCCTCCATCCGATTGGCTCATCATGTTAAATAGTCAACTCGCCTAACTTTGATCGTCATCTTCGTCGTTGCAAGAAAGGAAACTATCCTATTGCTATTAGGCTTATGACATGGTATAGAGAAAACTTCCGTTACATTGGAGGGGAGGAAATGTAGGAAAGAATTAACTTTACATTGGGAAGAAGGAGGTAGAGGCTCAATATACAAGCTGAGATATAACAAGAATAAAACCAAACCATCCATCCACACATAGATATTGAGTTATTGTCCATAACCATGATACACATCCACCATCAAAACTACTTTTAGGGTGACACATGTAAATTGCATATATATATATATATTAGTTTGGGGTTATATGGTGTTTAATCGGATATGCATATGAAACTTTACATATTCACATTGTATGAAATAAATCAACTATGAAAATAAAAAAATCCAATCATATCGATTATCCCAAAACAAAGTAAATTGATGTGGCTATGATACCAATATCGGGAAATATGGGCACAAAATAGGCATCAGAAACAAAAAAGTATCTATCCATATTCCCTAAAACTAAAAGATCACGTCAATAAATACAAAATAGGAAAGATGGTTTGATGAGTTTATACCTGATCTAGGTGCAAGTCTAGTGACTACAACTTGTTGTAGTGAAACAATCTTCTTGCTGCTCTTGGATGATGTTTGTGCTGCTCCTGGTCTTCACCATAGACGCCAGACTTAAACTATGTGTGTAGTGGTTTCTATGGTCTCACCATGGTCTACAAGCTGAACTAGAGATGAGAAAAGTCCTCCTCGCCTCTAGAGAAGTCCACACGGACCAACTAGAACTCCTGTCATTCAAGTAGATTAGAAAGAAAGGAGTTGTCCCTCCCATTGGTGTACTAATCACAAAATTTCTCTCCTAAATTATTTCTTTCTTGCTATCCCTCCCTTTAGGGGGTAGGACTTTCTCGGTCTCTCTATTGGTTAGCACAACTAGAGAGGACAACAATTATCAGAGGCAATTGTATTGTGTTCTGGGAAGCCCCAAGTACCCCTCTATTTATAGGAGGGGTTAGGGTCTGTGTTCCCAATCTGTGTGGGAGTGGAAGGGACCAGAAGATCATGAATTTTCACAACATGTGAGTGCTGGACTGGTCGGTTGGCAACCAAATCGGTCAGTTCACATATGAGCTGATCAATTTGCATCCCGAATCAGTCATTTTGCCATGTTTCCCAATCACATATGAATTGGGAATTCATTTCCAATTAATACTAAACATTAATTCCTTGCACCAATTAAATTAAACAAGTGAAATGATCAACTTTTCCCATGGACTCAGGAAAGTCACTAGAACCTTCTATTGATGCAACCAAGCTGATAGGTTCACTAGGTGAACTGGTCATCCCACCCAACCCGAGCCGATCGGTTCACTCAAAGAACTGATTGATTGGTGTCCTGATTTGTGCATAACTCAGCCAATCCAATTTTAATCAACCTGACACTCAAAATATCCATCTCAACACTTGAGCTGATTGGATGACAGTCCAACCAACTAATTTTTTGCTTAAATTGAATGCCTAAACATTTTTGTAATCAGTCCAATCATCAATTATGCTTAAAATATTCTTCTATATGAGTTCCTATGGTGTTACCCTATAGGTCCCATATCATGCCGACAGTGAATGTCCATAACTAGCTTATGAAACCAAAAGCAAAGACATGTGCCTAGTCGCACATCGGTGCTATCCAAGTGAATGAAAAGTCGGAGAAAAACTTTAAGCTACAATCAGTGTAAGGTGTTATAGTGATTGTATGATTCCTTTGTCTTTGACATCCAAAATGAACTGGAGGCATGGAAGTGTCATCCTCTCAATGTTCAATCCATGTTCTTTGAACCAAAAGTAGACTGTCTAAGATATATGTGACCTCAATATCGTATATTGTTTCACATGCACATACACTTGTGTTATCAGTCTCACTTATCAAGTATCCATGATTGCAAACTCCAATAGGAGGGACAAATCCCATCTACACTCACTCACAGTCAGTCCCCATGTGTCACAACTACCCAATCATCACCTTTATGAAAATCCCCATTTAGGGTTGCGTTTGATGATGTCAAAGTATACTAAATGACCTGTGATGAGTTTAGTGACTTTAGGTCTAAGAATTACAATCACCACCTTCACTATGAGAGATGACTATGACCACCAGAGCATGGTTTCCATGTGTCACTCTCAAGGTGCATCTTTGGATACACTGTTCCACAATAAGTATACATGTGCTTGGTTTGATATACCATATCAGGACTAAAGAGATTCTATCATAAACCAACCCACACTCTAGACTTTAAGTGCTACTGATGTCTATCTACCTTCCACAGTAACAATCGGTCAGGGACTGACGTGGCAAATATCGCACTAACAAATTCACTCGAGGTTGAAATCCCTGAGCTTTTACCAAAACCTCATTCAATAATACCACCCACAAGAGGATGGGTCTTATCGCAATATAGTTAAGGATCAAATCCCAAGGGACAACATTTTTAAGAATCTTTGTCAGTCGAATATAGCACAAGTAAGACTAATATTTAGAATGATTGATTTGGTTGTGGTTGATTAAACTAATTGCAAGAAAGTAAAAGAGCAAAATTAAAGTTTGTTCTAGATTAATGATATAGAATCGCTGGGATGGTACTGGGTTTCACTACCACTGCACATGCAAACACATCCAAACATCAAACATCCATGCAAGAATATAACTATCCAAATGGAACTATTGCGAACTCTCCCTAAGGGATGTTTAGGCCCGCGTAAGCATCTCCTTAGGCATCCAATTTCTCATCGCCATCCAGATCATGCACTCACAGTTCCGAAGATACAACATCCAACTGAGGATGAGGTCCTCCCTAAGGGATGTTTAGACCACAGAAGCATCACCATAGGCTAGATGTCTCGTTCCCTCACGGATCATACAATTACGACCTCAAGGAATCCCTTTCTATTTCTAGTCGGGGAGTCAACCACGCTAATTGACAAGCGAGCAGGTGATTAATCTACAAGAAAACATCAACGATTAACAAAGAGGATATACAATCCAACTAAGGCTGTGGCCCTCCCTAAGGGATGTTTAGGCCACAGAAGCGTCACCATAGGCTAGATGGCTCATCCCCTCACGGATCATACACTTATGACCTCAAGGAATCCCCTTCTATTTCTAGTCAGGGAGTCAACCTCATTAATCGACATTCTACCCTATATATAGAAGAACTCACAACATAGGGAAGAACAAGATAAAAGCAAGTAGGTAATCAAACTACAAGCATGAACGTTTAGGAACGAAATGGAAAGTTATATACATTGCCTTAGAATGTTTAAATGAAAAGACATGGAAGCATGGGCAGCGGGGCTAGTCCCCTCACCCCAGTGAAAAGTGACTACTCACTCATGGTGTGAGAAACAAGAAGAATAAGAGAGAAGGAAGATTCTGCCATGAGCATGATGAAGAAGGTAGTCGCAGCTCGGTGAAGATGATGCGATCTTCTACGTCATCTCGAGGCAGATCTGAATGAGGAGGAAGAACCACCAAGGCGGGCTCGGCATACCTTCTTCTCCACCTTGTTTCTCTTCTCTGCCTCCTTTCTCGCAGCAAGTGGAGGTGTAGAAGGTGTGGCTATGGCTGAAGGTGGGAGAGCGGAGGCAGCATAGAAGGGAGATCGATCCTTTTTCAAGCAGCCTTTCAGCCTCCTACAATCCATGCCAAATGAGGACCCTTGCAGTCCTATTTATAGGCTCAGATGGGGTCTTCATGTTTTCTGCATGAACCTTCTCCAAACGGTTTGGAGCAAACGGTCTGGTTGAACGGTTTGGAGCAAACAGTCTTGGAGATTTTTTGACATCCAAACGGTCTTGGAAATCCACCTTCAAACAATCTTGCAGATCGACCGAATGACCAAACAGTCTTGGGAATGACTGGCCTATCAGTCTTGAGACCGTATGGCACCAATTGGTCTTGAAACCATTGTTCGCCAACTGGCCTCCTCTTACTATCTTCAAATGGTCTTCAGTGATTATACGGCCTTGAGGGCAAACGATCTTGGGACTGTATGGCTCCAAACGATCTTATGACCGAATGGCTCGAAATGGTCTTGGGACCAAATGGTATTTGCTTGCGTGTCCCAAACGGTCTTCATCCAAACAGTCTTGGATCTTCATTGTCCAAATGGTCTTAAGGACCGATGGCCATCAAATAGTTTTTGTTATTCAAACAGTTTCATTGTCCAAACGGTTTGGCGATGCAAACGGTCTCAAAGACCGATAGGCTTCAAACAATCTTGAGAACATTTGGCCTCATGAAGTTTTGGGACCGTATAAGGGGGAATGATGGAAGGGGGACCGTGTGGGCGAAAGGCTAATATCTAGAGGTCAAAACCGAATGGGTAGACCGCTAGGACAAAGCGTTTGGTGAAATTGTTAGGTGAAACCATTAGGTGAAACCGTTAGGTGAAGACCAAAGTTGAGAGGATCTTTGAATGCATTCCATATGATGATTGAACCTCATCACTATCTGCACAAAATTATTAGAAATCTAGTTAATAATCTTGATAATTGAATCGATTAAGAAATCTTGCATTTTGTGATATTTAGGAGATGAAATCGAAAGTATTGAATCGAATATGTCCCAAAAAGGTGACTGAAAATCATGATGAATAGAGATTCATGAGGGACATAATAAGAATGTACATATTCCTACCATCTCTATGATCACATTGTTTAGGTCACACACTTGAAGACGTACATCATTGAGTATTGTCATTCTCTAGACATTCACAATGTTACCTCATTATCTCATAACTCAGTGAAACAAAATGCATTAGAAGCTTGCCTTTATTCTTATTAATCAAACCCTTTATGTTATATGACATGTCAATCATCATGTGATTGGCTCTTTGGTAATACCATACCAACACACCCCTCCCCCCTCAACTGCTTCTTCCACACCCCTCTTATGTAATATGCTCGTACCACTGATAAAGAAAAGATTTCAATATGCACAAAAAAAATCTATATAATTGTAATTGTAAAAGTAATCTCAAGTTGGATATACAATTATTACTTGCACAAATGCATTCTCAATATTTTCTACCCAATACCATCTTCCATCACCATACATTGTATAGGTGTAAACCACATAGAATATGTGGAATGATATTAAGAATCAGTGGTATTGAGACTATAACGATGTAGGTTTTGAAGTGGAAGTATGTTTGTGAAAGTGGAGTCAAGATAGAGAATGTAGAAAGTTATATTACTAGATTTTAGGTAATTAGGGTTGGGGTTGTTTGGTCATGTTCACTGATAGGGCAAAAATGATATCGAGAGAGAGAGAGAGATAATGTGATACTATTAATATTATTTGGTAGTTGTTTGTGATGATGTGTCAATCAAGGAAAACCAATTTATATTCAACGAGATTTGATGAATGTACATTCATCATTTTTTTGTTTCATTTTAAATTGAGTTTGAATATTTTTTTTGTGTATCTACTCAATATTTCAATTATTTTAGGATTTTAGTAGTCTATCTAATTTATTTGAAATTAAATATTTTTTTTGATTTATTCGTAAGATTGATTCAAGTTTAAATGAAAAGAAAATATCCCTCCTAAAACACCTAAGAATTGACCAAGATTGCATATTTTAACTCCCTAACAATGACAATTGGTGTGAGGACCTAATACAGTGATTTAGGACAAGCAACACTTCCCCGAGAAGCAAACCGGTCGATTGGTTACCCAACTAGTTGACTCAAATTGAAAAAAGTGGATAGTAAACCCCCACCTCCACATTCTGTAGCAGGAGAACCAGTCGACTAGATTTTCCAACTTGTGGATTCTCCTATACATTTTCCCATAGTGTCTAATATATATCCCATGCTAAAATAGCCATATCAACAAATTTCAAACAACTATAGGACTTGCAAATGACCCAAAGTTCTTCCAAAATACTAGTTCTGAAAATGTGCAGAAAAATGTAGGAAACTATCAGATTAGTTCAAATGGATTCTGGACCAGATCAAATGATATAAATATCTAGTAAAAACTTCTAAGGCTAGGGTTTAGATATGTTCTTTCCCATACACAATGGTAGCTATCACCAAGGGAGGCTCGAAATAAAAGCCACCAATTTTGACATGGAGACGTGCCTCATTGAAGATCGGGATCATAGAATGTAATTATTATTTAGGAGTTGTCACGAGAGCACTAATCTTCTCTTCTATACTACTACTTTCTCCATGAGCTTTTTGTCACTCTCTCTCTTATGGTCAATTTTCATTTACTTCCTTGTATTTTTGGTTTTGCTTTGCTTTAATAGGGTCCTTCTGCTTTGATGATCCTATCTTGTTATGTGGAACTTTTTTAGGGATCATATTATTAGTTTCATCTTCTAAAGAGCTGTCTTGTGTTAAAACATTTATTTTTAATTGTTCAAGTTGATTTGTAATTTCATTAGTTATATCTTATGGGTTTCTATCAAATCTTATTATAGGTTTTGTGTCTGTAGCGAGAGTGGTTGACATATTTATATGATTATTACTCAGGTCATTTTCATTACAAGAAATGGTGGATTTTACTTCCTTGAGTATGTATTATATCTTATCAGTTTGTTTTGTATTTGTTTGAAGGCCATAATTAATATAGTTATTCTGTTGCATGATGTTAGCCATTTTTTCTTATGTAGCAGATTCAAGCATGATTTTTGTAGTGAGAATGAGTGTGGATGGGATCTCATCCTTCAGCACCTCTATGGGTTCAAAAGGAGGATGTGTTGATTCTACTTCTTTATTTTTTAGACCTAACTTCATTAATGAGGCTTTTGTGATAGCTATACTTTTTCTTGTTTTTAGAAATGGTGTGATGTGGGTTTCTTCAAACCATTCAAAGAATAGAATGTTTTGCTTAACATCCTTCATGTGGTCATACCATTATTCTCTAATGAGTGTTCTTGTTTGATTATTGTAGTGATCAAAGAACCAATCAACATTTGCTTTATTTTCTTTAGAGAGAAAGTCCTTTTTTAGAAAGTCTTTATTTATTCAAATTCCTTTTCTATAAGGGCATTTATAGTCTGATGGCTCATGGCTAAAACATGTTGTTTCATAGATTGGGTATGTTAAGCATGTAGACTTCAGTGTAATATCTATATTATATTTATTCTTAGGGAGTATAGCATAATGATCCTCAAATGGAGTTTTGCTAGTAGTCTTGGGAACCTTAGAGGTAGATACCCTTGATGATACCGAGTTTGTAGTTGAAACACTAGAGGTTTGAATAATTAAAGTTTTTAGAGATCTTGAAATAGTTAAGGATACATCAAGATCATTAAAGAAGATTGGCGCATCTGATAGGCTGGGTTCGACTAAACCCAGTAGAGAGTCAGTAAGCCTATAATCTCTTAAGTATATGGGGGAATTTATTTCTTCTTTAGTTAGAGATTTAGGAAACCCTAAGTGTAGGTAATGATACTTTGTATTTTAAAGATTTTCTACATCATTTCTAGAGAGGAATTCCAGACTTTCTAAAGACGAGTTTACTGAGATGGTTTTCTCTATTATTTTTATATAATAGTCAGAGATGTCAAGTCTATTTCCTTTGGTGTAAATGTCTTTTATAGGCATTGTTGGTATTTACCAATTTTGGATTGATTGTTCTATATTTTCAAAGTTTATTTGTTCACTATTCTTAACGGACATCATTTTAACGATAGAATTAGCAGGAAGTGCAAAAGCTTCACAAGATACGAGGTTAAAAAACTTTGACATCCTTAACAAGAACTAACTAGAAGCCTGTCAATAGTGAATATAGCTATGCCTCGTTTAACCATGGGGAACCCACTACGATAAGGAGGCCTCAGACCTAGTCAACTCGTATCAAAGAGATCTAGGATGATTAAACACTTCTCATGTTCTTCTTCAAAAGCAGTCTAATGAGTTCGAAATGAGATTTCTTTCTTTGGATTTAGAGTTCCTAGTGGCTTGTCAATAGTATTGACATGCTAAAAACCCTAACACCGATCCATGGAAACACGGGCACCCATAGTACCACTACGACACGAAGGCCTCAGACCTAAGAACCCTTCCCCCCAAGAAAGGACACCAGAGGAAATCAACTAAGTGCGGAGAATGAGTACTTCTCAAAATCCTTTCCCTTCACTGACTCTGATACTAGATTGGAACCAGGAAACTAAGAAGGAAGCTAGTACTATGTGTTTATTTGGCCTAATGTATATACTACAAGGGAAACTAGAAATAAAGAAAGATTACAGAGAGTGGAGAGCGCGTGGGGAAGCACAAAGGAACTGTAGCATGAGGATTCACGCCTACAATCATTGTTGCACGGAGCATAGAGGAGGTACGACGTAGCACAATAGAGCATGGTGGAGCACGGTAGAACATAGAAGAGCACAAGCACACAAGCACAAATATGCACACAAAAGTATTATATCTTTACTGATGGATGGCGATTACAATATATGGAAGAAGGGGGGCTACACAAGGGAAGAACACACAGAAGAAGAGTTTACAAGGGAGGTAGCCTACTACAAGTAACTACTAAGGAAGAAGGGAGAGCGAGAGGAGGTGGTATATGGGAAATACAAGGCTCAAGTAGTGTATACACAAAATTGCTCAAACTAGCTTGCCTTCCCTTATTTCCTTGGGGGATATTTATAGTGTTTTTGGGGCCTTAAGAGTGGCCTCTTTGAGTGGCATCCACGTTTTCTTCAACTACTCTTCAATAGTTAAAATTCCTTTTCCATAGACTTTTAGTATTTTCTTCCTTTTTGGAATAGTAAAGATTCTTTTGTTTCTTCTTTGTAGATAGTGAAGATTCCTTCAATCTTCCTTGGCTTTTCTTGAAATAGTAGATATTCCTTTGTATAGTGGAGATGCTTTGTTCAAGTTCTTCTTCTTATCGAGAATAGTGATATTTTATTTATAATAGTGAAGATTCTTTTGAGACATTTTGTCTCTAATCCTTTTCAATTACTACTTTTAATTCTTGGAATGCTAGTAATTGTATTTGTTCTTCAGGTAGTTCTGGGAACATGTCTACGATATCTTCAGTAAGATCTTTTTGTAGTTTTGTATTCCTTTCTTTTGAATGAACTAATACCTTTTTGTAAAAGCTTTTCTCAAGAACAATCCTTGGTAGAAGGATTTGCTTTCCAAATTTGTCAACGCTTTATTTTTCCCACTACAAGATTTCTATTTTCCTAGTTAGTGAGGCTGGGTCATAACATGTAGATATCTACCAAGACCACTTGACTATCCATGGTACTGCATAGACATAAATGTTTTTAAAACATTGGTCCCTTCAGTGCCATCATTTCCTATTGGTATAATTTTGTTTAAAGCTTCAGGAAAGATATCTCTGTCAGGCCCACATCTTGACCAGAATTTGGCTATCCACCATTTAGGAATTTTTGTTTGATAAATGAATTTCACAGACCATGTATGGCTGTAATCTCTATTATTTATATACATGACCTTCTCCCAGGCTTGCTGGTAGTCCCAGTAGTTGAAATAGCATGGAGTGAGATCACTCTTGAACTTTCAAGGAATGTTAGGATTTCTGTCTCTGTTCCACTCTTTGAGAGTGAGGACCCTTTCAATCTTTAAGGTGAATATTTTGGCTCATTCTCTAGGGAATCTCCTTGGAGTAGTGCATAATTTTACACTCTTTGTTTTAGTGAGTACTTTCTCATCGTAATATATATTTTTTCCAACCATAGTCGGAATAAATAGGTATCCCTTAGGGAAATATTTTTTAATAATGTAATCAGTACCTTTAGAAAGGTCATTTTTCTCTAGTGTGAAGAAAGTGTCATAACCTTTTGGTTAATATTCACTTTCTTTTAGAGTCATGATATCCATTGTTCTATTTGTCATTGGAACAAACTCATCTTTATAGTTTTGATTATGATAATCAATGCTTTCAGTATTAATTGAGAATGGCTCTTGGAGGATCACATTAGACCTTAAGCTCGAGGTTGTTGCCATTTCCTGAAGAGAGAAATTGTATCAAATAGTGCAAAAATAATGTTATCTACAAGATCCTTTTGCTTTATTTCTAGGTAGTTTATTTTTAAGATTAATTTAGTTAAAGATTTCTAATTTTATTAACAAGGCAAGTACCATGCCATTTTTTGAATTTGAAGTTTATTACCTTCTCTTGAATCATAACATGTATTCTCTCATTATCAACAATAATTAATAAAATGTTATTCAAAAAGGGTGTTCCAATGATAATGTAATGCCCGGGCCCATTGCCTAAGACTCTAGTAGAGTTTCAGGAATGGCGACTGGCCCCACAGACCACCACTAGCCTTAACTACGCGCTTTATCCACAGTCATGCGCAAGTCGAGGTCAACTTCCCGACTGGTCACCCATCCTAGTACTACTCCAAGCTGAGCATGCTTAACTATGGAGTTCTTTAGTAATGGGCTCCCGGAAAAGGAGGTGCACCTTAGTGATATGGGTAGTCCAATCATTCCTTTTAAGATCATGTCATTTGAGGCCTCAAATCCTGGGATGTTACAATCTCCCCCACTTAGGCTCTTGACGTCCTCGTCAAGGCTCAACTATAAGGCCTCATAATCTCTTCCTCATTTCAGTGCAGACCCATAATGGACCATGGACACCCAACTCCCGATCATGGAATACCAGCGCAAGGGTGGCTACGTCAACCATGGATAGCCCTTTCCTACATGCCTGGACCGCACGACTCAAGACTGGCATGCCATGTCCATGTGGGCCCCACCTACTGGAGGGGTTATGGCTCTGATACCATTTGTAACGCCCGGACCCACTGCCTAAGACTCTTGTAGAGTTTCAGGAATGGCGACTGGCCCCACAGACCACCACTAGCCTTAACTACGCGCTTTATCCACAGTCATGCGCAAGTCGAGGTCAACTTCCCGACTGGTCACCCATCCTAGTACTACTCCAAGCTGAGCACGCTTAACTATGGAGTTCTTTAGTAATGGGCTCCCGGAAAAGGAGGTGCACCTTAGTGATATGGGTAGTCCAATCATTCCTTTTAAGATCATTTCATTTGAGGCCTCAAATCCTGGGATGTTACAGATAATTTCTTCAGAAACATTTTTTGCTAGAACAAAAGATGTTTTGATATCGATATTTTCTGTACATATATATGCTTTTGGTATTTGAAATTAATCTGTAGATAGTCCCTGGTGTCTGAATTGACTTGATGGGTGGTTTCTTTTCTATATTTTCTAGGATTAAATTTTCTTTTATACAATTTATGTCTGCTCCTGAATCAAATAAAGCTATACCTTTCATGATAAATTTTTGATCAATTTTTATAATCACTTGTGCTTTCCATTTTTTCTTGACATATTCTTGTATTGAATAGATCTAATTTGTTTTGTTTTCTTCTTCTACTATACTATTGAATGTTTCTTTGATGTTTGTAGGGAAGGTTTTATATGTGTATTCTTCATCAGTATATTTGAATGTCTCAAGAGTTTCAATTCTGTCTTTTAGATCTCGTATTTATTGTTTTATTTCTTTTAAGTCATCAACCATGTATGTGTTTGATATGGTCTTATATTTGTTTCTTTCTAGTCTTTTTAGTACATGATCAAAAGAGTAGTATTCTTTGCTTTTACTTGTATCTTGATTTTTCACTCGATTCTAGATATTTTGTTAGTTTCTTGCTTCTTTCTTCTTTATTAGGGATTGAGTCTATAATTTCTTGGATAAGTTGTTGCTCATAGGTGATCATGCTTAGACTATCAGATGAATCTGATATTTCATAAAAGTTACATAGACATCCTTTGTCTTCTTCTTCATTAGTATCCGAATCTAAGGGATAATTAATGTTTAGTTTTGAAACGAATTTGTCTAGATCTTCTGGTGTAAGTCTCTTTGATTCTAGGAGTAATTTATTTACCTTCTTCTTGAATCCTCTTTTAAAGCACTTGTTAGCAAGGTGTCCTTTTTGGTTGCATGAATAGCATGTAACTGCTTTCTCGTTTCTTTTATTAGGGGTTTTAAACCTCTTTTCTTTATAATAACTTTGTCTTCTTATCTTGCCTGGGTTAATCTCTTTTGAATATTTTTGTTTTTTATATGATGAGCTAGGTACATTCATCTGATATCCGAATTGATAACAAAAATCTCCTAGTTCCTTTTTTCCTAGCATTTTTTGTTTCTTTAAGTGACCCTTTAGTTTGAGGTCATTACAAAGAGACATGCCTGCTTCATTTATTACTTGTATAATTACTCCATAAGATATGTGTTCTAAAGGGACAGAACTATAGTGACTTTGTCTAATGTTTTCTCTAACTTTTTCAGCAAATAGAGTAGGGAGACCCGAAATAAACTTTTCCTTCCAAACTTCATTGCTACAGTCTGGGAAAATGAGGACTTTTGTTAGAAAATCATCCTTGTACCATCTAAAGTCTGACAAAGAAGGACCACTAAGATTCATAAGTTGTTCCCTTGTTTTTTGAGTTACAATACTAGTATGTCCTGTAAATTGTTGTAATATGTTAACAATCAGTGTATAAACTGAATAAAAAATAATTTCATCGTTTTCATATTTTATTTGATTCCCATTTTTGTCTCTTTTAGTGGCATATAATATTTAAAGTATTTGAGATTCATTGAGATAGTTACTCCACCATCCTTTTAATTGTCCAGTGAAAGATGAAACAATCATGTTTGCAATAGAATGTTCTAAATTTTTATGGGCACGACATGTACTGGCATAGATAAGAATTTGGCTGCATGTTTGCATGATTTGATATTCAGATAACTCATATATATTCCTTCCACAAGGGACTATCCATCAAAATGAACTAAGGGAAGATCATGAGTTTCTTTAAATTGTAGGTCGACAGGTGTTGGCCCGCTATAGTAATTTTTTGTTTTAGAATACCTTGGTTTGGAGGACCCAATTTTATTGATATAAGTATCTAGGTTATTTTCAATGGAAAGAACATCTTTAGGAGATATATGTATAGGTTCATATTTGGATGATTCATCTTGGGTTAAGATGTTTATACTTGTTTTGCTTACATTTAATTATTGTAATCGATTTGTGATTTCATTGGTTATGTCTTCTAAATTTTTATCAAATCTGACTGGGACTTTCTTACCTAATCTGACATCTATTGAGAGTGTACATGGCATAATTATAGGACTATTTCTGAGATCATTTTTCTTATAGGGAATGGTGGATTTGACATCCTTCAGGATGGATTCTATCCTATCATGTTTTTTGCAATAGTGTGAAGACAGGAATTGGAATAATTGTTTTGTTGCATGATTCTAGCAATTTTCTCTTGTGTAGCGGGCTCATGACTAATTTCTATCATGAGAATTGGTGTGGCTGGTATTTCTTCATTTAAGACTTTTATGGGTTCAAAAGGAGGATGAATTGATTCTACTTCTTCATCTTTAAGACCTAATTTCCATGTAATAGAGGGTTTTGTGATAGCCATATTTTTTGGGGTCTTTAAAAATGGTGTGATGTGGTTCTCTTCAAACCATTCAAATAATAGGACATTTCTATTAACATCCTTCATGTTTTTATACCATTGTTTTCTAATGAGTGTTCTTGCTTGATATCTGTAATGATAAAAAAACCAATCAACCTTTTCTTTATTCTCTTTCCAGAGAAAGTCTGTTCTCAACAAATCTTTATCTATTTCAAATTCTTGTTCTATAAGAGCGTTTATAGAAAATTATGATTATGATGGCTCATAGTTAGAACATGATGTTTCATAGATTGGATAGGTTAAACCTATAGGCCTAAGTGTGGGATCTATCTTATCTTTTCCTACTTCATCTCTCTCTTTATTTCTAGGGAGTATAATAGAATGGTACTCAGAGGGAGTTTCCCTAGTTGTCTTGGGAACTTTAGATGCAGATATCCTTGATGATAATGAATTTCTAGGTGTTTCATACATTGAAATACTTGAGGATAGTGAAGACCTAGGAGTATTAAAACCCTTGGAGTAACTAGTGGAAGGTCTAGAGTCAAGAGTCAAGAGTGATTCTTCTACTTGATGATAAAAAAATTATTTCTACATCACCATTTGGATGTTCTATGACTTCTTCAACATTTTCATTTTGTAAAGGTGTAGAATGATTATCTTGGGCTAGAATCCAACATTTTGGCAGTTTAATATCATCCCATTTTAAAGATTTTGGGGTGACTATGTTATTTCTAATGTTTGTGAGAAAGAGTGTTGTTGTGACTTTTTTGGGACAAATGACTGAATGTGGTGTAACTGTGTTCATGGCCTTGAAACATACCCTATAACAAATGGCAACATTCTCGGATGATGCTTCCATGTGAAACCCTGAGGTTTGGATATTTAATGTTAAAGCTTTTAATAAGCTTGGATCACTTAAGGATACTGAGAAATTAGGGATATCATTGAAGTAGACTAGTCCATCTGATAGGCTAGATTTGAGTAACCCTAGAAGAGAGTTAGTAAACTTTAGATGTCTATAGTCTCTTAAGGATAATAATATCGAGAAGTTCATTCCTTTCCTAGTTAGTACTTTGGCTGAAACTTGAACCAACCCTAGGTGTAGATAGTGGTACTTTGTATTATTTTTTAGATTTTCTATATCCTTTTTATAAAGGTGTTCAAGGTTTTCCAAAGAGGAGTTTACATATATGGTTTTCTCTATTGTTTTTATATAATAGTCAGAGATGAGTTTAAAACTTCGTTTGGTGTAAATGTCTTTTATAGGTACTTTAGGCATTTCCCAATTTTGGATTGATTGTTATATATTTTCAAAGTTTATCTGTTCACTATTCTTAACAGACACCGTTCTAACGATAGAAATATCAGGAAGTGCAGAAGCTTTGCAAGATAGGAGGTTAAACAACTTCAACATCCTTAATAAGAACTAACTAGTGGCATATCAATAGTGAATATAGCTCTGCCTTGTTAAACCACAGGGAGCCCACTATAACAAGGATGCCTCATACCTAGTCAACTCGTATCAAAAAGATCTAGGATGATTAAACACTTCTCCTGTTCTTCGTCAAAAGTAGTCTAATGAGTTCTAAATGAGGTTTCTTTCTTTAGATTTAGAGTTCCTAGTGGCCTGTCAATAGTATCGGCACACTCAAAACCCTAATGCCTATCCACGGCTACACGGGCACCAACACTACCACTACGACAAGGAGGCCTCAGACCTAATAACTCTACCCCCCAAGAAAGAAGGACATGAGAGGAAATCAACTAAGTGTGGAGAACGAGTACTTCTAAAAAACTTTCCCTTCACTGGATCTGATACCAGATTGGAACTAGGAAACTAAGAAGGAAGTTAGTACTATGCGTTTACTTGGCCTAACATATATAATAGAAAATAGAATGAAATATAAATAAAACTTATAGAGGGTGGAGAGAACATGGGGAAGCACAAAGAAACTATAGTGTAAAGAATCACACTTACAATCATTGTTGCATGGAGCACGTTGGAGGTATGACAGAGCATGATAGAGCACGGAGGAGCATGGTGGAACACATCAGAGCACAAGCATGCAAGCACAAGTAACAATGAACACAAAAGTATTATATCTTTACTGATGGATGGTGCTTAAAATATATGGAAGAAGGGGGGTTACATAAGGGAAGAACACACAGAAGAAGAGTTTACAAGGAAGGTAGCCTACTACAAGTAACTACTAAGGAAGAAGGGAGATCTAAAGGAGGTGGTAGATGGGAAATACAAGGCTCAAGTGTTGTAAGAATGAAATTTCTCAAACTAGCTTGCCTTCCCTTGTTGCCTTGGAGGCTATTTACACCATTTTGTCCTTAGAAGTGGCCTCTTGGAGTGCTATCTACATTTTCCTCCATTACTCTTCAATAGTTGAGATTCCTTTGCCACATACTTTAGTCTTTTCCTTCTTTTTGGAATAGTAAAGATTCTTTTTTTTTCTTCTTTGTAAATAGTAAAGGCCACTTCATCAAATAGTTGAAATATTTTTTGCTTTTGATATAGGTAACATTCTTAGTGCTTTGTGAATAGTAATGAGCACTTCTATAATAGAGATTCCTTTGAATATTTGGTCTTTTATCTTTTTTTTTTAAATAGTAGAGATTCCTTTGAATAGTTCATCTTTGTCTTCTTTTCTTGTCTTTCTTTTGAAGCAAGGTCCTTCATTTTTTCTACAAAGATGGGAGCCTTTTCTTCTTATGGCATGTTTAATATTTTTTAAGGATTTATTTTGGATATGGAAATAATCCATAACAATCATCTCCATTTAGGTACATAAAATCTTCATCTTATTCTTTCTTTAATTCTTCTTGTGTCCTTTAATCTTTGGTTAAATCATTGAATAATATAAGTTATAATTCCTCATGACAGATAAGAGGGTGTTGGATTCTTAATCTCATAGATAATTCCGTCTTTAAATTTTCAAAATTCCCATTCTTATTTGACCTTTTCTTTGGTGAATATGGTGGTATAAATCCTCTAATTGCATTGTATGGATTGTACTTATTCCACCAACTTACTCCAACCCTTCTTGTTAGAAAGAAAGGGAATATTTTTTCATTTAAAATCCAATTACATTTTATTATCCAAGGGACTCCATAGATTGAGAAACAATGGAGAATTCTTAAATCATCTTTGACTTGATTTTCTCCCAATGGGGTAGCTATACTTAATTTTTCAGAAAATATAGATCTGATCGCTCCAATTTTTTCCCAAATTCTGAGTGTCCACCAGTTTGGGACTTTTACTAAATAAAAGAATCGGATGAACCAAGAATGCCTCATCTTTTCATTTTGTACATAGAGAACATTCTCCCAAGCTTGTTGATAGTCCCAGTAGTTGTAGTATTTTGGATTTATTTGTGATCGAAATTTTTGAGGAACATTTTGATTTCCTTCCTTGTTCCATTCTTTGATAGCAATTATATTCTCAATATTCAAGGTAAAATAGTATATGTATTGTCTTGAAGTCATACTCTTGTAATAGTGTTGTATTTTTGCACTATATGTTTCTTGAAGGATTCTTTCATAATATAAATGAGTTTTAACCATACTTGATGGTATTCAGTGATAACCTCGTGGTATATTTTTTTTGAGAATAGTGAATATATCTCTTTTGAGATCTTCATCTTCTAGTAACATGAAATAGTGTAGAGACTAAAGGGTATATAATGGATGTGCGGCTTGATTGCCTTCTTTTACAAAATGTTGTGTCCTCATTGGTGAGGTTATAGGGATAAAAAATGAACCTAAATTTGATGATGATGATGCATCCATGACAGTTTTTCTTCTATCAACTTGGGATTCCATTTCCCTATAAAAATTCTCTAGATAAAAAATCAGGAAGGGAATTTTCTTCCCCATTTATATATTCTATTTCAAAATCAAATATAGCTAACATTGATTGCCATCTAGCAAATATTTGTTTTGATGCTATATTTTTTACATCATTTTCTAAGACAAATTTAGAAGATTTACAATCTACTCTTAGGAGGAATTTTGCTTTAAAAGATCTTCTTGGAATTTTGTAATTACTAGGACAATGGCCAAAATTTCCTTTTTTACAATGGAGTGATTTTTTTTTTGTATCATTCCATGATCCTGAGGTGTATCTAATAAGTTTTTCTTCATTATTAGTTCTTTTCTTGAGGATTTCTCCATATCCTATTTTAGAGGCATCTATCTCAACAATCTTAGGAGCATCATGATCCAAAATATTTAGACAAGGTAGAATTCTAACTTTTTCTTTTATTATTTTGATTGTCTGTGTGCTCTTTAGTCCATTCAGTAGGGTTCTTTTTATAATTATGTTGGAAAGTATCTTTCTGTCTATTGCTACATTTGTGTAGAAGTCAACAACATAGTTTAGGCATCCTAAGAATCTTTGTAGTTGTGCTTTCTCTTTTATCTCATCTAGGAATTTGTTAGCAAATTCAATTACTCGTGGATAGGATGAATGGTTCCATATTCAATTTTATATCCAAGGAATTGGACTCCTATTTGGAAAAGTTTTATCTTTTTTTCTGATACCACTAGGCCGTTATGTTTTATTATATTATAAAATATGTTTAGGTGTTTCCAATGTTGATCACAATCTTTTGAAAATATCAGTACATGATCTATGTATACGATGTTGAACTGAGTGTAAGGGTTAAAGTTTTCATTCATTATTTTTTGGAATTCTAAAGGTGAATTTTTTAATCCGAAAGGCATTACATTCCATTCAAAGTGTCCAAACGGTACTGTGAAGGCGGTCTTGTACCTATCTTCTTCCTTTATTTGGATTTTCTAGAATCCAGACTTCATATCAAATTTAGAGAATATCCTTGTCCCATGTATTCTTTTGATTAAGTCATGTTTGTTAGGTATAGGATATCTTATCCATTGAAGAACTTTGTTTAGTGGCTTTTAGTTAATTACTAACCTAGGTGCTCCTCGTTCTAGTTCTGAGGCATTTTCTACATAAAAGGCAGTACAACTCCAAGGAGATAAGCAAGATATAATGAGGCTTTTTTCTCTTAATTCAATTATTTCCCTTTTGCATATGTCTAGCATATGTTGATTCATCTGAATAGGTCTGGCTTTAGTAGGAATTTTTTCTACATTGAAGTCCTTTATATAAGGTAGAGCAACTTCATGTTTCTTTCTGTGCCAGAATGCTGACGGTAGATTAGAACAAATTTTCTTTTCAATTTTATCTTGTAGATTTTATATTTTGGTTTGGAATTCACTGTTCTCCATTCTCCTAACTAACTCATTGGTATGTATTTCATTAGTAAGTTCTTTAACAAATTTTTCTTTGTAATAGATGGTGGATTGAATGTTTTGCTAGTAAATGTGTTTAGGATGTTCTTCAAAGGTGAATGTTACTATTTTTCCATTTATTTTAGCATGTACTCCTTTATGGCTTACAAGTAAAGGTAAAATCTTATTTATAACAAGGATTCCTATTATGACATCTTCATTTATATTTTTAACAAGAAAGAAAGATGTTTGCATGCATGCTTTCTTTATACATATATGCACCTCAAGGATTTTGTATTCTATTTGAAGGCAATCATTAGTAGCTGAGCTAACATTGTTAGTAGTTTTCTCAAAATATCTTATAGGGACAAGTCCTTCTCTAATGCAGTTTATGTCTTCCCTTGAATAAAAAAGGGCAACTCCATTCAGGGTAAAATTAGGCTTTATGTTTGTAGTGATTTTTCCTTTCCATCTTCTTTTAATCATATGGTTAAAAGGTTTGTTGTAGATGTCATTTTTATTATGGATTTGAATCTACTTATTTCTTCTTTTGTGTTGTTTCGGTCTCTTCTCAAGTCATCATTTGTAGAGGATCTTTGTTTACAGTTAATCTTTCTATCTTGTCGATTTTCATTTCCTTCCTTGTATGTTTGGTTTTGCTTTGATTTAATAGGGCCCTTCTGCTTTGATGATCCTATCTTGTTCTGTGGAACTTTTTTAGGGATCATATTATTAGTTTCATCTTCTGAAGATCTATCTTGTGTTAAAACATTTATTTTTAAATGTTCTAGTTGATTTGTAATTTCATTAGTTATATCTTCTGGGTTTTTATCAAATCTTAATATAGGTTTTGTATATGTAGCGAGAGTGGTTGCCATATTTATATGATTATTACTAAGGCCATTTTCATTACAGGAAATGGTGGATTTTACTTCGTTGAGTATGGATTCTATCTTATCAGTTTGTTTTGTATTTGTTTGAAGGCCAAAATTGGTATAGTTGTTATGTTGCATGATGTCAGCCATTTGTTCTTATGTAACATAATCAAGCATGATTTTTGTAGTGAGAAAGTGTGTGTATGGGATCTCTTCCTTCGACACCTCTATGGCTTCAAAAGGAAGATTTGTTGATTCTACTTCTCTATTTTTTAGACCTAACTTCTTCGTTACTGAGTCTTTTGTGACAGCTATACTTTTTCTTGTTTTAAGAAATGGTGTGATGTGGGTTTCTTCAAACCATTCAAAGAATAGATTGTTTCTCTTAACATCTTTCATGTGGTCATACCATTGTTCTCTAATGAGAGTTCTTTCTTGATTATTGTAGTGATCAAAGAACCAATCAACTTTTGCTTTATTTTGTTTAGAGAGAAAGCCCTTTTTTAGAAAGTCTTTATCTATTTCAAATTCTTGCTCTATATGAGCATTTATAGTATATTTTTCTTCTGATGGCTCATGACTAAAACATGTTGTTTCATAGATTAGGTATGTTAAACATGTAGACCAGAGTGTAATATCTATATTATCTTTATTCTTAGGGAGTATAACATAATGATCCTCAAAAGGAGTTTTGCTAGTAGTCTTGGGAACCTTAGAGGTAGATACCCTTGATGATACCGAGTTTGTAGTTGAAACACTAGAGGTTTGAATATTTAAAGTTTTTAGAGATCTTAAAATTGTTAGGGATACATCAAGATCATTAAAGAAGATTGGCCCATCTGACAACATAGGTTCGACTAAACCCAACAGAGAGTTAGTAAGCCTACAATCTCTTAAGTATATGGGGGAACTAATTTCTTCTTTAGTTAGCACTTTAGGCAACCCTAAGTGTAGGTAGTGATACTTTGTATTTTTAAGATTTTATATATCATATCTAGAGAGGAGTTCTGGGCTTTCTTTTAACAAGTTTACTGAGATTGTTTTCTCTATTGTTATTATATAATAGTCAGAGATGTCAAGTCTATTTCCTTTGGTGTAAATGTCTTTTATAGACATTGTTGTTATTTCCCAATTTTGGATTGATTGTTCTATATTTTCAAAATTTATTTGTTCACTATTCTTAACAAACATCTTTCTAACGATAGAATTAGTAGGAAGTGTAGAAGCTAAGCCAGATAGGAGGTTAAATGTAACATCCCCAGATTTGAGGCATTGGATAAGTTGATCTTAAAAGTAATGATTGAACTACCCATATCACCAAGGTGCACCTCCTTTTTCGGGAACCCATCACTAAGAACTCCATAGTTAAGCATGCTCAGCTTAGAGTAGTACTAGGATGGGTGACCAGTCGGGAAGTTAACCCTGGCTTGCACGTGAGTGAGGACAAAGTGCACAGTTAAGGCTAGAGGTGGTCTGTGGGGCCAGTTATCATTCCTAAAACTCTACAAGAGCCTTGGGCAGTGGGCCCAGGCATTACAAATGGTATCAGAGCCATAACCCCTCCAATAGGTGGGTCCCACATAGGCATGGCATGCCATTCTTGATCCGTGCGGTCCAGGCATGTAGGAAAGGGTTGTCTTTGGTGACGTAGCCTCCCTTGCACTGGTATTCCGTGATCGGGAGCTGGGTGTCCATGGGCCATTGTGGGCCTGCACTGAAATGTGGTCAGATTATGAGGACATATAGTTGAGCCTTGATGAGGACATCAAGAGTCTAAGTAGGGGAGATTGTAACATCCCACGATTTGAGGCCTTGGATAAGTTGATCTTAAAATGAATGATTGAACTAAGGAACCCAAGAGGCAAGAAATCCAACTTTGGATTGTATTCTTTTACCTTCTGGAGGTTTCCACACCTTTCTTTTCTTAAAAACTTAATTATTTATTTACTAATTGAATTTCCTTATTATTGGGCCCAATAGCCAATAAAGCCCTCAAAGCAATCATCAAGGCTATTGTAAACAAAATTACATCATTATTTGTCCAATATGAGAGTTTACATTTCTCATCATATGAACCCAAAATTGGGGTTATAACATCGTTCCCCTCTTATAGGGATTTTTCCCTCAAAATTCCACCAAGCAAACAAACAAATTAGGATAAACCTTTCCTATGTCCATCGTGGCTCCCATGTGGCCTTACCCTTTCCATGGTGCTTCCCAAGAACCTTCATCATCTCATATTCTTCCATCTGAGTTCTTTCTTACCTTGGTATATCGTACCCTCATAGGTGACTCAGGACATTTCAACCTCTCAAAAGCTGATTAGGTTCAGGGCTCAACACCTGGCTTGGGTACCTCACATAGTTCTCTAGACTGGACTCATGTAACACCTTATACATCATGTTATCCTAAGGGAAAAGGCTAAACACAACCATATCCACCAATCCATCTCAAATGGACCCATATATCGGGGACTCAGCTTTCTTAGTTGTAGTTCAGAGGGGTCAGATTTTCATATTATATTCTCCCACAGTGAACTGCATGTCACTCGTGACTCATGTCACCACTGGGCTCTCTCTCAGCCATTGCACGATCAAAGCAACTTCATCTGCACACATTGTGGTTCTTTTCTAATGTTCGCGAGGCCTCCTTCACCAACATCATGTTAATGAAGTGGCGAGCGACACAACCTCCCTATAGAACTTCTTGCATCCCGATAAAGGCTATGGTGGTTAACATCACATCTTAAGAACTATCTCTTTGTATCACCCTGAATAAGAACACTTTCTCTCATCAGACCCTCTAGTCCGGATCAAACTAACCGTTAGTTAGGGGTGATAAACTATACTATCATCGAGTTCTTCATGTATCTACTTCCACCTCATGGAAGTGAACCTTTAGTTCATACTCAAGAACTTTTGAACTTGCATCATGGTGTAGTTGAACCATCTTTCTCTCTTAAGTAGTTCAACCAAATCTACCCCTTGACAACATTCTTTCTATCTCATGGCATCTAGGTAAGACGATCTACCATAACCCAAATTGCATCTGGACCTTCTGTGGTCTAGGGAAGACTTACCACCACATCTGTAGTGATGAATTCCCATTCCCTCTTGGGGATTCTTTAACCTCTAAGTCAAAGAACTGGGTTACTGGTGTTCGTCCTTCACTCTTGGCTTGCATGACTACATGCTACATGAAACTTCACATCAAGCAACCAAAGTGATACTATCACTTACTATCTTTGTAGTATCACAGTGTTTGGTGATCTTAAAACCATGATCTCCTGTATGTCATGATTCCTCAAGATCGATTCCTCAAAAACCCTAAACTACTCTCAATAGGGTTTTATTACCTTCCTATCCAAAGAAGTGTATCCAGGGTTCTACAACCATCCTTCTACCACGTCAAGGACTAGGTTGGCTATCCAAACAACCACTAATCTTGTTCAATAGATCTCGTTATATCTGAGTGTTAGCCAAACTTATCTCTTTTTCTCAACTTAAGGTTAGCCTAACAACCTCATCTTCTTCTAGCTTCCAGCTAAACTAGGCACTATATCTCAACCTGAGCATTCATTACCACTTCTTATCCTTAGGTGTTAGGTAACATACACCTCCATGTATTATACTTATCATCTCATCTCAAACTCTAAGTTGGTCTTCATCGAGAAGCTCTGATCTCATCCTCATTGTGATCAAACTCAACCTTGGTTAACTTGCAAATTCCTCATAGCCCCTGATAAAACATCCTCATAAGCTGACTACACTACTTTCTCTTAATGTTTGTAAACCATCCATATATCATTCACTCCACCAAGGTATGTTATCATCTCTGTCCTCATACCTTGTAGCAACGTTCCAACTCGCATCATCTTTTATCCTTGGTGTAAGGCATGCGTACTGTCCCATCTCTCCCTCCCATAACAAGAGGAAATAAGCATTTGATGACCGTTCAAACACAAAGTTCTTCAAGTTCCAAGAGTAGAGATGGTACATCCCACATTGCCAATACACCTTCAACTCTAAGTTGAAATTTGCAACTTATGTCTCTTCATCACAAGCATCATGATATCAAAGTTACTTCCATGGAAAATTGGTCTCGAAACTACTTGGGTCACCACACAATCCTTGATCATCTCCTTTAGGTCTATAGGGTGCCAACACTTTTGGGATCATCCCTTTTTCCCTTATGTATCCAGAGAGTGCCCTACTCATCTGCCCTTTGGGTCCCATGAGTTCATGAAGGTGATCAATCTCCTAACCCGTGGCCCTCAGACGATGATAGATGTTACCTCCCGACCCTATGGTCATGTGCAACTAGGGAATTAGGCAACTCCTTCTTCCATCGGTCTTATCCCTACCTGACCCTAGGATAGACTTAGGATTCTATTATAGTACATGTCCAACATAGAACCTTACCCAATCCTTCATCATCTCTCTCTTCATTCTTGGGTTGTGTTTTATCCTTTCTCAGGGATCATGGCGACCTACCTACCTTGGTCAGGCCCCATACCGGTTACCTCCATGGTAACACATCCATATGCACTTAGAGATGATTAAATATGGGTGTACAGGTTCAATCTCATACCATGTACTTTTCACTTAGCTTTCTCAAGATCCCATGAAACCTCTTTAGGTTGCCTCAACACCAACAAAACTGGTATATACCCAACCAAAAGGTCCCTCTCCCAGGATGGGAGGAAACTACAACTCTTGACAACAAGGTCACAGCCGACCTTAGGGTTTACCTTCACATGATCATGCCTAACCCAACAACCACTAGGGCACAAGCAGACCACATATTAAACCATTCTAGGTCATACTTGTTATCTTTCCTCAATGTTAGATGAATTTAGTCGTGAGGGGTTCATCAAACATACCCTTAACTTAAGGGGTTTCCATTACCTCTATGCATGAGGAGTACCATGCTCGAAACTATAGAGACTCAAATCTCATCATGAGCATTGGGTACCCTACTTCCCCTCTTTGGCCTAGGAACCCTAGGTTCACCTTTGGGTGTCCAAATGCATGCTCAAACTCTTAACCATGAATCCAACATGTATAAGGCATGACATGAACTCCCTATCATCCTTCAACTTGAGCAACACATCAGGGTCGAGTCCTCCTCAAGGACAACCAACAAGGTACAAGGCCTCACAACCTGTTACCAAACCTCTCCAGGTCTGAGGAACTCTTCTTCCTGTCTTAGAAGGTAAACGCCTATACCACAGGCACATAGGTACCAGGAGCATCATCCTCTCTCTAGGGGTTGGTTCCTCTAAAGGTAACCAAGATATCATCAGCCTCCAGGGATCATGCATGAGGCAACCCCTATCATCAACTTAGGTCGCATCATTCTCATCTCCCCACTGTTCCTCACATCTCGGGGTTTTAGGTTTCCAACCTTCTTTCTTGGTTCCTTCTTTCTCTCTCTAAAGCTAACTCCACATCCAGTCATACTACTAGAGGTCATCTATCCATGAAGGATCAAGCTCACATGCATACCTCTACGTAGGTGAAGCCTATTCTCAAACTTATGTTTGCTCATGATTATCCATATCTCTTTATGCTTATCTCATAAGCCATCCATCGTGCCCTTCTGGCCAGGGTTTCAACCTACTACCGTACCACTGATGTACTTTGGGTGCATGCTATCCCTTACTTGCATAAGCCCCTAGGGTTTCTATAGGTTCTTCACTAACCTCATCAATGAAGGAGCTATCCTTCACTCTAACATACACGGCCCTTTGTAGGGTTGGGTCGTCAGAGGTACTAGGTCATCTAACCTCTCATGGCTCGTATGGAATACCAAGGTGTGTCCATCCAAACACTCGGTCAACCATGACATCTAACTCATCATGTCATCTCTCTCTCTCGTACCTTCACTTAGGGTTAGGGTTAACATCATCCTCAGAGGATGTGCTAGGTCTCTACTTTTAATGGAGGTCTCTACCTCCAAGACTAACACTCTCAACTCATCCTCGTGACAAAGAGGTCTATCCTCAGGCCTCTCCTAATGGCGATGACAACTCATGTCATATGTCCTAAGCATGTATCTATTCTTTAGTTGGCGCTTAATCTATTAAGCTTATGTCCATGCCATCTTATTTACTTGCCTTTCATTAATTTGGTGGAGGATTCCTTAGACCTTATTAACCTTACCCATACCGCAAAAGGGTGAGGAGAAGAGAAAAAAAACCCTAATCCTTACTGTTCTTAATATAATTTGAGTTGAGAAGGGATGAATAAGATGAGAGAGTCCTAAAGGTATCTTATTTCGAGTCATATCCTAAGACATCGGCCAGACAGTCACACAATCCGAGAGTCCTCGTATTCTGACTAGTGGTGCAGAGGAAAATATTTCCAGCCCCCGGACGTGATCCTTTTCTAGACACCTCAGTCTTTCAGACAATCCTCTAATAACTCCCTTGGTTCTATGGAATTTGTAAAATTTAATAATTATTAATGATTAGATGAGGAACCTATGCTCTGATAACAATTGTAATGACCACGTATCCCGGTAACCCCCACTTAAGGGAGACCAAGAGATCAAAGCCATTATCTAATAACCCGGATCAAAGTTTCGACAAATAATCATTAATAATTATGAAATTCTACTAACTAAATTGGAATTGGGTATAAAAATTAAAACTTTACTTACCTTTGAAAAATTTTGGAAACCTATCAATCCAGATCTTGAATTAATCTATCTAATCCTCCTTGCACTTTATTTCTTAATTTCACAATGTGTCACTTTACTGTTTGTTCATTTCAGGGTTGTACCTAAAACGCCGACAAACAAAACATCAATCAACCAAAGATGGTATGTGGGGAAAACAATAATTGTGCAACTATGTTAACAATGTAGTCATTCAAATATCCTTTAACATCCAAGATTACATTTTAAGCAATACTACACAATCCTTTCCTATCCCCTATCTTTGTGCTGTCCCTACAGTGGACATGGATACTACCTCTCTCATATGGTAGATCCTTACCCCCATGGCCCTACCACACAGGTAGCCAATACTTAGGGTTATGGAGTCGCATGGTCCTACCCAAAGGTAGCCCAATCCCTGACTCATAATGACTTGATGGACTTACCCCATTGGTATCCATGTATTAAGTCATTCAATGACCTGATGGACCTACGCCATCGGTAGCCATATACTAGGTCAATCTATCAAGCTATAGAGGGGAGTAGGATCTGAGCTAGTAGGCACATCTCTTATGTGATAGTCATATTCACATTATAATTTGCATGAATTAAATTCATCCAACAATTAATTCAAGCCATGATGTAAACATCGATAAAATCCTCGGAAAACTAATGCAGGATAATCATAAGCGTAACCACATACCTGTACTGCAGATTTGGAGACAGAATTATGTAGAGAGAGAAAATCCAATCAAGCAAGCAAAGTGCACAAAAATCCTGAAATAAACATTCCAACTTCCTTTTATCAATATTTATCCAATTTCATCACATTACTTAGGATTTCAATTTCAATTTTAGGGTTTCCTTGGGAATTAGGGTTTTTACCTCTTCTTTCAATATCATGATACTTAATATATCAAAACTACATAAAACCCTTAATTTCTCATTTTAGCACCCTTAACAAGTTTAGGATCTTTATTAAGCATATGATTTCCCTAATCTAGATAAATATGATTTTTCTCTCCTTTTATCCCAAATTAGAGTTTCCATATAGATTATCCTTCTTTTATGGATTACAACTCTAAATTAGGCAATCTTGCATTCAAAATGGATAAAAAAACCACCTTTATCATTAACAGGGTTAATCTTATCAATTTGACTTATTAATTCACCAAAATACACCCTTTATCTTCAATTAGGGTTTTTCATCAACTTTTAATACATTTTACTAGCAAATTAAGGTAATTTTGCAAAACAGAGTAGAACTAGGTTCCCAAAGCATTTTTATCATATTCCTTGTATTTTTATACACAACTTTCACGTATAAAGTTTTTCCATTAGACAATCCTAGTAATTTCTACGAAATTTTCAAATAACACCCTTTTCCTGGATTATTCGATTAGAGAGGAATAATTACCAAAAATAATGGGCCGCTCGATATGTGGTCTGGTGATCCACTTCTTGGATGTAACGATCTGATTGCACGCACCTAATAGAAGCCACTCCCACTCTGGAGCGTTGGATTCAACTGAGATCACCATGGACTAAAATCGTAGGGTGACAGGTCGTCGTCTTCCTCAGTCTCAACAACTTCGCGAGGTCAACCTGGAGGTTGACTCTGAGCTCTCGACTTCCTTTGCCCACACTGATTGGCCAGGGAGCTCTGCCTCCCCTCGATGAAGTTGGTAGCCGGTTCAATTCCTTTCCCGAGCTTCTCCAATGTCGTCCCCTACTCGCCGGACTCCGGCGAGGGTCACCGAGGTGTCGGGGTTGCAGATCAGAATGAAAAGACCAATTGAGCGCACAAAAACACTCCTCACACTCTTCCGTAGAGGTTGGTCTAGCGAGAAAAGATGCTAGTTCCCTCCATAATCCTCCCCTATATATAGGGTCGAGGTCAGGTTCATGGGGTTTTGGGCGTTTCCCAAAACAACGACCAAACATGCACAAACCAGGGATGATTCCCTGCAGTTTCATCTCCTGAGTCCAATGGGACTATCACCAGGCTTGCTCATACTCTGGATCATGAGAAATCTCAGTTGGAAACTCTCCCTGTAACTTGCAGAGTCCTAGTCCGCTTGGGACTTAGATGATGAGTGTCCCACGTTGGATCAAGATCCAACGGACCTCATCGCTCGCGATATAAAACAAAGGAAAGTATTTTTCCTAATCAGAATAATTTCCAATTTTTGAGATAACTTGAAAATTTGATTTCTCTCAAACCATAACTCCTTTTTGTCTCAAATGTTAAGGGAAGGTTTGTCTTGGAATTATGTAGCTTTGTACGAAATTTGGGAAACAAATTGCAATGGATGAGAAGGATTCCTTCTCTCCTAATTTATTCATTAATTTATTCAAAATTAATTATTATTTCTCTTCCCTTTACTATTATCTTGTTATTTTGGGTCCCTTGAACCTCAAGAAATCCCAAAGGCACGGATTCCCATATTGGGGGAAATCTATTTGACTTTATCTTCTTTTGAAAGTCAATTTCCCATATTTCCCTTTTTATTAATCAATTTCTTTTCCTTTTTTATTTCTCTTTTTAAGGAATTCTCTTTATCTCTCTTCTATTTTCCTATTGAAATTCCTTTTAACATTAGGAATCCTTGGGATATGAAAATCCACCGAGGATAACTCAATTATACCTCTTTTCACATATTTTTCAGATTTTATCATTATTTTCAATTTCTTTCTTAACAAGGAAATACTTAATTGGTGTTTTCTTTTCTTATTGCATTCTATATGCAAATTTGGACTCCTTGGGACCCAAAGAACCCAAGAGGCACGAAATCCAACTTTGGATTGTATTCTTTTGCCTTCTGGAGGTTTCCACACCTTTTTTTCTCAAAAACTTAATTATTCATTTACTAATTAAATTTCCTTGTTATTGGGCCCAATAGCCAATAAAGCCCTCAAAGCAATCATCAAGGCTATTGTAAACGAAATTACATCATTATTTTTCCAATATGAGAGTTTACATTTCTCATCAGATGAACCCAAAATTGGGGTTATAACATCCTTCCCCTCTTATAGGAATTTTCCCCTCAAAATTCCACCAAGCAAACAAACAAATTAGGATAAACCTTTCCTATGTCCATCGTGGCTCCCATGTGGCCTTACCCTTTCCATGGTGCTTCCCAAGAACCTTCATCATCTCATATTCTTCCATCTGAGTTCTTTCTTACCTTGGTATATCGTACCCTCATAGGTGACTCAGGACATTTCAACCTCTCAAAAGCTGAATGAATAGGTTCAGGGCTCAGCACCTGGCTTGGGTACCTCACATAGTGCTCTAGACTGGACTCATGTAACACCTTATACATCATGTTATCCTACGAGAAAAGGATAAACACAACCATATCCACCAATCCATCTTAAATGGACCCATATATCGGGGACTTAGCTTTCTCAGTTGTAGCTCAGAGGGGTCAAATTTTCACATTATATTCTCCCACAGTGAACTGCATGTCAGTCTGCTTTGCATCAACTCGTGACTCATGTCACCACTGGGCTCTCTCTCAGCCATTGCATGATCAAAGCGACTTCATCTGCACACATTGTGGTTCTTTTCTGACCTTCGCGAGGCCTCCTTCACCAACATCATCTTAATGAAGTGGTGAGCGACACGACCTCCCTATAGAACTTCTTGCATCCTGATAAAGGCTATGGTGGTTAACATCACATCTTAAGAACTGTCTCTTTGTATCACCCTGAATAAGAACACTTGCTCTCATCAGACCCTTTAGTCTGGATCAAACTAACCATTAGTTAGGGGTGATAAACTATACTATCATCGAGTTCTTCATGTATCTACTTCCACCTCATGGAAGTGAACCTTTAGGTCATACTCAACAACTTTTGAACTTGCATCATGGTGTAGTTGAAACATCTTTCTCTCTTAAGTAGTTCAACCCAATCTTCCTCTTGACAACATTCTTTCTATCTCATGGCATCTAGGTAAGGCGATCTACCATAACCCAAATTGCATCTGGACCTTCTTTGGTCTAGGGAAGACTTACCACCAAATCTGTAGTGATGAATTCTCATTCCCTCTTGGGGATTCTTTAACCTCTAAGTCAAAGCACTGGGTTACTGGTGTTCGTCCTTCACTCTTGGCTTGCATGACTACATGCTACATGCAACTTCACAACAAGCAACCAAAGTGCTACTATCACTTACTATCTTTGTAGTATCACAATGTTTGGTGATCTTAAAACCATGATCTCCTGTATGTCATGATTCCTCAAGATCGATTCCTCAAAAACCCTAAACCACTCTCAGTAGGGTTTTATTACCTTCCTATCCAAAGAAGTGTATCCAGGGTTCTACAACCATCCTTCTACCACGTCAAGGACTAGGCTGGTTATCCAAACAACCACTAATCTTGTTCAACAGATCTCGTTATATCTGAGTGTTAGCCAAACTTATCTCTTTTTCTCAACTTAAGGTTAGCCTAACAACCTCAACTTCTTCTAGCTTCCAGCTAAACTAGGCACTATATCTCAACCTGAGCATTCATTACCACTTCTTATCCTTAGGTGTTAGGTAACATACACCTCCATGTATTATACTTATCATCTCATCTCAAACTCTAAGTCAGTCTTCATCGAGAAGCTCTGAGCTCATCCTCATTGTGATCAAACTCAACCTTGGTTAACTTGTAAATTCCTCATAGCCCCTGATAAAACATCCTCATAAGCTGACTAAACTACTTTCTCTTAGTGTTTGTAAACCATCCATGTATCATTCACTCCACCAAGGTATGTTATCATCTCTGTCCTCATACCTTGTAGCAACGTTCCAACTCACATCATCTTTTATCCTTGGTGTAAGGCATGCGTAATGTCCCATATCTCCCTCCCATAACAAGAGGAAATAATCATTTGGCGGCCATCCAAACACAAAGTTCTTCATGTTCGAGGAGTAGAGATGGTACATCCCACATTGCCAGTACACCTTCAACTCTAAGTTGAAATGTGCAACTTATGTCTCTTCATCACAAGCATCATGATATCAAAATTACTTCCATGGAAAACTAGTCTCGAACCTACTTGGGTCACCACACAATCCTTGATCATCTCCTTTAGGTCTATAGGGTGCTGACACTTTTGGGATCGTCCCTCTTTCCCGTATGCATCCATAGAGTGCCCTACTCATCTGCCCTTTGGGTCCCATGAGTTCATGAAGGTGATCAATCTCATAACCCATGGCGCTCAAACGATGATAGCTGTTACCTCCCGACCCTACGGTCATGTGCAACTAGGGAATTAGGCAACTCCTTCCATCAGTCTTATCCCTACCTGACCCTAGGATAGACTTAGGATTCTATTATAATACATGTCCAACATAGAACCTTACCCAATCCTTCATCATCTCTCTCTTCATTCTTGGGTTGTGTTTTATGCTTTCTCAGGGATCATGGCGACCTGCCTACCTTGGTCAGGCCCCATACCGGTTACCTCCATGGTAACACATCCATATGCACTTAGAGATGATTAAATATGGGTGTACAGGTTCAATCTCATACCATGTACTTTTCACTTAGCTTTCTCAAGATCCCATGAATCCTCTTTAGGTTACCTCAACACCAACATAACTGGTATATACCCAACCAAAAGGTCCCTCTCCCAGGATGGGAGGAAACTACAACTCTTGACAACAAGGTTACAACCGACCTTAGGGTTTACCTTCACATGATCATGCCTATCCCAACAGCCACTAGGGCACAAGTAGACCACCTATTAAACCATGCTAGGTCATACTTGTTCTCTTTCCTCAATGTTAGATCAATTTAGTCGTGAGGGGTTCATCAAACATACCCTTAACTTAAGGGGTTTCCTTTACCTCTATGCATGAGGAGTACCATGCTCGAAACTATAGAGACTCAAATCTCATCATGATCATTGGGTACACTACTTCCCCTCTTAGGCCTAGGAACCCTAGGTTCACCTTTGGGTGTCCAACTGCATGCTCAAACTCTTAACCATGAATCCAGCATGTATAAGGCATGACATGCACTCCCTGTCATCCTTCAACTTGAGCAACACATCAGGGTCGAGTCCTCCTCAAGGACAACCAACAAGGTTCAAGGCCTCACAACCTGTTACCAAACCTCTCCAGGTCTAAGGAACTATTCTTCCTATCTCAGAAGGTAAATGCCTATACCACAGGCACATAGGTACTAGGCGCATCATCCTCTCTCTAGTGTTTGGTTCCTATAATGGTAACCAAGATATCATCAGCATTTAGGGATCATGCATGCGGCAACCAATATCATCAACTTAGGTCGCATCATTCTCATCTCCCCACTGTTCCTCACATCTCGGGGTTTTAGGTTTCCAACCTTCTTGCTTGGTTCCTTCTTTCTCTCTATAAATCTAACTCCACATCCAGTCATACTACTAGAGGTCATCTCTCCATGAAGGATCAAGCTCACATGCATACTTCTACGTAGGTGAAGCCTATGCTCAAACTTTTGTTTGCTCATGATTATCCATATCTCTTTATGGTTATCTCATAAGCCATCCATCGTGCACTTCTGGATAAGGTTTCAACCTACTACCGCACCCCCCTCTGCACCCGCAATTACTCACCCTCCTCTGCACCCACAATTACAACAATATACTACCAATATACTCACCCTCCTCTGCACCCGCAATTACAACAAACTCAGCTACAACAGCCACATCAACCTCAGTTGCCAACACCTCGACAACAACCACCTCAAGGATAGCAACAACTCACTCAATTTCAACAGAAGAATGCCCCACCACAGCAGACTGATGAACTGTCCTTGATAAGGCAGATGCTGCAAACACAGCAAACCATGCTGGCTAACCAGTAAGGCCAACAAAAAGTTGTGGAAACCCAATTATTAGCACAGATAGTAGCTCAGCTAAAACCTCCAGTGGGCACTTTCGCTGGCCATCCAGAAGCAAATCCAAGACACAATCAACATATACCAGAAAAATTAAATGCTGTTACAACAAGGCCTGGTCATGCTGTCACTGAATCCACCTCGGTTAATAAAGAAGATAGGGATGTAACTGAAACCATCCCAACAGAAGAATCAGGTCAAGAAGCTGAAGAAAGGAAAGAAAAGGAACAAGGTCCCAAAGAACCAGAGGTTCCACAATATAAGCCAAGGATACCCTATCCTGGTAGGTTAAAGGAAACCAGACTAGACTCAAGATTCCAGAAATTCAAAGAGGAAATGAAGAAACTTTATGTTGATATTCCCTTTCTAGACGCCTTATCTGAAATCCCAACCTGGTCCAAATATCTGAATACCTTGCTGTCAAAGAAATATATGACAGAGGAGCATGAAACTGTCAAGCTAGCCCAAACCACTTCTGATATCATTTTGAATAAAATGTAAAAAAAACAGAAGGATCCTGGCTCCTTTGGCATACAATGCTCTATTGGGAACACTTCTTGTAAGAAGGGATTGACCGACTTGGGAGCCATCATATCAATTATGCCATTTTCCATGTGTAAAAGATTGGGGTTTACTGACTTGTTGCCTACAACAATGACCATCCGGCTCGCTGATTCCACCATTACTGCACCCCTGGGAATCATTGAAGATATCCTAGTAAGAGTGGGGAGGGACTCTTATGTCCCTTGTGATTTCGTCATTATGGATATAAAAGAAGATCTAAGGTACCTAATAATATTCGGTAGACCCTTCCTCGCCACAGATAGAGCATTAATTGATGTCGAGACTGGCACAATTACCTTGAGGTTGGGTAAAGAAACTGTTCAATTCAGGGTTTTCAGCAGCCTGAAGATCCCTAGTATCCATGAATAGGTTTTTCTGCTTGAAGCAATTGATAAAATGTCTCAACTCAAGCAAGAAAATCCAGAACCAAAAGATGCCCTAGAGGACGCTCTAATAAATCCGGAAGCTGAATTTTCAACCAATGAATTAGTTCAGCAATGCCTGCAATACATGGAGCAGGCTGAAAAAGCCCCAGAAGCTACTTTTGAAGAACTAAAATCTGTCACCATATTAGAGACAATAGAAGTACCCAAAGCCCTGGAAATGAAAACTCTACCAATTGGTCTCAAACATGTCTTCTTGGATAAAGAAAAATTATGTCCAGTTATCATTATCTCCTCTCTGGTCGACGATCAGGAAGAAAGGCTTCTCACTGAACTAAGGAAGCATAAGAAAGCAATTGGGTACAAGATGACTGACCTAACAGGCATAAACCCAGCTCTATGCATGCATGAACTACCTATGATAGAAGAGTTCAAACCCTCGAGGGAGCACCAGAGAAAACTGAACCCAAATCTGAAAGAGGTAGTTCACCTCGAGGATCTTAAACTCTTGAAAGCAGGTATTATCTATCCAATTTCTGACTCTCAGTGGGTTAGTCCTGTCCAAGTGGTCCCTAAAAAGGGGGGAACCACTGTTATCTTAAATGATAAGAATGAAATAGTACCTACAAGGACCATTACTGGTTGGAGAATGTGCATTGATTATAGAAAACTGAACAAATCAACAAGGAAAGACCATTTTCCCTTACCCTTCCTTGACGAAGTACTTGAGCGGCTAGCCCACCAAATTTTTTTTTGCTACCTCGACGGATATTCTGGGTTTTACCAAATCCCAATTCACCTCGAAGACCAAGAAAAAATGACATTTACTTGTCCTTTTGGAACATACGCCTTCAGAAGGATGCCCTTCGGGCTATGCAACACACCCACAACCTTCCAAAGGTGCATGACTGCTATCTTCACAGGATTAATCGAAACCATTATGGAGGTGTTCATGGACGATTTTTCAATATACGGAGACTCTTTTGATATCTGTCTGCTCAACCTAAGTAAAGTCTCACAGAGATGCAAGGAAACAAACCTTATTCTAAACTGGGAAAATGTCACTTTATGGTGACTGAAGGTGTTGTCCTCAGACATCGAGTGAGCGAAAGAGGAATTGAAGTAGACAAGGAAAACATTGATGTCATCTCAAAGCTGTCACCGCCCAAAGACATAAGGGTAGTGCGAGTTTTCTTGGGATATGACGGGTTTTACCGAAGATTTATCAAAGACTTCTCAAAAAATAGAAAAATCTATGACTTACCTATTGGCCAAGGATGCTGATTTCAACTTTGACCATGAATGCCTGCATAGCTTTACAACCTTGAAGAATGCTCTAATATATGCACCCATTCTATGAGTGCCTAACTGGTCACAACCTTTTGAAATAATGTGTGATGCTAGCGACTATGCCATAGGGGCTGTGCTGGGGCAAAGAATAGAAAAAAAGCCATATGTAATATACTACACATCCAAGACGTTAGATGAGGCACAAAAGAATTATACTACTACTGAAAAGGAATTCTTAGCCGTCATCTACGCTTTCGAAAAATTTCGTTCTTATCTAATTGGATCAAAGGTCATAGTATATACATACCACTTCGCCATCAAATATATTATTCAGAAATAGGATGCAAAACCCAGACTCATCCACTGGGTATTGATGCTGCAAGAATTTGATCTTGAAATAAAAGATAAGAGCAGAGTGGAAAATATCGTCGCTGACCACCTAAGTCACATTGAGTGTTATGAGGATGACAATGTACCTATCCGAGACTCCCTCCCTGACGACCGGCTTATGAAAATTACCACTGGATTTCCCTGGTACGCTGACATAGTGAACTATCTGGCTACAGGAATCATCCCCCCTTCTGCCTCTCACCATGATAAAAAGAAATTACTCCATGATGTTAAGCAATACTTCTGGGACGAACCCTATCTTTTTTATCTATGTGCAGACAGACTTTTCCATCGATGCCTACCAAAAGAGGAAATTACCCTTATCGTAGAGCACTGTCATTTTGACCCCACTGGGGGGCACATGAGTTTGAAGAATACCGCTCTAAAAGTTCTACAATCGGGTTTCTTTTGGCCAACAATAGCAAGAGATTCCTATGATTTTGTAAGATCCTACAACAAATGTCAGCTTTCTGGCGGTATAACTAAAAAAAATAAAATGCCTCTCACTTTGTGGCAAGAAATTGAAATTTTTGATGTTTGGGGAATAGACTACAAGGGCCCCTTCCCCTCATATTATGGATTCTCTTACATATTGGTCGTTGTGGATTATGTTTTGAAATGGGTAGAAGCTATAACCACTGTATCTTGCAATTCCAAGCCGATCATCAAGATGTTCAAAGATATCATCTTCCCCAGATTCGGAGTCCCCCGAACTATCATATCAGATGGAGGAACCCATTTTCTGGAAAGAAGCTTCGAAACCCTCCTGAGAAAATATGGGGTCAATCATAAGGTCGCCACACCTTACCATCCACAAACAAGTGGCCAAGTTGAAGTTTCAAATAGACAATTGAAAGCTATCTTAGAAAAAACAGTCAATAGACATCGTACTGATTGGTCTACCAAGCTCCCTGATGCCCTTGGGCATACCGCATGGCTTACAAAACACTGATAGGAACAACCTCGTTCTGTCTGGTGTATGGAAAGTCATGTCATCTACCAGTTGAACTAGAACATAAAGCTTGGTGGGACATCAAACAGCTGAACTTTGATCTCAAAAGTGCTGGTGAATATAGACAACTTCAACTACAAGAACTTGAAGAGCTTAGAATGACAGCTTACCAAAGTTCTAGAATCTATAAAGAACAAACAAAGATGTGGCACGACAACCACCTCAAAAGAAAAGACATTGCTATCGGAGATAAGGTCCTCCTCTTCAATTCCAGACTTATGATGTTTCCTGAAAAGCTCCGCACGAAATGGTTTGGACCCTTCACAATTAAACACATCTACCCCACTGGAGCAGTCATCATCATTGATAATAATGGGGGAGAATACACAATTAATGGCCATAGATTGAAAACATATTACACACCAATAGACAAAATACCAAGACAAACTATCGAGATCCACGATCCCTCAGCATCGACACAACCAAATTGGATTTTCATCGGGCCAACGACGTAAAACCCAGGCGCTACTTGGGAGGAAACCCAAGATCTGTGTACCACCATTTTATTTTTCCTAGTTTTGCTAATTTTCTAATCTCTTCTTTTGATTTAGACTTATCATCTTTAATCTAAAAATATAAAAATTCACATAAATAACCAAAACAAACATAAAAATATAAAATCCAAAAACCTAATTAAAATCTTAACCTAAAGGTTTCCAAACCGTTTGGACTCAAACAGTCTCAAAACCAAGTGGTCCTTTCGCTCTCGAAACTGTTTGGTCCTTTCGGTCCTAAAACCATTTGGAACCCAAATGGTCACAAAACCGTTTGGAACCCAAATGGTCCCAAAACCGTTTGGACCCCAAATGGTCTCAAGATCGTTTGTCCTTGGGAATTTGTAACGACACCCAATGTTTTCTATAAATATCACCCAACCCCCTCCCTTTTTCTTTCCTATGATTACTGAATTTCCTAACTTCCGCGCAAACCCTGTTCCATTCCTCCATCCTTTGCTCCCGCGCAACCTTCTCACACACCTATTCGCGCTACAACTACCGCCACTGACGACCCCGCCATTTCACCTTCCTTGAAGTTTCGACCGTTTGGAGCCAAACTATCGTGAAACCGTTTGGAGTCAAACAGTCGCCAAACCGTTTGGACCCAAATAGTTTTAGAAAACATGATTTCACCCTTAAAATGATTTCTTTTTTTTCCATGCTGAAATTCTTTAAACATTTTTTTCTCTCTTTTAACATATATAATCTTTCGATTATAGAATGACCTCACCTGCAAACAAAGCCACCGGAACCGCTGACGCCCCCTTATGGACAAGGGAGCAACTGATGGAGGAACGCACCAAGCTCCAGAAGATCATGGACATCTATGACAAAACTGGAAAGATCCCACCAAAAGTTGACCTGATCAGTGTCATGCATGAGCTTGACCGCATCAACATGTGCTTAATCGATGATCCTGTTCAAGAAATGGAAGAAATTTTTTCCAGTGATGAAGGCTCGGAATACGAGCCAAATTCTAAGGATGAATCCCCAACCACAAAGTCCAAGGGGAAGAGGAAGGCCCAGGAAGCTTCCAAAGAGTAACCAACAAAGAAATGGGCAAGGAAGCAAGTCCATCCCACCACTACAATAGAACAAATTTTAGCGAGATCCGTGACACCACCTGCTGCCACCACTACTGCTGCTGCTTTTCCCGCCATCACCACCACAACACCAACACCAGCAGAGTTATACATCCACAACCTCCCGTCGCTTGAAAAGACTCTTAAACCAACAAAGTACGTTTGCTCCAACGTATTGAAGAAGATGGGGATATATGACAGAATCCTCACTCTGCTCCACAATGCCAACCTCTCAAAGCTTTGTTTTGTCACAAAGATTTCTTATGTTGAACCCACAACTATATTCTTCACGTATATCAACAAAGAAGATGTAGACATAATGGATAGATCGAAGGATGGAGGTGACCGCAGGATGGTCACCAAACTCTTTGGAAACAAGGTTGTCATAACTGAAAACATGTTAAATGAAATTTTCATCGACAACCAGGAGTAGCTAAAGAAGGCCAAAGTTGTAGGCATAGAAAGCTCTGAGTTCAACAAGCATATCTTCTGGAAATCCCTGACAGGGATCCCGACCTACAAGGAAAAACCTACAAGGCTTCCAATATTCACTCTGGCCTAGTGCGCACATTGCACAAAATTCTTACAGGTGCACTTTTCCCCAGGACAAAGGGCAGAAATGTTAGCATTTCTGATCTTTTTGTCCTCTGGTCCATTCTAAAAGGGCATCCGATCAACATTGGATGACATATGATACAAAAGCTTTCATCTTACGCCCTGGGGAAAGAAATATGCATGGGTGGTCACATAACCTCTATTCTGAAATATCTTAAGATGAATAGAATACTACCCAGGTGCACAGTAATCAAGGGAGACACCCTTACCAATGAAAAGAGCTTAAACAACTCTTACATCATCAAAGAAAAGGATGCAAAGTTGCACTATATCTTTTGCCCTACAGTATAATCCTCAAGGACTCTGCTGCCACTTCTGGAGCTTACAAACTACGACAAGGAAAAGCTTCTCTTCACTGAAGAGGAGCTTGAAAACCTCCTAGATTCGATCAAAATACAAGAAAAAAAATCCAAAGCGGGGCAGACAGAGCACAACATCACCGCCCTAGCAGCAAGAATAACAAAAATACCAGTGAAACGACCATCCAAAGGGTGTTTCTAAATACAATAGTTGTCGGGAACGCTGAAATCAAAACTAAATCCAGGGGCAGACCCCCCCTACCCGAAGAAAATATCATCACCTCATCACTAGACTCCTTCATCATGAGTCTAAATGTTGAACTTACCTCCACCACAACCCACACCACGCTACCATCCTCCACTATTCCACAATATACAACTCTCCCATCATTCTCCACAATGATGTCCACCACAATTCCCTTCCCCACATCCACACCTCCGCCAGCATCCTCCGCCTCATTCTTCCTCTCATTGGGCATCCCATTCCCCACCTCCGCACCTGACCTCGCTTTCCCCTCCACTGCTTTTCCCTTGACATTTCAGTTCCACCCTTCTCACCAGAAATATCACCACCCTTCTCACACACATCATCCACCACCACCCCAACACTATTGGTGACACCATCTACAGTCACCATGCAATTCGCACATCCTTCTATAGTGTCTCTTCCGCAAGGCACTTACACCTTTCCACCTCGGCCTCAGCCACCTCACCCTTCCACCATTGGGGTCCCCTTTACAAATGTTGGTGAGGAATTCGGTCGTCAATTTAATGCTATCCGAAACCTCCTCACCGACCCCTCCAACATTCTACAATCAATCTTTTCTTGTATGCAGGGGCTTGCCACACAAGTCACCAAGATCAACGAGCAGAACAATGCCTTACCAGGCATCCTCTCCGGCATCCAGCAATGGCAGGAAGTAGTGACCATGCTAGTCGACCACATCGACGATCGCTTCCACAACCTGCCAGAATTGGTACTAGAGATGAAAGGCCAGCAAGCAACATTGGCTCAGCAAGTCAATAGGATCTCTACGCAGAATCAGCCTTTGCCTGAGAACCTCCACGTGCTTCAACACCAACAACATACCCTGAGCACGTGCTTGGACGAAATCAACCACACCCTCACACACATCGTCCACCACCAAGAAGAGTCGTCGAATGAAGAAATAATTCAGCTACATACACAAGTGACAGATCTTTCTGCAAGACTCTTTTCTGCCGAAACACATTATTCAGATCTTAAAGAAACCCATGACGCACTGCTCGAAACACATGAGCATGTACAAGTGGCATTTGATGAGCTACAAGCTATCCACCAGTAGTGCAAGAAAACAATGATAAAGAAAACAACAAATAAGGCGGTAGATGATGATGAAGATGAAGACGAAGACGATGAGGATTCTGATTCCTCGGCTGACTCCAATAATGATACTTCCTCCTCTGATGACAAACCTGATGACCCAGGACATGCTGGGGAGGGAACCAACTGTGGAACAGAAACTTCAAAGAAAGCAGATGACAAAGACCACCACAAAGGTGGAAATGATCCCAAACCCCATGATCACAATGACAACATTAACATGTCATATGAGGATCAATTCCTTGACTACTCAGCCATGGGATCTCTGGGGGAAACTGTCAAAGAAGTAGCCTTTACTAAGTTCTAGCAATGTATATTGGGAACTAGCACAAGTCAACCAACAACAAACCTTCCACAACACTTCGCCTCAGAGCAATCTTCACCTTTTCCCCCAGACCAGGAAGAGGAAGACAAAGTGAGTCTAGACACACATATTGGACTCAATTCTGATTCTGAATTAGAAAAAGATGAAGATCCTGCAACATTATATGGATGACTTAGTGCAGACTCCTCTTCCACCTCCGCAAGAGCTCCCCTCGCCACCACCTCTACCTAAGATGATGCACGACATAGACATGGTGGCCATCTCTACCCTAGATGTCTAGGATATCTTCATCCTGAACACTATCGTAGACGATGCCAAAGAGGGGAGGGACATCATCTACACAAATATAAAAACTAAGCATAAGTTGACATGTGAAGATTTCCGCACCATCCTTCGACCGCAATCAATAGTGAAGATGGCAATCTTCGTTGTCCTTCTTGCCAAATCTATCGAAATATACAGAAGCTCAAAGAGACTGCATCCAATTTTCAACGCTTCACTAGCTCTGGCTATGAGCCTATTATACAAATACTTACGCAATAAGTCTATAGAGTGGCTGCACGTTAGGATCGCTCGAAAGGTGCGATATCTCACGGTCCCCTTTCAAGTTTCCGGCCACTGGCTACTCATGATCGTTGACACTGTGGCTCGCGATGCCAAGGTGTACAACTTTTGTGCCAACGAACTAAAGGCCGGAACAATCAACTTTGCTGGAGAAGAAGCCGGAGAAGCAAGATGCATCCCCTTCCGGCTTCTCAAACTAATTTGGGCTGCTTGACCTTCTCTCAAGAATGGTTGGAACCAACCTTGGTTCCAAATCATTGCTCCACCAGTCCAAACCACTGACGTATATGTGGATTGCACCTTCTGCACTATACGCCACATACAAGCACTCAATCAACAAACCCCCTTCACCAAGCTGGCCACAGAAGATTTTCACTCACTAAGATTTTCACTCACTATGAGGGCGTGACATCATGGAACTCATATGTGATAGAAGGTTTTTCAAGGACCCGACTATGGCACCAGACGACGTCCCTCACTACCTTTTCTCGGCCATCCAATGTCCACAAAGGTGACCTTTCTGACAAACATTAACGGAGTTGGAGAAGGAACAACACCCCGTCATGGTCCCTGAAAAAAGGCAATGGGACCCTTACACTTTTAATTTGGTGGAAGATACAGGGGACATCAAATTGGTATTAGGGGCCACCATCAATAGACCTTCCACGCAAATGGTGCCCCTACCTGCCATAGAACCGACGTTTCCTAACTTCAACCTTGCAGCTTGCAAGAATCTTTCAAAAAATGAACTCTAACTCATCATGTCTAGGCTATATGCTGAGAAAGATGAGCTCATTTTTCTAGCTGGAGATATTCTAGTCATGACAGATACCCTCCGTGAAACCATACAATTACAAGGATTTCTATCTGTGAGCCTGATGACTTCTTATCAATATCTCCTTTGACGGAACCATCCTACGGTTTACATGGCGTCAGCTTACATGAAGGATGACCTACTAAAGATAAAGAACTTCGGCACCACAGAGGCACTTATCTCTTGCCTCCAGCATACAACTCTAAAGTTCATTATGCTTCCTTTCCTTCAATCAGCGCACTGGATGTTACTAGCGACAAACCTTCCTGAAGGAACAACAATCATCTATAACAGTTTTGACAGCCAATTTGATCCTAGCCAAAACCAGTATGTTGTGACAACTAGCACACCCATGAAGAAGGTGGCAAAGGAATGTGCTGAAAAACTACACGATCTTTTAAGCAAGCACACAAGGGCATACGATAAAGAACACTTTCATCACCCCGCCTTCAGCCACAAATGCCCCCAGTAGCTCCGAGAATCAAACGACTGCGGTTTCCATGTCCTCTACTGGATGTACACCCTCACTATTCTTGGAAGACCAATAGAGGACATGACGGACATGGATTACCACGCTCTACGTGGAAAGTTCACAGCTAGTCTTCTTCGAATGCATGGAGCTAACAAAGGACTAACAGAAGCCTAATGCCCTTGTCCTTGTACTTCTCAACCTATCACTTTGACACTCTGAGGACAGAGTGAGTGATAAGTTGGGGGGGAGGTACACTGGACAAGGGCGAGGTATCATTTTTCAACCCTTCTCCTTCTGCTCTTTTTATTCACTCATGTTTTATCTTTCTTTTCACATTTTGACTTTTTCAGTAATTTTTTTTGATAGAATAATTCTTTTACATAAGTATAACATCACTCTTGAAAAAGGTTACCCCAACTAAATTTAGAATCAATAATAGAAAAAGCATTTAGGCATGTAATGGTGAATTAATAAATTACTTTCACACTCAATTTCCATGCTTTTGCTTCAACTCTGCTCCAGACTCTCCACAAGTTAACATCATAGCTGAAGCCAACCAAAACTCTCCCATGGACGCGAGGGAACCAGGTGAAATCCAAATCAAGGAACCTCACAAGTGGACCACCAAGTACGAAACTGAAATAATTGCATGTCAGGAGACTCTAAGAACAATTTTCTTCTTTTCAAAAGAGGCCTGGAAACCCAAACAAAATCCCTAAATATCCAACTCCTAAGCCTGTGAGTATAAGAATAAAAGCCAGAGTGTTGAATAAAAACATGAGAGTTGTGCCACGCCTAAGGACCTATATGAAAGACCAATAAAGGTCTCACCCAGCCGGTACATTCAGCTTCCCTCACAAAGGCAGATGTGTCACACACGGTAATAAGATCCTAAGGTCTCTGAATATATGAAAAATCTTATAAAGGACTCTCCCGACTGGTACATTTAGCTACCCTCACAAAGGAAGATGTGTCGCACCCGGTAGTTTGATCCTAAAAGTTTAGATAAACCCTCCCCCACTAAAAGGGGGAGTTATACATCAGCCTTTAGCCAACCCTCATGCCTATCTTAGTTTCTAGTAGGTTTTTCAAAGAAGTATAAAACTGATTGGAGTTGAAAACATGCACAGAATGCGATTGAGGAAATGGTGGTCCCAATGCGAGCTACGCGATACGGAAGAAACCTAAGATCCACACAACTCCCAATACCTAAAAGAGTTAGTGTGAGCAGAAGCCTGATAAAACTCTAAGAGATCTCTGGTTTAGAATTGAAGCAAGAGTATGGAAATCTTCACCAAATAAAATCACCTCGCCACTACATGCCTTATCTCTATCTAGCTTGAGGACAAGCTAGACTCTAAGTTAGGGGTGTGATAACCTCCCATTTTGCGATGTTATCTTACTAGTTTTTCTCAGTTTTCCATACTCTTTCTTAGTTAAATTAGATAGAATCTTTAACTTTCTACCTTTTTATAAATATACCATTAGATTAACTTCTCCTTTTCACTTCTTACAAAAAAGCACAAAAAAATTACAAAACTCCCAAACGGTCCCAAGACCGAATCGAGACCAAACGGTCCCAAGACCGAATGGAAGTCGAACGGTCCCAGGACCGAATAAAGACCACACGGTCCCAAGACCGAATAAAGGTCAAATGATCCTGAGACCGTGTGAAGCCAAATGGTCCCAAGACCGTATAAAACCACACGGTCCTAAGACCGAATAAAGGTCAAACGGTACCGAGACCGTGTGAAGCCAAACGGTCCCGAGACCGTATAAAGCCACATGGTCCCAAGACCAAATAAAGGTCAAACAGTCCCGAGACCGTGTGAAGCCAAATGGTTCCGAGACCGTATGAACCCAAATGGTCCCAAGACCGAATGGAGATCAACCGGTCCCGAGACCGTATGAAGCCACTCAACCCCAAGATCGAATGAAAGCAATTGATTTCAGACCGAGAGGACTCAAGCAGTCTCCAGACCGAGAGAGTCCAAATGGTCTCCAAACCGTGTGAAAATCCAAATGGTCTCCAAGACCGTTTGGACCCACATAACCCAAACTGTTTAAGGCTCACTCAAATCCCATAAATAGAACCCAAAGGGGTCCTCACAAAATATCAAGTTTTAGACGTCCAAAGGCTGCCTCTATTGTTCCAGAGCCAATCCATCCTTCACCCACTACCCCGAGGCTGCCGGTCTGAGATCCATACTCCATCTCCAAGCTACTTTCTCTCTCATTAACAAAGAAGGTGGAAAGAGGAGGATTCATCATCAAGCAAGCTACAAAGTGTGAAGATCGTTGCTCTCTCTCTCCAAGGGGTCGACCTTCCTCCCTCCTTCATGGAGATGATGCTCTCTCTCTCTTCTTGCCCCCTTCTGTGTTCTTGCCATGAGAGAGTAGTCTCATACACTAGGGTGCGGGGCGTAGCCCCACTACCCATGTTTTCATTTCATACATTGTAATTCTTGAGTTTGCAATAGAAAAACACTATCCTTCCAGTACAACATCAATCATTTAATGAGTGCTAGTTGCTTGATCACCAGCTTGTGTTATCTATTATCTGTTAGTGCAAATTGTCTATGTTTGTACTTCTAGATTCGAATATCGACTGCTTGTTGGTTCTAGATTGTATGTAGTCACCATGCATTTGGTTTAGTATCTAGGAGCATTTCTCAAGGAGTGGAGTGAACTCACCTCCATCATTGTACTTTCATACTATGAAATGAAATCAGTTGACGTATGAAAGTACAACCTTGACGGGTTGAGGAACATAATTTACGAGGGGAGTGATGCAAAGTAAGTGACCATTCATCTGGGGATGGCTGGCAATGCAACACTTCCACGTTTCTCGTAGTTAGTTATCTGAAAGGAAGCTAAGTCTACAAAGATACTAACTATTTAGACTCTTTTCTTTGCAAGCCAAGTTATTGTGATGTATGTTTTGATCCATGTGTAGTGGTGGAGAAAGCCGATCACATCCTAGTGGTTTCTTAACATTGTTTACAACCTTAAATTTACTTTCTTGCTTTTGCTTTACTTGCACTTAGTTTAAACAACCAAACCAACTCTTTGATCTTAATACCAACTGTAAGGAGTTAAATGAAATTCTAACATTTTCTATCTTGTTGATCTTAATAAGACCATTGTCCTATGGATTCGACCTTAACTATACTACGATAAGACTTCCACGTATCCTGGCATATGTGGGTGGAGTTTTTAATCTAGTATAAGCAAGGCTAAACCTAAAAGACTTACTATCTTTAGGATTTTTAGTGGTGCACACAACTCCATGCAAGTGGAAGATCCATCACTTGTATTGATGATATGACTTGTTACTAAGATGATAAAATTGATTGGGACACTTAAAACCAAGGTTTAATCACTTTTTATGCATTTTACAAAATTGATCACAGGCAGTCAATCGGTCGAGTTACAATCTCGGCCGATCCACTGGATCAATTCTCTAAAGAGTGCATCAGTTGAGTTGTGCACTCACAGAACTCAACCGATCGGATTACTGACCAAATGCAACTTTCATTGGTCGGTCGAGTTTCCTAAGGACAAACTCGACTGATGGTTTGAAATTTGGGTTTGTCTTTTACCCAATCGGTTGAGTTAACTTTATTGAATCTCAACCGAATGTACTGTACATAAAATACAGAAAAAGTGATTCTAACCGTTGGTGACTTGTTTGTGCGAAAATAGATCCATTGCCTTGTTCAAAAAATAGATATAATTCGACCCTAAGTGCTTCCCAACTCAAATGGGCACCCCCAGCTATAAATAAGACCACTTGGCATTCATTCCTAGGTTTCTCATTCCATATATGCTTGGTTCTTGCTTCGTTGAGAGTGTTTCACACCTTTGAGCCCCTTTCTCTCTCTACCTTCAAGTCAAATTTGTGAGTATGAGTGAGTTAGGATTTGTTGTAAGAGAGATACCTCTTGTATCCATGTAAATCTCTCTGCCTCCATCTTCCTACCCCTTTTCCTATTGAAGAAAAGGCTTGAAGATCTTCTCCGAGTGAAGGAGAAGGAGTTTTTGTTCTTTGAGGTTGAAGAAGGCATGGTGTTCTAGATCTCCGAGTGAAGGAGATAGGAAAGGTAGATGCTCAAGAAGGATATGTAATCCCTGTTATGCCAAAGACTTGAAGATGGAGTGGGTAAGTCCTTGTTGAAGGCTGAAGACTCCCTGGTTCAAGTGGGTAAGTTCCTTCAGTAGGGTGAAGATCCTTGCTTGAGGTATTAAGTCCTTGGATGAATGTGGTTTTGTCTTGTAATCTTATGAATGAATATAAGAGCATCAAGATTGCAAAGTCCTAGAGCCTAACCACCTCTAGGTAGTGGACTGACTCACTTCTAGTTTGAAGTGTGGAACCACTCTAAACTACTTTATCCAAGTGTATGTTCTTCCTTGTCTCTCACCCTTGCTATGCTTGTTAGTTAGGACCTCAAATTGACTCTATGTTTAAAGTTTCTACACTTAATATAATTTGGTGTTCTAATTCATTTTGAGAGATTTTTGAAGCTCTATTCACCCCCCCTAGAGCCCTTGATCCAATAAGTGGTATCAGAGGAGGTCTTCTCCAAGCTACTTCCACAAGTAGGAGAAGATGGGAAATTTAGCACTTGGATCTCTCAACTTGGAGGAAAGCTTCTCCATGCGACCTTTGGTCTTCGAAAACACCAACTTCCTCTATTAGAAGAGAAGAATGCAGTTCTATCTCCAAGGAGTAAGCTATGAGATGTGGAAGGTGGTGCACCTAAAGTATGAAGATCCAAAGGGGGAAATATCCACATGGACAGAAGTCCAAATGAAGCAATCTCAGCTCAATGCCAAAGCTATGAGCATCATCTATGAAACCCTCACCCCATCTGAGTTCAATCGGATCTCCTTTTGGGACATTGCACATGAAATTTGGAACAAGCTGTGTCACCTATGAAGGAATAGAGCAAGTGAAGGAAGCCATGATGTACATACTTGGTGGTCTACTTGAGAACTTCAAGATGGGAAAGAATGAAAGAGTGGCAGAGATGTACACAAGGCTTAATGTGATCATCAATGGATTGGCAGCCCTTGGTAGTGTGATGGACAAAGACACAATCAACTCAAAGATCTTGAGATCTCTTCCAAAGAGATGAGAGACCAAAGTGACATCCATTGAAGAAGTGTACAAGCTTAGTGAATTGTCAACCGAGGAGCTGGTTGGCAACCTTCAAGCTCATGAGCCAAGGCTTGATAAGCAAGAACAAGAAGAAAAGAGAGAACATAAGGAGTCCAAGAAGATCAAGGAAACAACCTTCAAAGCTCAAATTGAAGAGATGGTTTAGCAGCAACAACTTGCTCTCAAGTCCCCTACTCCTTCCTCAAGTGAAGATGAAGTCTCAAATGAGCATGAAGCTAACTACTCCAAGGGAAAGCACTTCAAAGGGAAGTCTTCTTCATCTACTTGTAGGTGCTATGAATGTGGTCCAAAATGCCACTACAAGAGTGACTGCTCCAAGGACAAGAAGAGCCACCACAAGAGCAGCCACAAGAAGGATAAGGAGTACAAGAAAGAAGGAAAATACAAGAGAAAGGAGAAGAAAGAAAGAAGAAGCAAAGATACAACTCATGCTTCTTGGGAGGAGTCTTCCTCAAGTTCTTCTAGCTCCAAAGATGGAGAATGCCACCTTGCTCTCATTGCCTATACAAGTGAAGATGTAGGTGAGGTAAGTGAGGTAAGTCAGGTAAGTGAAGTCAATTTTCATGAGTTGTCTAAAGAAACTCTTATTGATATGCTTAATGCTTTCCAGTCATCTTTTACTAAATGCAAAGCTAAAAAGAAAAGGTTAGGAAAGATTAGAGATGATCTTTATGCTAAGATTGAGATTCTTATTCAAAATGAAAAGCTGCACCTTGATAGCATTGATTCTTTGTAAGGGCAATTTCTTGATCTTGAGATCCAATACAATGGAGTTGAGGTTGAGAATGGTGTCTACCTTAAGACGCTCTTAAGGAACATAGCCAAAAATTCCTAGATGAGATTGATGTTCTTAAAACTGAAAATGCAGAACTTAACCTCATTGATGAAGCTAGGAAGCAAGAAACTCGTGCTTATCAAAAAGAAATTATTTTACTAAGATCTGAAAATGCTAAGTTGCTTGCTCAAGTTAATGATCTATCCTCTAGACCTATTTTGAAAAGTAATGAGGTAGCTAGCACTGCTTTAGAATGTGAATCTTTTCATACTAAAGCCCTCTCTTTAGAGGCCGACCTATTGCATGCTAGAGATGATCTTGCTAGTTTATCTTCTACTGTCATTAACCTTAGTGATGATAATGCTAAATTAAGAGCTACTTTGCAAAAGTTTCTTATGGGAAAGAAATCCCTTAATGATGTTCTAGAACACTCTACCAAACAAATTGGTACTAGTGGTTTAGGATGTGATGGGACTACTCCTAAGGGTCAGAACAAGAACAAGAGTAAGGGTAAGAAGAAGAGTGTGGAACCTCCTTTCTTCCATGGAGAGACTTCTGGTTCTAAGAACCCAATGGTATGTGCTCATTGTAAATGTGATGATCATTACTCTACTTATTGTCCTTACAAGCCAAAGGGAACCAACCCAATGATGAAATGGGTCCCCAAGGTAACCCCATATCCCAAAGTTTGAGTTGGGCACTGACATCCTTCTTTCATGCAGGTCAAAAGGAGGTGAATTGTAGATAGTGGATGCTCAAAGCATATGACAGGTGAAATCAACCATTTCAACAAATTCATGAAAAAGAAAGGAGGATCTCGGGGACAACAAAAAGGGTAAGGTAATAGGTGAGGGTGATGTAGGAAATGAGCTTAGTATAAAAAATGTTTTGCTTGTTGATGGTCTACATCAAAATTTGATAAGTGTAAACCAACTTTGTGATAATTGTTATCTTGTGCTATTTACTTGCTTAGAATGTTTGCTTCTAGATTCCCTCACTTACAATGTTATATATAAGAGAACTATAAATGATAATCTTTATGTTATTGTGCTTGATGCTCTAAATCCCATACTTGATTGATGCTTGGTTGTGGATAAAATGATATTTCTCTTTGGCATCACCGGTTGGATCATGTGAATATGCATCAAATGAAGAAATTGAGCAAAAAAGGAATTGGTTTGGGAACTTCCTAAAATGGATTTTGATAAGGATGAGGAATGCCAACCTTGTACACAAGGCAAGAAAACCAAGTCCTCCTTCAAATATGAAGGAGTCCTTAGTACCAAAAGAGCTCTTGAGCTTCTTCACATTGATCTATTTGGACCTATGAGAACTCAAACGCTTCATGGTTCCAAGTATTGTCTTGTGATTGTTGATGATTTCTCTCGCTATACTTGGACATTATTTCTCATTTCTAAAAGTGACACTCTTGATGTTTTCTCGAGCTTTTGTAAATGAATTGAAAATGATGCTTCTTTCCGGATTGTTTCTATCCATAGTGAGCATGGGGGAGAGTTTGAAAATGATCTTTTTGAGCGTTGTTGTGAAAAATCTGGTTTCTCACACAATTTCTCTTTTCCTCATACACCTCAAAAAAATGAGGTAGTAGAGAGAAAGAATAGGTCTCTATAAGAGATTGCTAGGACCGTGCTTCTAGAATATGATATTCCTAAGAAGTTTTGGACTAAAACCGTTAGCACCTCATGTTTTGTGTAGAACCAAGTTTTTACGCATCCATCTTTGAAGAAAACCCCCTATGTGTTATGGCGTGGTAGAAATCCATCCATTGGCTTCTTTCACATTTTTAGATGTCCTTGTTTTGTTTGAAACATGTAGGATTCTCTCGACAAGTTTGATCCAAAATCGTACAAGGCTTTCTTCCTTAGGATATAGTACTACAAGATGGGCTTATAGAGTTTTCAATATTGAGCCGTCTAAAATTGAAGAATCTATTAATGTCAAGTTTATTGAATCTAACCCTGCTATTGGAAAGAATGTTGTAACGACCCCGCCTCCCAGTAACCCCCAATTAAGGGAGACCCGAAGGTCAGAGCCGTTATCTAATTAACAAGATCAAAGGTTCGACAAATAATCAGTAATAATTAATAAACTTTACCAACTAAACTGAAAACTGGTATAAAATAAAACTTTTTTTACCTTGGAAAAACTGGGATTTTTAAACTTCTATCCATGAAGATGTTACTCTAACTAATCCTCCTGTGTACGTTACTTCTCATTTAATTCCACATATGCCACTTTACTGTTTGTTCTTTTCATTTGTACCTAAAACGCCGACAAACAAAACGTCGGTCAGTATATCGAAATATACTGGTATGTGGGGACAACCAAAAGTTTGCACATATGGCTAACAATTTAATAATCACAATCAAATTATTTAACAAGCCAATTTACACTTTTCAGTATGACATTCTCCACCGCTTTTGCCCTAACCCTGGCATACCCACCTTAGGGTGCCCCTTGCCAATGACTTAAGGCCACCTTCTCAATCCCGAGCTTGGTGCCTGGGGGTCACCACTGATGGTGCCCACTAGTCATGCAATATCATAGGCCACCTTCTTGGTGCCTGGGGTCACCACTCAAGGTGTCTATTGGTTTACCCATCTGGGCCTGACCTTTGGTATCATCCATCAGGGTGGCATGTAGGTGCGAGAATCCATACTTCTATTATTAATGTGATAATCATAGTGACTTTATAATTTGCAAATATGAACATCCAAACTGATAATTTGCAGTCAATGCGATCAATCATCCGGCAACCACGCGGGAAACTAATGCGGTTATTCATAAGCGTAACCACATACCTGTTAAGCAGACTTGAAACAGAATAGTCCAATCAACAAGGCAAGCAAGCATTCAATAAGATCCTGAAACAAACATCCAATATCTTCTATCATGGATCATGGTATCCAAGTCTAATAGACCTATTCGAGCCCTAGGGTTACTATTTCATTTTTAGGGTTTCTATTGTAATTAGGGTTTCCTTTCATCTTTTACTATTTTAAACCCTAATTATTCACAAAAGATATTAAGGTTATCCCTTAACAACATTTAACCTTATTTTAGAATTAAAGGCATCATTGTCCATCAATTAAACCCATTAAACTTATTTTTCATTATGACTGTCATTTTTATTCTTTTAATCCATGACAATATCATTATGCTTATTTATCATCAATTTGTAATTCATTGTGTTCTATTATTCATATGAAAGTTATTAATCATTAATCCTACCTTGATTCATGAGAAAACCCTAATTACCACATTTAGGGTATTTATCCATCAATTAAGAACTTTAATGCTAGAAATAACTTAGACTTAGCATATTCCAATTTAAATCATGAAATTAATCAATAACAGTCATTAATAGCCGAATTAGTCAACATTAGGGTTTCAAGGCCCATTAAAACATATTTATGCATAAGAAACTCTAAATTAACTAATTATATGCAAGGTTCGTCCTTTTTCAATCTTAATGATCCTTTTTATCATTAACAGGCTAATATCAACTTTAATCATCTATTAAACCCTTCTAATCACATTAATCATATCGAAATAGGGTTCTTTAAATATTAATACATTTAAAGTTGACATCTTCCATTAATTTTTGAATTTCACTAGGAATCAGGCTTCAACTATATTTTTAATAGATTCCTCTCGTTTTCCTGAGAAAAATTGATATATTATACGTCCTAATCCGAGCTACGGATATTTAATTATGAATTTGTAAAAAAATACTCACTTTGGCCAATAGGATTGCGCCACGTCACTCCCTCCATGCAAAGAGGTCTCGCGATTTGGAAACATAGGCCAAAGTCGATTCTGCCCCTGCTTAAGTTTTTAGGCATTTATATCCCCGAAGGGTATAACCGTCCAAAGCCACCTGCGTTGCCTTCTACCTCGCGACGCAGGGTTTCCGCTGCGCAGAGACGCCGACGGGCGCGGGGCTACTCCATGCCCAGCTATCCCTCGTCCTCCTGGGCCCTAAGCACGGCCAAGAGGGCCTCTCCTCTTCGCGGAGTTGAAGATAACAGCCGCCCTGCGGCTAGTGATCAGCGGCGACCTGGATCACCCTCCAAGTCCGCAGGCCGTGACAGAGGTAGACGTACCCTCGGAACCATGGAAAACCTTCTCCAAGCACCTTCCCGCTCTGTATAGGTAAGGTAGACCCGTAGCAACCTTTTCGTATCCTCCCCCATGCTCTGGGGTCAACAAGGCTCCCTTGTGAACTCACTTCTCCTTGAAGATGAAGGTGAGTGCTTTTGGCGTCCTCAGGGACACCCCGGGCTCCCGCATGATTTCCCATGCCAGTAGGGTTCCGTTTCCACTTCATCTACTCGAACATCCTCACGCTTTCCTGTATACTTCTTGATTTGCGAAAGAAAGAGTGAGAGGATCGGCTAACAAGGTCTAGGGTTTGAATGAAGAAGAAGGAGAAGAGAGAGATACGTGGGACTCTTCTTGGGCTCGACCCAGAGATTCTACCCCTTATATAGGGGAGGGTATCCATGCCCTAAGATGTTCATCCATTATTTACTAAGTCATTTTCCCAATTGGAACCTTATTCCTTTAAAGAGGAGTAATCTTCTCTCTCCTTCTTTATCTCTTTGATATTATATTACTTGGATATATAGGAATATGGAAATCCTTTCTCTTATTCTCATTATTCTTGCCTTTTAAACCATTAACCACGAAATTATATTTTCTTTTAATAGAGAATACTTCCTTTTCTCAATATTACAAAATTCATCAATAATATATCACATTATGCTCTTATTTTGCAATCTTGGTAGTTTCTCTCTCTTTCCTATTTATTGGGGATCCTTGAATCCCAAGACACTCAAATAATTCGAAATTTATTTTAAAGGAATACTCATTATCCTTAAATGCATCAGTATGCATTGTTCTCATTATCTTGTTTTATTCCTTATTAAAATATTTCCTTTTGTGGATTTCTCTTTATTTCTCTCTTATTTTCCTCATTAGTGTTCCTTTTATTATTAGGAATCCTTGGGACACGAAATTCCACTAAGGATTACCCATTCATTTCTCTTTTCACATATTTTCCACATTTCATCAATGTTTTTAATTTCTTTATTAACAAAGAAATACTTAATTGATATTTTCTCTTCTTATTACCTTTTCTTTGCAACTTTGGACTCCTTGGAACCCAAGGAATCTAAGAGGCACGAAATCCTCTTTGGATTTGCCTTCTAGAAGTTTCCACTCCTTTCTTATTTCGAATTCTCAGTTATTCATTAATTAATTGAATATCCTTGTTATTGGGCCCAATAGCCAATAAAGCCCACAAATCAAACAATAAGGCTATTTTCAACGAAACTCATTTATTCAACACAAATTATATCATCATTTGTTTAAAATGAGAAATTACATTTCTCTCCTTATGAACCCAAAATTGGGGTTGTAACATCCTTCCCCTCTTATAAGAATTTTGCCCTCAAAATTCCACCAAGCAAGCAAACAAACAGGATAAGCCTTTCATATGTCCATCATGACTTCCATGTGGCCACACCCTTTTTCATGGTGCTTCCCAAGAACCTTCATCATCTCATATTCTTCCATCTGAGTTCTTTCTTACCTTGGTATATCGTACCCTCATAGGTGACTCAGGACATTTCAGCCTCTCATTTCGCTGAATAGGTTCAGGGCTCACACATGGCTTGGGTACCTCACATAGTGCTCTAGATCAGACTCATGAAACACATTATACATTACGTTATCCTGAGGAGCAAGGCTAAACACAACCATCTCCACCAATCCATCTCAAATGGACCCATATATCGGGGACTCAGCTTTCTCAGTTGTAGCTCAGAGGGGTCGGATTTTCACATTATATTTCCCCCATAGTGAACTGCATGTCAGTCTGCTTTGCATCCGCTCGTGACTCATGTCACCCTTGGGCTCTCTCTCAGCCATTGCACGATCAAGCGACTTCATATGCACACACAGTGGTTCTTTTCTGACCTTCGCGAGGCCTCCTTCACCAACATCATCATAATGAAGTGGTGACCGACACAACCTCCCTATAGAACTTTTTGCATCCCGATAAAGGCCATGGTGGTTAACACCACATCCTTAAGAACTGTCTCTATGTATCACCCTAAATGAGCACACATGCTCTCATCAGACCCTCTAGTCTGGATCATACTGTCCATTAGTATGGGGTGATAAACTGTACAATCACTAAGCTCTTCATGTGTCTACTTCTACCTCATGGAAGTGAACCCTTGGGTCACATCAAAAACTTTTGAATTCACATCATGGTGTAGTTGAACCATCTCTTTTCATATGTAGTTCAACCAGATCTGTCCCTTGACAGAACTCTTCCTTTCTCATGTCATCTAGGTAAGGCGATCTACCATAACCCATATTGTATCTTGACCTTCTTGGTCTAGGAGAGACTCACAACATCCATAATGATGAACTCTCATTCCTCCTCGGGAACTCTTTATACTTTACATCCATGCACTGGGTTAATAGTGTTCGTCCTTCACCTCCTGGCTTGCATGGCTACATGCTACATGCAACTTTGTTTTAAGCATCCAGAATGCTACCTTCACTGACTATCTTTATAGTATCAAGGTGTATCATGATCTTAAAACCATGATCTTCTGTAAGTCATGATTCCTCGAGATTGATACCTCAGAAACCCTAAACTACTCTAAAAAGGGTTTTATTACCTTCCTATCCAAAGAAGTGTATCTGAGGTTTTATCACCATCCTTCTACTACATCAAGGACTAAACTGGCTAACCAAACAAACATATCTTATTCCTCTGTGTGTTAAAACACATCCTCTTTTCAAACATAGGGTTAGTCGAACAACCTCAACTTCTTCTAGCTTCCAGCTAAGCTAGGCACTATATCTCAACCAGAGCATTCATTACCACTTCTTAGGTGTTAGGTAACATACACCTCCATGTATTATACTTATCATCTCATCTCAAACTCTAAGTCTATAAAGAAGCTTTGAGGTCATCCTCACTGTGATCGAACTCAACTTTGGTTAACTTGCGAATTCCACATAGCTCTTGATAAAACATCCTCATAAGTTGGCTACACTACCTCTCTTAGTGGTTGCGAACCATCCATGTATCCTTCCTTCCGCATCTCTATCCTTATTCCTTATAGCAACGTTCCAACTCACAACATCCTTGTCCTTGGTGTATGGCATGCATACTGACCTATCTCTCACTCTCATAACAAGAAGAAATAAGCATTTGGCGGCCGTCCAAATACAGAGTTCTTCCTATTCCAAGAGTAGGGATGGTACAGCCCACCTCGCCAGTACACTTTCAAATCTCCGTTGAAACGTGCAACTCATGTCTCTATATCACAATCATCATTATATCAATGTTACTTCCATGGAAAACTGGCCTCGAACCTACTTGGGTTTACACACAATCCTTGGTCATATCCTCTAGGTCTATAGGGTACCGGCACTTTTGGGGTCATCCCTCTTCCCATATGCATCAGAGAGTGCCCTACTCATTTGCCCTTTGGGTCACATGAGTTCATGAAGGTGATCAATCTCCCAACCCATGGCCCTCGGACAATGATAGTTGTTACCTCCCGACCGTATGGTCATGTGCAACTAGGGAATTAGGAAACTCCTACTTCCATCGGTCTTATCCCTACCTGACCCTAGGATAGACTTAGGATTATATCATAGTACATGTTCAGCATAGAACCTTACCCAATCCTTCATCATCTCTCTCTGCATTCTTGTTTGACTTCCATCCCTTCATAGGGGTCATGGCAACCTGCCTACCTTGGTCAGGTCCCATATCGGCTACCTCCATGGTAACACATCCACATGCACTTAGAGATGGTTATCTTATGGGTTTACTGGTTCATTCTCGTACCATGTACTCTTCACTTAGCTTCTCGAGATCCTATGAAACCTCTTTAGGTTACCTCAAAACCAACAAAACTGGTATATACCCTACCAACGGGTCCCTCTCCCAGGATGGGAGGAAACTACACCTGGATAACAAAGGTCACAAGCATCCTTAGGATTTACATTCACATGAGCATGCCTAACTCGACAACTACTAAGGCACAAGTAGACCACCTATTAAACCATGCTAGGTCATACTTGTTATCATCCTCAACATTAGATCAACTTAGCTGTGAGGGGTTCATCAAACATACCCTTAACTTAAGGGATTTCCTTTACCTCTACACATGATGAGTACCATACTCGAAACTATAGAGACTCAAATCTCATCATGAGCATTGAGTATACTGCTTCCCCTCTTAGGCCTAGGAACCCTATGTTCACTTTTGGGTATCCAACTGCATGTTCAAACTCTTAACCATGAATCAAGCATGTTCAAGATATGTCATGTACTTCCCTGATCCTTCTACTCGAACAACACCTCGGGGTCGAGTCCTCTTCCAGGACAACCAACTAGGTATAAAGCTTCACAACTGGTTACTTGAACCTCCTCAGGGTCTAAAGCACTCTTTATCTCTTCTAGTAGGTACTCACTTAAACCATAGGTACCAGAAACGTCATCCTCCCTCTAAGGTTTGGTTACTCTCAAGCTAACCAAGACATCATCATCCTCCAGGGATCATGCATGAGGCAACCATTATCATCCACTTAGGTCGCATCCTTGTCGACTCCCACTGTTTCTCAAGTTTCGGGGTTTTAGGCTTCCAACTTTCTTGGCCGAGGTCTGCTCCCTCTCTCTAGAGCTAATCCTACAACCAACCTCTCTATAAGAGGTCCTGTCTTTATGAAGGATCAAACTCCTAAGCATGCCCTTACTTGAATGAAGCCTATACTCAAACTTATGTTTACTCAAGGTTATCCATAACCCCTTATGCTTATCTCATAAGCCATCCATCATGATCCCTTGACTAGGGTTTCGTTTAATGTCACCACTTCTGACACGCTCTGGGTACAAGTTATATCCTACTGGCAACAACCCTATAGGTTCTTCTCTAACCTCATCCATGAAGGAGTTACCCTTCGCTCAAACATGCACGACCCTCTCCAGGGTTGGGTCGCCAAAGGTACTAGGTTATCCAACCTCTCATGGCTCGTATGACGATCCCAAGGCATGTCCAACCAAACACTCGGTCTAACTCATCATGTCATCTCTATCTCTACCCTTCACTTAGGGTTAAGGTTAACATCATCCTCAAAGGATATGCCAGACATCTACTTGTAATGGAGGTCTCTACCTCCAAGCTTAACTCTCTCTCTACACCTCCTCCTGCCAAGGAGGTCTATCCTCAGATCTCTCCTGAGGGCAATGACAACTCATGTCATACGACCTAAGCATGTATCTATTCCTTTACGCTTATTCTATTAAGCTTATGTCCATGACATCTTATTTACATGCTTTTTATTAATTTGATGGAGGATTTCTTAATCCTTATCAACCTTACCCATACCTTAAGAGGGTGAGGAAAAGAGAGAAAACCCTAATCCTTAAGATCCTTAACAGAATTTGAGTTGAGAAAGGATGAACGAGATGAGAGAGTCCTAAAAGGTATCTTATTTCGATTCATACCCTAAGACTTTGGCCAGGCAGTCACACGGATCCGGGAGTCCTCGTATTCCGACTAGCGGTGCGGAGGAAAATATTGCCAGCCCCCGGTCGTGATCCTTTTCTAGACACCTCTGTCTTTCGGATAATCCTCTAATAACTCCCTTGGGTTCTACGGAATTTGTAAAATTTAATAATTATTAATGATTAGATGAGGAACCTAGGCTCTGATACCAATTGTAACGACCCCGCCTCCCAGTAACCCCCAATTAAGGGAGACCCGAAGGTCAGAGCCGTTATCTAATTAACAAGATCAAAGGTTCGACAAATAATCAGTAATAATTAATAAACTTTACCAACTAAACTGAAAACTGGTATAAAATAAAACTTTTTTTACCTTGGAAAAACTGGGATTTTTAAACTTCTATCCATGAAGATGTTACTCTAACTAATCCTCCTGTGTACGTTACTTCTCATTTAATTCCACATATGCCACTTTACTGTTTGTTCTTTTCATTTGTACCTAAAACGCCGACAAACAAAACGTCGGTCAGTATATCGAAATATACTGGTATGTGGGGACAACCAAAAGTTTGCACATATGGCTAACAATTTAATAATCACAATCAAATTATTTAACAAGCCAATTTACACTTTTCAGTATGACATTCTCCACCGCTTTTGCCCTAACCCTGGCATACCCACCTTAGGGTGCCCCTTGCCAATGACTTAAGGCCACCTTCTCAATCCCGAGCTTGGTGCCTGGGGGTCACCACTGATGGTGCCCACTAGTCATGCAATATCATAGGCCACCTTCTTGGTGCCTGGGGTCACCACTCAAGGTGTCTATTGGTTTACCCATCTGGGCCTGACCTTTGGTATCATCCATCAGGGTGGCATGTAGGTGCGAGAATCCATACTTCTATTATTAATGTGATAATCATAGTGACTTTATAATTTGCAAATATGAACATCCAAACTGATAATTTGCAGTCAATGCGATCAATCATCCGGCAACCACGCGGGAAACTAATGCGGTTATTCATAAGCGTAACCACATACCTGTTAAGCAGACTTGAAACAGAATAGTCCAATCAACAAGGCAAGCAAGCATTCAATAAGATCCTGAAACAAACATCCAATATCTTCTATCATGGATCATGGTATCCAAGTCTAATAGACCTATTCGAGCCCTAGGGTTACTATTTCATTTTTAGGGTTTCTATTGTAATTAGGGTTTCCTTTCATCTTTTACTATTTTAAACCCTAATTATTCACAAAAGATATTAAGGTTATCCCTTAACAACATTTAACCTTATTTTAGAATTAAAGGCATCATTGTCCATCAATTAAACCCATTAAACTTATTTTTCATTATGACTGTCATTTTTATTCTTTTAATCCATGACAATATCATTATGCTTATTTATCATCAATTTGTAATTCATTGTGTTCTATTATTCATATGAAAGTTATTAATCATTAATCCTACCTTGATTCATGAGAAAACCCTAATTACCACATTTAGGGTATTTATCCATCAATTAAGAACTTTAATGCTAGAAATAACTTAGACTTAGCATATTCCAATTTAAATCATGAAATTAATCAATAACAGTCATTAATAGCCGAATTAGTCAACATTAGGGTTTCAAGGCCCATTAAAACATATTTATGCATAAGAAACTCTAAATTAACTAATTATATGCAAGGTTCGTCCTTTTTCAATCTTAATGATCCTTTTTATCATTAACAGGCTAATATCAACTTTAATCATCTATTAAACCCTTCTAATCACATTAATCATATCGAAATAGGGTTCTTTAAATATTAATACATTTAAAGTTGACATCTTCCATTAATTTTTGAATTTCACTAGGAATCAGGCTTCAACTATATTTTTAATAGATTCCTCTCGTTTTCCTGAGAAAAATTGATATATTATACGTCCTAATCCGAGCTACGGATATTTAATTATGAATTTGTAAAAAAATACTCACTTTGGCCAATAGGATTGCGCCACGTCACTCCCTCCATGCAAAGAGGTCTCGCGATTTGGAAACATAGGCCAAAGTCGATTCTGCCCCTGCTTAAGTTTTTAGGCATTTATATCCCCGAAGGGTATAACCGTCCAAAGCCACCTGCGTTGCCTTCTACCTCGCGACGCAGGGTTTCCGCTGCGCAGAGACGCCGACGGGCGCGGGGCTACTCCATGCCCAGCTATCCCTCGTCCTCCTGGGCCCTAAGCACGGCCAAGAGGGCCTCTCCTCTTCGCGGAGTTGAAGATAACAGCCGCCCTGCGGCTAGTGATCAGCGGCGACCTGGATCACCCTCCAAGTCCGCAGGCCGTGACAGAGGTAGACGTACCCTCGGAACCATGGAAAACCTTCTCCAAGCACCTTCCCGCTCTGTATAGGTAAGGTAGACCCGTAGCAACCTTTTCGTATCCTCCCCCATGCTCTGGGGTCAACAAGGCTCCCTTGTGAACTCACTTCTCCTTGAAGATGAAGGTGAGTGCTTTTGGCGTCCTCAGGGACACCCCGGGCTCCCGCATGATTTCCCATGCCAGTAGGGTTCCGTTTCCACTTCATCTACTCGAACATCCTCACGCTTTCCTGTATACTTCTTGATTTGCGAAAGAAAGAGTGAGAGGATCGGCTAACAAGGTCTAGGGTTTGAATGAAGAAGAAGGAGAAGAGAGAGATACGTGGGACTCTTCTTGGGCTCGACCCAGAGATTCTACCCCTTATATAGGGGAGGGTATCCATGCCCTAAGATGTTCATCCATTATTTACTAAGTCATTTTCCCAATTGGAACCTTATTCCTTTAAAGAGGAGTAATCTTCTCTCTCCTTCTTTATCTCTTTGATATTATATTACTTGGATATATAGGAATATGGAAATCCTTTCTCTTATTCTCATTATTCTTGCCTTTTAAACCATTAACCACGAAATTATATTTTCTTTTAATAGAGAATACTTCCTTTTCTCAATATTACAAAATTCATCAATAATATATCACATTATGCTCTTATTTTGCAATCTTGGTAGTTTCTCTCTCTTTCCTATTTATTGGGGATCCTTGAATCCCAAGACACTCAAATAATTCGAAATTTATTTTAAAGGAATACTCATTATCCTTAAATGCATCAGTATGCATTGTTCTCATTATCTTGTTTTATTCCTTATTAAAATATTTCCTTTTGTGGATTTCTCTTTATTTCTCTCTTATTTTCCTCATTAGTGTTCCTTTTATTATTAGGAATCCTTGGGACACGAAATTCCACTAAGGATTACCCATTCATTTCTCTTTTCACATATTTTCCACATTTCATCAATGTTTTTAATTTCTTTATTAACAAAGAAATACTTAATTGATATTTTCTCTTCTTATTACCTTTTCTTTGCAACTTTGGACTCCTTGGAACCCAAGGAATCTAAGAGGCACGAAATCCTCTTTGGATTTGCCTTCTAGAAGTTTCCACTCCTTTCTTATTTCGAATTCTCAGTTATTCATTAATTAATTGAATATCCTTGTTATTGGGCCCAATAGCCAATAAAGCCCACAAATCAAACAATAAGGCTATTTTCAACGAAACTCATTTATTCAACACAAATTATATCATCATTTGTTTAAAATGAGAAATTACATTTCTCTCCTTATGAACCCAAAATTGGGGTTGTAACAAATGTTGTTGATAATGATATTGCAGATGACTTAATTCCTATCTTGAAAGATCTTGACATCAACAACAAAGTTAAGCAGGTGGTTGAAGCAGAAGTTCAAGAGAAGAAGGATCTCACTCCTCTCTTCGCAAAGAATCATCCCAAAGAGCTAATCATTGGCAACCCATTTGAGAGAGTGAAGACACAAGCTGCCTACAACAAAGAACAAGTAGATAGTGCCTTCATCTCACAGATGGAGCCAATGAACATCAAGGAAGCTCTTGGAGATGACGAGTAGATCCTAGCCATGCAGGAGGAACTAGAGTGATTTGAGAAGAACCGAGTGTGGACTCTAGTGCCAAGACCAAGTGACAAAAAAATCATTGGCACCAACAGGGTCTACTGCAACAAGCTTGATGAAAATGGCAAGGTGGTAAGGAACAAAGTAAGGTTAGTGGCTCAAGGCTACAATCAGTAGGAAGGTATTGATTTTGATGAAAATTATGCTCATGTTGCTAGACTTGAATCTATTAGAATGCTACTTGCCTTTTCTAGTTATAAAAATTTCTTGCTATATCAAATGGGTGTTAAAAGTGCATTTTTGAATGGTAAAATTGAGAAGGAAGTATTTGTTGCTCAACCTCCTGGCTTTGAAAATGACAAGCTACCTAGCCATGATTATTTGCTACAAAATCTCTCTATGGACTCAAACAAGCACCTCGAGCTTGGTATGTGAAATTAAAGTACTTTTTGTTAGACAATGGATATGTCATGGGAAAAGTAGATTATACTTTATTTCTAAAAAACACTTCTAGTAATTTTCTTATCATTCAGATTTATGTTGATGATATCATTTTTGGCAGGACTAATCTTGATCTTTGCAAGGAGTTTAGTTCTCTTATGCAGAGTGAGTTCGAGATGAGCATGATGGGTGAGCTTACTTTCTTCCTCGGCTTCCAAATCAAGCAAACCAAAGATGGAAACTTCATCCACCAAAGCAAGTACACCAATGAACTACTCAAATGCTTTGGAATGGAGAACATGAAGCTGATGGACACACCCATGTCCAACACCGCCAAACTTTATAGAGATGAAGAAAGTGAGAAGGTAGATGAGAAGCTCTATATAGGTATGATTGGAAGTTTACTTTACTTAACTGCCTGTAAACCTGACATAATGTTTTGTGTTGGCTTGTGTGCTCACTTTCAATCAAGTCCTAGGAAATCACATCTTATTGCTGTTAAGAGGATTTTGAGGTACTTAGCCAAAACTCAAAACTTTGATCTATGGTACCCTATGTCATGGGACTTTACTCTTGTAGAATATAGTGATGTTGATTACACAGGCTGTTTGGTTGATAGAAAGTGCACAAGTGGCACATTCTTCCTTGTAGGACCATGCTTGGTGTCTTGGTTTTCCAAGAAACAAAGCATCGAGGCATTATCAACCACTGAGGCTGAATACATTAGAGTCGGGAGTTGTTGTGCCCATGTCCTATGGATGAAGCAAATGCTCCAAGACTTTAACATACATTTTGATGCTTCTCCTATCTATTGTGATAATACTAGTGCAATCAATCTTTCTTATAATCCTATATTTCATAGTAGAGCTAAACATACAGAGGTTCAACATCATTTGCTTCATGATCACATTGCCAAAAAGGATATTTATATCACGCATGTGGACACAGAAAATCAGTTGGCAAACATTTTTACCAAACCTCTAGCTAGAGAGAAATTTAACTTCATTAGATCTAAATTGCTCATAATTGCATCAGATGCTATTGATATATTATTTAGCTAGTCACTTTTATCCTATATGTCTTGCTCATGCTATACTCACCTTTCTTGCCTAAAATTGCAAAATTTGCTTATTGACATGCTTAGTTTTGCTTGTTTTTGGGTATTTCTGAAATTTTGGGTTTTTATCACTAAACAATACCCAATGATGAGTGATATGTGCCTAATTAGGTTCAACATACATAATAGACACAAAAATTAAATTTAATTACCATTCGTATGGCTAGAAATAGAGTTTGATGGTTTTAGGTTAGGTTGACCATCGGTCAAGTTTCCCCTAGGACAAACTCGATCGATCTATGGCTGAGAGCTATTCTAAAATGGACCAATCGGTCGAGTTTCTAACTCTTAGTACTCGACCGATCAGCGGGCTAAAGCCAACTTAAGTTGGGTTCGGCCGACTATTCTCCCTCTCAACTAGAGAATAGCCGACTGATTCCCCTTCTTCTAGCCCTAAGCTCTCTACCCAAACCCTTACCTTCCCTATCCTAGCCCTTTCCTGACCTAGATAGGTTGCCCTAGACCTCCCCTTTTTCTCTTTGCTGGTGTTTGGATGATTTTTGTGTCTTGCTTTGTGTGTTTTATCTCTTCTTCTCCCTCTTTTCACCTCCATGGCTTCTCATAGAAGAAAAAGATCTGCCCCTAGAAATGCTTGATCCTCCTCTTCATCATACCACTTGATTCCCTTTGATGACACCTCCTTTGTCTCAATAGAAGTTATAAATAGGTATAATGACCTTCTTCCTAGGAGTCCTTTTCTGTTTAGAGCTTTTTTTTATCCTAGCCCTAGGCGTCAAGTGGTCATAGACCAAGTAGCGAGGTTGCTAACCATTCATCACCTCTCTGCCCTAGATGTCAAACATGACTACTTTCATAATTCTATGACAAGCACAAAAGTAGTTCACGAATTCTACACTAATTTGTGTTGGAATTATGACACCCTTGTACCCCCGCCGAATACTCAAGTGATCCTAACTTCCATGATCGCCGAGAAGAGTTTTCAAATCTCTGAGGATATTCTAAATGTCTTTTTTTCTGGAAATGAGGATAATGACACCTAGTGCAAGGATTACGATGAGTATTTTGACCTTTTGGATCCTGAGGGTTTCTACAAGAAGAATGAGCTCACTCTTCTTGACATTCACCGCTACTTGACGAAACCTGATGTTCCATACAATAAGAAGATCACCCTACCATCCTCTTCCCTCGATCTCAGAAAGAATATATTAGCCTTAGTGGTCAACTGCAACATCCATCTGAAGAAAAATCAAATGGATATTGCAGAGAACACTGCGGTCTTAATGTATTGCATTCTTGAGAATATCGAAGTCAAGTGGTCAAGATACATTCTCCACCACATGACTTGTTTTGATTCCGATAAGAACACCTGAGGCACCCATCTACCCTATCCAACCCTAATTTGTGGTTTGTTTCAGTTTGCTACTAATAAATCACTCTTTTCTGACTATCATTACAAGCTTGCCAGGAAAGGTGTATGTATTAGTGAGACCACAATTCAGAAGTCAATGCCTGTCTTTGCCGCCACCACACCCGGTCCTACACCCTCAGCCTCTGCCTCTACAACCCCTACCTCCACCTCTACCCGAGATCCTCCTCCTCAGCCACCTTGACCTAGTCGTGCTTCGTTTCGTGTATCTAATGAAACCCTTATGGGCTACATGATGCACCAACATGCATACAACCTATAGGACTAGGAGCACCTGCACCAGTATTGATGTTCAATCATGTCAAACATGAACATGTCCTGTGCACACCCATACCCCACCTACTAGCCTTTCCCCAATAGTGATTTTGCTTCTTATGCATATCATCATTACTAGCCTACCCCCGAGCCTTCCACTGCTGCTCCTCCACCCTCTACTACTGGTGGTCCTGCTCCCATGTACCTACTGTTACCTGCTAGCCCCTTGGCCACTCTGCTTGCCAGTCTTGGCTATTCAGCTCCTTATTTCCCTCAGGCCAATGAGCTCAATGATCTTGGTATGACTTGGGATGAGCAGAATGCTCGTTGGCCCGGTCGTGGATTTGGTCCTTCTATGGATGAGGAGATGCTTGACTAGGATGATACTGAGACTGTTGCTACTGACGATGATGATGGTGACGGTGAGGATGTTTCTGATGATGGTGATGGCTCTGGTGGTGATTCTGGTGATGAAGCCACTACTATTACACCTTCATATGGAGATGAGGACTACAACCCTGGAGCTGATGATGATGATGATGATGTTATGGATATAGATAGTCTAGATGACTAGTTGTTTCTTACTTTTTAGTCTAGTTTGTTGATCATATATATCTTTCTAGGCTATTTTGTATTAGAAACATCTGGGCACATTATCTGAGATGTACTATTTTTATCTTCAATTTTTCATTGCTTCTTGCTTGTAGTTGCTTTTATGAGAACATGCTTCTGAGTTGTAATCTATGTTATGTGCACTCTTGCTCCTTGATCATGTTATATCCTATGAGTTGGTGCCTTAATTCACCATATTTTGATTATGACTGAAATTGTGTGTTTCTTTCATCTCTGGTTGACATATGATATGAGATTGCATGTGTGATTATCTACTTGATTGTCTTTGGAGAAGACCTAATTATATGCTCTTCTACCCCCCTATTTTTGATAATGTCAAAAGGGGGAGAGAATTTCACTGTCTTGAAACTCAATCATATTGCTATTCTTTGTCATACTGCTGCTTATTCCTTATGAGATCCTTTTTTTGTTTAGTTTATGTTTTATCATGTGACTTGCAAGGGACCATATAGTACATGTATGCTATAATTGCTTTGTGTAGATAGACTAACTATGTAGGTTAATGTAAGCATAGATTGAGGGGGGAGAAATTGACATTTTTCACATCTTGAATCCCCCTAATTCACAAGGCAAAGGTATAATTTCTATATGCTTTTCAATATGTTTGAGGAATGGTTTGTCATTGTCAAAAAGGGGGAGAATGTTGACCTAGAGGTTATACATTGTCCATATTTTTATAATGACTTAACCATTCCATTCATATGTATCTAATATGTGTATTCAAGATTGATTTCAGGTGTTGGGTACATGAAAAGGATCAAATTACTCAAGCCCTAGTTTGCTACAGTTCAAGTCAAAAGTAATGCAAGTGTGCTTTTTAGGAAATCCATGTAATTGACCTTAGAAGAATTTTGTAATCACTTGTATTGATGATATGACTTGTAACTAAGATGAGAAAATTGATTGGGACACTTAGAACCAAGTTTTAATAACTTTTTATGCATTTTAAAAAATTGATCACAACATTCAATCAGTCGAGTTACAATCTCGACCGATCCACTGGATCAATTCTCCGAAGAGTGCATCGATCGAGTTGTGCACTCACAGAACTCGACCGATCGGGTTACTGACCAAATGCAACTTTCATTGGGCAGTCGAATTTCCTCAGGACAAACTTGGTCGATGGATTGAAATTTGGGTTTGTCTTTTACCCAATCGGTCGAGTGACCTTTATTGAATCTCGACCGAATGTGTTGTACGAAAAATGTAGAAAAAGTGATTCTAACCATTGGTGACTTGATTTGGAGAAAATAGATCCTTTGCCTTGTGCAAAAAATGGCTATAATTTGACCCTAAGTGTTCCCCAACTCAAAGGGGCACCCCATCTATAAAAAGGACCACTTAGAGTTCATTCCTAGGTTGCTCATTCCATATATGCTTGATTCTTGATTAGTTGAGAGTGTTGCACACCTTTGAGTGCCTTTCTCTCTCTACCTCCAAGTCAAATTTGTGAATATGAGTGAGTTAGGATCTATTGTAAAAGAGCTACCTCTTGTATCTATGTAAAGCTCTCCACCTCCATCTTCCTAACCCCTTTCCTATTGAAGAAAAGGCTTGAAGATCTTCTTCGAGTGAAGGAGAAGGAGGTGTTGTTCTTCAAGGTTGAAGAAGGCATGGTGTTCCAGATCTCTGATTGAATGAGATAGGCAAGGAGGACACTCAAGAAGGATAGGTAATCCTTGGAAGGCCAAAGATTTGAAGATGGAGTGGGTAAGTCCTTGTTGAAGGCCAAAGACTCCCTGGTTCAAGTGGGTAAGTTCCTTCCGTAGGTTGAAGATCCTTGCTTGAGGTATTAAGTCCTTGGATGAATGTGGTTTTGTCTTGTAATCTTATGAATGAATATAAGATCATCAAGATTACAAAGTCCTAGAGCCTAACCACCTCTAGGTAGTGGACTGACTCACTTCTAGTTTGAAGTGTGGAACCACTCTAAACCACTTTGTCCAAGTGTATGTTTTTCCTTGTCTCTCACCCTTGCTATGCTTGTTATTTAGGACCTCAAATTGGATGTATGTTTAACTTTCAACACTTAATATAATTTGGTGGTCTAATTCATTTTGTGAGATTTGTGAAGTTCTATTCACCCACTAGAGCCCTTGATCCAACACATTCATCATTTTTTAGTTGCATTTTAAATTGAGTTTGTATATTTTGTTTGCATATCTACTGAATATTTCAATTATTTTAGGATTTTACTAGTCTATCTATTTTATTTGGAATTAAATATTTTTTTGTGATTCATTCGTAAGATTGATTCAAGTTTAAAAGAAAAGAAAATATCCCTCCAAAAACACCTAATATTTGACCAAGATTGCATATTTTCACTCCCCAACACTGACAATTAGAGTGAGGATCTAATAAAATGATTCAAGACAAGCAATATTTCCCCAGGAAGTAAACCAGTCGATTGGTTACCCAACTGGTTAACTCAAATTGCAAAAAGTGGATAGTAAACCCCCACCTCCCACATTCGATAGTAGTAGAACCGGTCGACTGGATTTTCCAACTAGTGGATTCTCTTGTACATTTTCCCATAGTGCCTGATATATATCCCATGCTAAAACAGCCATATCATTTGCACCAAAACATGGAATTTAGTATTTCAATATATTTTGGAAAAGAAATTTCATGATATATAGGAAAAACAAATTTCAAACAACTTTAGGACTTGGAAACGACCCAAAGTTCTCCCAAAATTCTATTTCTAAAAATGTGCAGCAAAATGCAGGAAACTACCAGATTAGTTCAAATGGATTCTGGATTGGATCAGATGATATAAATATTTTGTAAAAACTTCCAAGGAAGGGGTTTAGATATGTTCTTTCCCATACACAATGGTAGCCATCACCAAGGGAGGCTTGAAATGAAAGCCACCAATTTTGACATGGAGATGTGCCTCGTTGAAGATCTGGACCATAGAATAAAATTATTATTTGGGAGTAGTGACAAGAGCACTAATCTTCTCTTCTGTACTACTAATTTATCCATGAGCTTTTTATCATTCTCTCTCTCTTTTTGTATCATTTACATCATTAGAAAGTAGATCTTACTGAGGTGTGGGGATTAACCCCACTGTATGTATTTTCTTATAGTTCTTATAAAACTCATTGCTTTTGTTTTTTAGTTGATTTTTCATTTGTTAATCACATGCTCTTTGATTTGGCCAATTATCTTTCTTGTTTGTTAAAATCCTAATTGTATAGACTACAAAACTTAGGATTAGAACATCAAATAAAGGCATAGTCTGAATGAGATCCTAAAAGGAGTTCTACTGGACAATTAGACAGTGATCTATAGATGTTGAGATCTTAGGGAATTCAATCCTTTTACAATCCATGTTCCTAAAGGATGCAAATCCACATGGTTATAATCTATTTCTCCATAATTAATGAGATGTAACATTAGAAAAAATACATAGGAAGTGACGGTGAAACCTATCATCTTGGTAATTTATTAGAGCATAAAAATCATTTCTTTTTTAGTTTGTTTTTATATATTACTTGGTAATTTAGTTAATACTCCATAAACTTCATCTATATTAGTTAATTAATATTTCTTAATTAGACTAAAAACTTGAATTCTTCATTAAAACATTATCTTTTGAGTTTCATCCTAAACCTAACTATGATACGACCTGACTGGTAGGAGTGGTGATTATGGCAATTAGATTAGGTAAAAATATAAAAACTTTTACATAGATGTGAATTTCTTATTCTATAATCTACCACTTAAGGCCCAATCTTAGGGGCTTCAATATCATATTTTATGAGACATTGAGATATGAAAAATAGGCGTTGATTTTAATAGTGTTTTGGATAGTCTTCGTGACACAATTCTGAATTTTGACTTCAACAATTTTGTGAACAAGGACACCATCCCCCCCTAAAGCCCAAAATGCTTTGACAAGTTCCATTTTTTGCAAAGTTATTGGAGACATGGAAGTAAAGTTTGACATGATGACTAGACAAAATGTAGTTTTCCAGTATCTACAAGATGATCAAGCTTATATTTTTCGTCTTACTATTGCTATTGCTGGACTAGGCTTGCATATGTTAGTAGTTGAGTATTGAAATATTCTCAAGTACCACCTTATTATACCCTTATTACCATTTGATTAGGTTTTCCCAATTTGTTATAGGGAAGGCTTGGAAACTTTTGGAGAGCATGCAATTCATTTTAAGGAGATACTTGGTTTCAAGTAGAAACATGATCTTTTTAGAGATGTTCTCTATGATATACTTACACAGAGGAGTTGTTGCAAAGAAAAAGGCAACAATGAATTTTTGTACTGATCCATATAAAGGGAGATAGATACTTACATTGACTAATGACTTGATTTTTGCTTGGGTTGGAGGAAAACATGCATGTGTTGATTAGACCGAGATTTTCCCACTTGTGGGCTTGGAATGTATGGTCATTACTATAGGATATGATGCCCTTAAAGATGACTCATCTAAAGTATTCAAGCAAGAAAATATGTTTATAGAAAATCAACATATCTTTATTTCGTTTGGTTTTGATACATTTGGACTTTTAGCACTAGATGTTGTGGAGCATCTTAAGAGGATTCAAAAAGGTATACATAGTAAAGTTATGACTCCCACGTCAATAAATGTTGTATTTTGGAGGATAGGTTTTTCCATCTAGAAAGGAATGGTGGCACAAATTGTTGGTCATCTATCTTCTATCTTGATATAGTATGACTTATTTAAAATATATACACAATAAAATTGTACTCTTATAGACAACAATCATTTATGAATGACTTTGTACCCCTATTTGGAAATCTAAATAAAGATATATGTTACACACATACACACATAAATATAGGTATAATATACTTTTGTTATATATATTGCAATCTTAAAGGCCCAAAACTACAACTCCACAATGGTTTCTAACTCCCTCTCACTTTTCAAAACAATCTAAAAATCTCCTCATATTTTAAAAATCCTAATAACCCTTCCACTACCCAAATTCATAACAACACTCCTCCACTTGGTCCACCATTAGTCCACCCATTAGACTTGACGAATATACTCTTATTGTTCTTTAAATATCCATTGTTTACACACATTCCTCAAATTAATAATAACTAAATTAAATCAGAATTATTGATCAAATTTTATATTCTCCCTAATTGTATTGACGTAGAAAAATAATTATATTAAATTTTTTCATTCAAGATTAATATTTGGGACTAATCATACCTCTCCAACCTAAGAATATATTAATTTTCTTTGTTAAATACTACGTATATAATTGACCAAAATTTATAATGTGTAATCTAGAAAGCACCAATGCATCATAGTGAGTAGTGTGACATGTATTCAAAAAATTATACCTAGATAAAGTGCTTTGTGGGATTTTTTTATGTACTTCTTTCAGAAATGAAAATAACTCAACAAAAATCTTTCTAGAACTGACATGCCAATTTGATCGTTATGTCTTTATACTATTGTCAAGCTTTTTGCCAGCTCACCCAGTTTGTGTTCTATGCCCCTAAAGAGTTAGCTTACTTAGTTTTTTTTTGGTAATCATCTTCATCAACCCACCCTCCTCTTGCAGGGGAACTGAAAGGCTACACACATTTCCTACTAAAATTATAAATTTGGTAGAACTTATACCATTACACATAGGGAAAGGGAGGGGGTGAACCACAAGGTTGAGAGGAGGATCCATATAAATGAGACCTTCTTGAAAGTTTTTAAGGTGATGCTTGGCTAGGGAGTTTCCTAGATTCAAGTACTCCCTATTGACCTCTATAACTTGCACATATTCAAATTCATATAAATGTTGTTTGATATAATCCACCCAAGGCGAATGCATGCATCTGGTCAACATGATATATAAGAGCCGATATATCAGTTGAACTATCAGATTTAATAACTACATGAGTGAAGTGTTTTTCTTTGCAAACCTGCATTGCTAACTAGATAGCTCTAAGTTCTGCCTCCACTACAGAGTTGACCCTAATAAATCTAGCAAAATTGCCACTCCATCTGCCATTCCAGCTAATTTCAATGGTCACAATAGCTTCTTGGTTACCTCTGACAACTGCTTCCGTCATCATCTGGGTCCGTCATCTGTCTAGACCAGTCCAATCAAGCTCTCTCTCATGCTCTCTATCCTTCACTATATTGGCCTTTATGTCTATCCACAGATTCATGTGTAAGTTCAAAGATTATTTAATAAATTTATCTATATGATTGTATATACAAGCCAAATCAGTAACCTCACACCAGAAATATAAATCCCCAACCACTCTCAACTACCTACACATTGGGGAAATGCGTAAACTCATACAAAGGCTACCACTCGTAAAGGAATCAAGGATCTCTTAGGTCACACAACTGCAAATTCCAACCTAGATCCCTACTCCCCAAAGTTTGGGCCTTCACCACCAAGCTACAACCTTGGTGTCTATATGATTATATATATTCTCACTTGTGTGCCTTACAACATATTGTTGATCGTTCCACTAAGAAGTCATGGGACACTCACTGTGACCACTTGTCAAATAAAAAGGCCAAACCAACTCCTATTTTTTCAAAACCCACTACATACATACATATATACATACATACACATGGTCAAGCATGATGTATCCTAACAAAGGGATCCAGGTTCAAATCCTAGTTACTATCTTGATATACCACCCTCCTAGTTGTTTAGCCTCTGCCAAGGGCATGGGATAGGGGGAGAGAATTCCTCTATTAATCTCTTATATATAAATACAAACATACATACATACATACATACATACATACATACATACATACATACATACATACATACATACATACATACATACATACATACATACATACATACATACATACATACATACATACATACATACATACATACATACATACATACATCCATACATACATGCATACATGCATACATACATACATACATACATACAACCGACAAGGAGTGGCTCACGGGGTCAAGCACGGTGTCTCCTCACGAAGGAACCCGGGTTTGAATCCCAGCTGCCGCCTTGATTTACCATCCTCCCGGACGTTCGGCCTCCGTCACGGGCATGGGAGAGGGGGAGAGAATGCCTCTCTTTATCCCATACATACATATATACATACATACATACATACATACATACATACATACATACATACATACATACATACATACATACATACATACATACATACATACATACATACATACATACATACATACATACATGCATGCATACATACATATGCCGACAAGGAGTGGCTCAAGTGGTCAAGCACGGTGTCTCCTCACAAAGGGACCTAAGTTCGAATCCCAGCTACCACCTTGGTTTACCACCCTCCCAGACATTCGGCCTCCGTCACGGGCATGGGAGAGGGGGAGAGAATGCCTCTCTTTATCCCATACATACATAAATATAGTCGACAAGGAGTGGCTCAATAGGTCAAGCATGGTGTCCCCTAACAAAGGGACATGGACTTGAATCCCAGTTGCTGCCTTGATTTACCACCCTCTCGGGTGTTCGACCTCTGCCAGGGGCATGGGAGAGTGGGAGAGAATGCCTCTCTTAATCCCATACATACATACATACATACATACATTCTGTTACTACTGAAGATTACACACAAGTTATAGAAAAAGAGAACAAGGAGAATTTACTCCCACATCATGGAGGAAAAGTCAAAGTGGGATCCCAAAAACATAGGGTGTTGGTTCCATCCTGGAGGCTACCAATAGATTTGATGCACTCAGTGAGTCGGATGCAGAAGAACCTGAACAGGTGGAACCAAATAAGAAGAGAGAAGACAATAACAAGAAGGAGTAGCCCATGCATACTCGAGCAAACAAAAATCTTTAATATGCCCATTCTATTGTGGAACATTAAAAGGGGGTGAGACAGGAATAAAAATAAGGAAATTCATGAGTGGTTTGGTGCTAGTGGATGTTCTTTTACAGCTTTGGTAGAAACAAAGATCAGGGAAAACAATAAACTAAGCATTGGCTACCTATTTCCACAAGGGTGGGAACATGTCTCCAACCTCCATTATTCTGAACTGGCTAGAGTGTGCGTGGCATGGAAGCCCAATGCATGGCAGATGATAGTGAAAATGATGACATATCAACATATCACTCTGGATTGCAGGAATGCAGCAGGCATGCACATGTGCTTGATAGTTGTCTATGATCACAATGACACAAAAAGTAGGGTGGAGTTCTGGCATGACTTGGCTACTCTATCTACACTGGTGACAAAACTGTGGATGGTGATTGGCAACTTCAAAAATGTCAGACTACAGGGTGATAAGATTGGGGGCAGACCTACGCTACATGCTATGATTGATGCCTTTAACAGTGGTATTGATAAAGCAGAATTGATAGAGCTTCCCATGACAGGAGGTGACCTTTTTCGTGGAATAATGAGAAAGATCTGAAGGACAGGATAGCAAGCAAGCTAGATAGAGCCCTGGTTAACGAAGAATGGCTGAAAATATTTCCTAATGTATAGGTCAAAGTTGCTGGTTCCGAGCTTATTGATCATGGTCCTTTTCTTGTGCACATCATATAGAAAAAACAAAAGAGAAGACCTTTCAGATTTTTGAAGTATTGGGCTGATTGGAAGGGCTTTGACGATATTTTGAAAGAGGTATGGGGTACACACATCCATGGGAACCCTATGTTTGTCTTTGCAAAAAAGTTGTTGCTGCTGAAAACTACACTAAAAGAGTGGGGAAAGGAGAAGTTGAACATTCCTAACCTGATTGCATCAACAAACAGGGAGTGCATCAAAGTTAGAAAGTTGCTGATGGATGATCTGCTCAATGGGGAGTTGATAGAGAAGGACCATGAATTAAGAATGATGCTTTTTGATCTAAAGAAAGCCAAGGAGAAATTCTATTGGCAAAGGAGTAGAGAGAAATGGTTGAAAGATGGTGATAGAAACACCAAGCTCTATGACATGGCAATTAGAAGAAGGGAGGCCACTAATATCATATGTGAGCTGATTGACAAAGATGGGTAGGTGGTTAATAAACAAGAAGACATTGAGGACCAAGTCGTTCAGTTCTATAGTGAGCTCTACAATAAAAACTTTGAAAACTCAATTGAGGAGGAAGACATAGAATGGAAATTCAAGCTATCTAGCACCTACAACAACATTCTCACAAAGGAGGTCACCGAGCAAGAAGTAAAAGATGCACTATTGAGCATTGGCTGCAACAAATCCCCCGGGTCAGACGGATTTAATGCTTTCTTCTATAGGATGGCTTGGGAAACTATTAAAGAAGATCTTCTGAGGTATGTGAGATGGTTTCTTGATGGAGGTAATATGGTTAGACAAGTCAATCATGCTTTCTTGGTCCTCAGTCCAAAGAAGAAGGTCACAATATCTCTTGCGGATTTTAGACCTATTTCTTGCTTCTCTATCCAATATAAAATTATTGCAAAAATCTTAGCAACAAGACTAAAGATGGTTCTGCCCTTTCTGATTTTTGAAAACCAAGGAGCCTTTATTACTGGTAGGAGCATTAGCGATTGTGCCCTTCTTGCTAATGAATTCCAAGCTGATTACAATGTGACGAGAGGGAGTAGAAAGGCTTGTCTAAAGCTTGATATCATGAAGGCGTATGATAGCATGAGATGGGGAAAACTATGGTGGATCATGCAAAAAATGGGCTTCTCTGACACATGGATACAATGGATGCAACAATGAGTTGGGACAACTAGTTTCTCGGTACTCATCAATGGTACATCGGCTGGTATGTTCAAAGGCAGCATAGTCTAAGGTAAGGCGACCCCCTTTCTCCACTCCTCTTCACCATTGTCATCGAATACTTTACAAGGAAGTTGAAATTAGTGGAATACTAAAAAATAATCAAAGAATATACGGTCCATGGGATGAAGGTAATGAGCCATCTTATCTTTGCAGATGATGTCTTACTATTTCTGGAGGCCAAAGTTGACATGTTAAAAGAGTTGAATTTTTTTTGGGAGAGTTTGGTGAGTGGACAAGGTTGCGGATTAATGCTAATAAAACTCAAATCTATCTCTCAAAGAACTGTCACCAGCTGGAAGCTAGACTGCAAGAGGCCATTGGTGTGGAGTTGGGTAAGTTTCCGACTAAATACTTGGGCTTCCCTCTTGCCGGGGGCAATCTACAGGTTAAAGATTGTGCTGAATGGATTGATAAACTGGATGAGATGATAGCCAGATGGCCTACATAGAAGACATCCATGGCGGGCCATGCTACCTTCATAAGATCAGCTACAGAGGGACTCCTTATTTTCTGGGTTCAACAAGGAGAGATACCGGGTGTTGTGCTTGATAGGATGGAGATGAAAATATCAAACTTTATCTGGGCGGGTGAGTACCATCCCATGCGCTACTGTAGACCGGCTCTTCCTAAAGATGAAGGAGGCTTGCAACTAAAATCTCCAAGAGACATTGCTAGATGGGGGACTTTGAAGAAAATTATCTTATACCAGACAGGCGGCTCCGTATGGGGAAGATGGATTTGGGATAGATACCCACAAGGAGTGGATTTCCAGCCCCATAATAGAGAAGGAATTTCACACACCATTCATGTGATGAGGGGTCTATGGCTGTAGGTCAAGCATCTTTTTTGTCTAAAGCCAGATGGGGAATACATGCTAAACCCAAAAGCTGATTTGTGGGAGATCACAAGGACAAGGGCTGAAAAAGATGGCACTATGGCACTGATATGGGATGGTAGGCAAATTCCTAAATGGTCCATATGTGTGTTCAAAATACTGCATGGTTCTTTAGTGACACTAGACAAAGTACATGAATGGAACCGAAATACTTCTTGTCACCTGTTACCTTTGCAAGGAGAATGATGAATCCCATAGTCATTTGTTTGGTTGCTGCACCTTCACAAAGAGCTTATGGGAGAAAATTTGCAAAGAGTTCTTACTGAATATAGAGCTGAATGAGGACCTAAAAAAGACGGTCAAATGCTACGCCAACCAAGAGAAGAAGTTGCTTCTTTATGCCACCATGTGCTTCCATGTTTGGAATGAAAGAAACACTCATAAGCATGGAGGATTAGATAGTAGTGTGAGTTCTATTGCTGCAAAAATTAGTAAAATTACAAAAAAGAGACTACGTGTAAGCTAGTTGGGTGAGTTGCTCACATACACGTTGTATAGCGAGCATAGGGCTATAAGTAACTCTTGACCCTCCTACAGTTGTAGGGGAGAAGTCAGAATATATTTACCTGATTCTGATACATACATACATACATATATAAATCTTACATACATACATACATACGACCGACAAGGAGTGGCTCAAGTGATCAAGCATGGTGTCTCCTCATGAAGGGACTCGGGGTTGAATCCTAGTTGCCACCTTGATTTACTACCCTCCCGGGCATTCGGCCTCCGCCATGAGCATGGGAAAGGGGGGGGAGAAATCTTTCTCTCTTAATCCCTCACATACATACATACATACATATAACCAGACATCCATCTCCTAGGGTAGGTCTCACGATCATCATGGTGATTGGCTATGCCTGAAGGCATGGCACACCCACCATCGGCCAATCAGACCAGTGACATCCACCCAACATCCCGCCCACCCCAGTCCACCCAACCTACCCCGACGCCATGCACCACTCAGGAAGGGAAAGATGGAGCAGTGCTACCAACGTCTGCATTGGCCGATGCTAACCCTAACCACGGGATGGTGGGAAGCGACATAGCATCTGGGGTGGCAAAGCAATGGAATCAAGTCCTAAAGCAGCCATCACCGTGAGGAGAGGAAGAGGGGGAATTTTCGGAACCCAGGTGAGACAGAGACCAAATTCACGTAGACTTGGTTAAAGGTGAGTTCGACCGAATGAGGAACATATGGGAGTATACAGTGATGTTATATGTCTTGGGGAAAAAGGTTGTATTATCCTCATCTCGAAGCTTGGATTCAACACACTTGGAAACCTAAGGGTTCATTCGAGCTCTTATATGGAGACAAGGGGATCTTCCTCATCATGTTTTCCAACACCACCGATAAGAAGATGGTGCTGGAGCTTGTACCTTGATGGTTCGATGCTCAACTTATTGTATCTAAGGAATACTAGAATGGGGATGAGCTGAAGCGAGATATTTTCTCCACGATCCCAGCATGGATCACGATCAAATCCTTTGGTCGGTCATGGACTAGGCACGCTGTCGACACCATTGCTACTAGGGTGGGCAGAGTGCTACATGTTGATGATTGATCACTAGAAAAGGAAGAGGCCAGGGTCCTCGTTGAACTGAAGGCAGATACAACCATGGATGAGTCAGTTTGGGTCAATGTGCATGGTCACCAGCAGATTCATGTAGAGGTCAGTTACAACTATCAGACAGAGATTTCTAATTTTAGTTGTGCTTTCAGCCACATGGAGGCAAGCTGTGAGTTCAAACTGCAAACAAAGAACTACAAGGAACAAGAGAGGAAGGTCCAGTAAGAGTGGAGGTTGTAAAGGTAGCAGCCACTGGAGGAGATGAGAATGAATCAAACGTAGAATAGGCAGGAGAAGACAAGGCCATAAAGGAAATTGATACTACAATGGTAGAGGATCAGGAGGGAAACAATGAGATGGAGGAGACACTAAACAAGTCAGCACCTGAGAAAGAGGAGGGGGGATTTAACTCATCCAAGAAGAAGAAGAGCCAAAGGAGGGTTACGATTCCAAAGAATCAAGGTATGGGATCCATTCTTGATACCAATAATATCTTTAATGCAATTAGTGACTCAGACAAAGAGGGCAAAGAAATACTGAATCAAAAGGAGAAATAAGTAGGAGGGAATAGTAGCAAGCAGGAGCCTTCAAGGCACACACGATCCCAAAAGACATGTTAATATGTCCATAGTAATGTGGAATATTAAAGGGGGGTGTGATAGGTACAAGATGAAGGAGGTCCATAATTGGATCGCTGCTAGTGAGCACTCTTTGTTTGCTTTGGTGGAAACAAAAATAAAGGTACCAAATAAAAATAGTATTAGATATTTATTTCTGTACGGATGGGAGCATGTATCCAATGTAGAATATGTAGAAGTTTCTAGAGTCTGTGTGGCATGGAATTCGAGTGCATGGCAAATATTAGTGATACAGATGTCAAATCAGGAGGTGACAGTTGATTTTAGGAATAATGGTGGATTAGACATGTGGGTGACAGTTGTATACGGTCATAATGATGCCAAGGCAAGACTGAACTTATGGGAGGATGTAATTTCTCTATCCAAATAGGTAACTCTAGCATGGTTGGTAAGCAGGGACTTTAATATTGTTCGTCTATAGGATGAAAAGAAGTGGAAATGTTTAGATTTAACTTCAACTGCCAATGGTGGGAGGTGATGTTTTCACATGGAATAATGAAAGGGAACTAGAAAACAGAATAGCAAGCAAAATGGATTGAGTCTTAGTGAATGATGACTGGCTATGAATATTTCCTAATGTGCAGGTAAAAGTCAGAAGATCTGAGCTGAGAAATCATGTGCCTATCTTGGTTTAGATTATGGAAAATAAACAAAAAAGAAATCTTTTCAAATTCCTAAACTTCTAGGTGGATTGGAAAGGTTTTGAGGATGCCATAAAAGAAAGGTGGAGCACAAAGGTAATAGGAAATCCCATGTATGTCTTTTATAAAAAGTTGGTAAGTACCAAGGCGGCTCTGAAGAGATGGGTTACAGATGAAGTGAATATTCCAAAGGTGATCAAAGAAACAAAGAGAGAATGTAAAGGGGTGAGGGAAAACATGATTACTGATCCTCTCAATTCGGAGTTGATAGAGAAGGATAGGGACCTGAAGAGAATGTTAGAGGAGCTAAAAAGGCAGAGGAAAATTTCTACTGGTAAAGGAGTAGGGAGAAGTTGATGGATGATGAAGATAGGAACACTAATATTACACCCCAATCTCACAATTACCATTAATCACGAGATTAGGGTATAATTGAGGATTTAACGTAATACAAAGATCACCCTTAACTTTTTCTTCTTTTTCAAACTCTTTTTTTTATCACATCTAATCACATAAACAACTTTACCAGAGAATCAAATTTTGATTTCTTTAATATGATTTCAACATAAACGATACACATCCATACATTCATTCTCAGGTACATACAACATGATAATCATATACATTCTCTCTTATTAAGAAAACAAAGATACAAAACATCACTTATAACACTCTCACATCTATACTAGGACCTAGAGTGACAAGGACTGACTGAATTTAACTATACTCAGACTTAACTTTTGTGGCAGATCTACTTTGATGCAATGATATCTTCAATCCCCACAGTTTCCCTAAAAATTTGAGTAGAGGGGTGAGCCTACTCGCTCAGTGAATGAGTGCTTCAAAGAAACAGTCTAAAGCACTGATATAATTACAGATATACTTTTGAGCAATTGATATCAATTATAACAATAGAAAGCTTTTGAGAGTCTAATAATTGGCAATCATAAATATGGCAGGATACTCTAAATATCTATAAGAGTGAATCAATATATGAAATGCTTGATTGATCATAAAGAGAAGTAATAATTCAGAAACATACAAAGAATAATTGAATAATTGTACACACTTGTTTGACCTCTCATTCATTTTATTCTGCCCTGATCATATGTAGTGTACGTTACATATGAAGACTTGTAGTGCACTACAATCACACCATACAAGACTTAGCAGACACACCTAGGAAATGCTAAGTCTGACTACTCTCCTGGTCTGCAATAGGGAAATGGCTCTCTGGCCTAAACTGGACTCCTCCTCTAACCTGAGCACACAGGTGGAGAGTCAAGAACCTCTTGGCTTTTCTGTACTGTAGTGCCACCAAGACTTCTAGTTGATTTTGGACACTGCAAACTATAATTTAAGCAAACTTCCACTAGGGCTTCGTCCCCGTGTCACCTGATAGCATGTTCCAACCCCTGTATATTGGACACTACCAGGGTTAGGTCATTTCAGCGCTAAGGCACATACCTCACAAAGGGGTTCTACGGTGTTTGGGGCTCCTAAGTATATTATTTTATTATTCCTAGTAAGCTTTTTCTACATTGTACCCTTCTCTTACTTATAATTGACTATGGTATCTCTATGGTGTCGTGTCTACTTATTTGAAGTTATAATACAACATGTATATCATTCTAAACTTGGCAGAGCAATATCTTCAAAACACTATAATATATTGAGTAATCAACATACTATACATGCATGTAGACTAAAATTCTTAAATAAACAGATTTCATGTCCACTTGGCACATACACACTAGAATCGTGCATATCAACCCAAATCTTGAGTTGTGCATCTCATAACTCAATTAAGAGTTAATTACTTATCATGACAAGAATTATTAATAATAACTGAAAACATTGATATCACAATACTTGATTCATTGAACACCCTACCCTTAGGGTTTCATTTAATCACCACAAATGCTACAAAGAAAGATGTAATACATTTATCATGTACTTTTCAAATCTTTAAAACACATGATACCTGGGATCTCAATCCCTTATCACATTACTGGGAATTTGCATCCCTTCACTTCATTATCATGATTATTGGATCTGGGTATTCAAACCCTTAGATCATCACATAACATTGTTACCTCTATAACAGGTAACCATTACCTCTAGGTCCTTAGACCAAGGTATTCATTTCACTGGTTGTACATGTATTCTCATGGCTCACAATGCCATCACAAATTTTGTCACCTCTCACTAGGCAACAATTTATTCACATGTCTCCCATAAAGATTTCATGCGACATAAACATTCATTGAATAAAGACTACTATCAACAGATCATATAAAATCAATATATGTATAAAACCTTGGAACTGAGTTGAATTTGGGTTTCCATGCCATTCACTAGGATATCATTCATCAATAATAACATTGAATAAATAAAGTCTATTATGTCAAGATTTAAATGTATTTCACGATATCTATTCGCAAATATCCAACTTTCCTTGCATCTAGGGTTTCACCCTCTTTACTGAGATATCAAACAAACACTATTCACTTTGAATGAAATACAAGATAGTATCTGACATATTTGTACTATAAATTTAGATAAACAATCATTCATAACCAAGGGGATCTAGATAAGCCATTTTCTCTATTTACTTATACTGCAAATTTCAGTCATAGACAAATTCCCTATATTTCAGTTTACTCTTATAACATATGTGAATACTTAGGTAATTCTCATTAGGATGTATTATATACATTTCTAATATGATTTTATCATCTGAACTTCATCCAAATAGAGGAAGAATCCATTTCATATCATTTTGCAAGAACGTAGAACAAATAGACAATTCAGGGTTTGTAGTCGCATACCAGCAATTAAAGATTATGGATGAATTAACCGATTTTTCGTGCAATATACTGTTTAAAGGAAGTTCCCACTCATCCTAAGGTGTGAAAACACCTTCAAAATGTAGCCCATCCCAAAAAATCTCAATCTCATATCAAATCCCTAGCAATTCACCCAATTCTTCTTCCTTTCAACTCGGAAACCCTAAAAATGAGGGATTATGAAGAAAGAGTGAGAAAAGGGGAATTTTTGACACCATTTTGGATCAAATCAGAGGACAAATGGAATTTTGACATGTGAGAGAAGATTCACCATGAAACTATATCCAAATAAGTTAAACTTACATGATTTCATCATTCCTCAGACAACAAAACCCTATGTCAGCATCTCCATCAATTTCTCCTCTCAAACCCTAAATCTCTCTCTCTCTAGGATTTCGTTTCTTTGGATTGAATGACAAATTATGATAGCTCCTTGTGTGTTAGGTTGACCATATAGAGTAATTGAGCTGCTTGGGTCAATTGCACTTTGACCCCTTACTATACTTTTTCTTATTTCAGCATTTTTTTTCTATCATAAAAAGGTTTCTGTAAATTCATGTATTTCATAGATCAAACCTCCTCCAATTTTTTTTTTATAATTTAGCATATTGTGTATCATTCAGTTGTAAAGATTCCATTAACATTTGAGATCATTTCAAGTTTCCATTAAATAAATAAAAATCGAATAGTGCACTGCTATCTAGAATTCTACAAAAATGTCAGTTACTATAATTCATCTACTGATCAGGTCTAAATGCATCCAAAAATTATGAAAATTTTACATATTGTTAATGATTGAGTTTCAGATCTTCAGATAAAATTTCAGATCATATGATTTTATCAATAAATAATTAAAAATCAAAAAATATATTTCTGAACAACATTCTATCAGCATGGTCGGTTGAAATATATCTCGACCGAGAATGACTTTCAAGAAAATCCTAAAATTCTGAAATTTTTCACTGAAATTCATAAATGCATTATACATATTATATCCAAATTTCAATTAAATCCAAATTACATAGAAAATATGATAAATTATTTACCATACTACTATCTTGATCAAATTCCATACTCATATACCATCAAAACCCTAATTTCAGCCAACTAGGGTTTATATTTCTCAAACCCTAATTTCTCAAACAATAGAACACTTAATGTTCTTATTAGGTTTAAAACATCATAATTGAATTAATATCATTAATTATATTTAAGAAATGATCAATCTAATTAAGCATATAATCATCTGGGTATACCCTAGTTTACTAATTAAGCTCGGATACGGCCATAACAATTCCCCCCCCAAAAGGTTACATCCCCGAAACATAAACATGCAAGAAAAGTACTTTCAAGGTTTATTTTAAGATTCTGAAGTCTTACATGTCATTATATTCTTGTATTTCATACTTGAATGCAGTTTTCAACATTAACTCCTTTATTTCTTTTCTAATCACAACATGCTAAATCATGACTTCTCAATGATAACAAATCAGTTCTCTATGTCACAATCAATTATAGGATAGAGAGAGAAATAACCATTTCAATATTTTCATACTTTTGAGGTGTTACATCAACATTGATAATCTAATCCAACTATCTAAATTCATATGGCTCAATATGTACTATTGTTATGTATTACCTCTAAATCACAAAAGAGAGTTCACCATGTTGTTTTGAATTTTTACTATTATGCTACTCAAATAGCAAAATAGTCTTGAGTTGGAAGACTAGATTCAACAACAATAGTACAATACTACTCACAACATCCCCATTGGATCATGGATGCATAAGGTGAAGCATTACCATTACATTCCATACTATTCTCAAGTATGAGCCCACACATAATTCAAGGTGTAACCATCGAGTTATAGCATACTAGGGTTTCAACAATAGTAACAAAGTACTACGTGATTGTTTTAGTCATTCAAGGACTATTCATACCCAATTACCATCACTTAATTATATTAAAGCTAGGTCTACCAAGCTATACCGCATTAGGGTTACATATCAATACAATATGGTTATCATCCCTTCTATTCATATGAGTGAATAGGTAAGACTACCTTATTCAAGGTAACCCTCCATTTGTTTTATCATCATTTGAACCATATCTCCATACAACAATTGTACAATACTAAGATGGATTACTGGTATGAATGACTACAACTATTAGACACCTAAAATTAACATATTACTTATACATGTACACTGAAATCATATGTAGAACCAATTTACATCCCTTAATATACCTTCAACAAATTATACTTCTAAAATCAAATTCACATATTACTAAAAGCCATTTTTTTTCTCTTATCTCTCTCCTCATTCACTACTACTTACTTTTTACTACTTATCCTTCTCATTTGACTTATGTAGATTAAACATTCCTAAAATTGAAACATACAAGGTACAAATAGATTATTCATTGTTCTTGCTATCACTGTAAGAATTTATCTCATATCACACTTCACTCATATTGTATTTCTCCTTTTGTTCAAAACACACTTGTTACACTTCAAATTTATATCTTACTCTTTACTCTGAATCATTTCCATATTGTTTATCTACCTTTCAAATTAGCTATCTTTAAACCCTGGATTACTATCAGTGCTAGTTTACTTCCCATAGTGCAAATCTCATGATCTTGTTTTATAGAGATGCTAGTATTCAAGGTCAAATCACTATTGACATCCCTTGAACTACTACAACTCTAAACATACTAGGGTTTGGTCCTTATCAGTAGCATGACGTTATTGTGATGTGACTTTGCTCCCTTAATTTGAAATTCAAACTTTCAAACTCAAAAGTTTTACTAAAGTCTTCCTTATCTTATCAATTAAATTTCCTTTCTCTTATTTGGCCATTCAGATAGATTACATTCTCAATTTACCCTACTAGGGTTTCATCATCATATTGTATGTCATTATTACATTCACTAGATGTCTCTACCATGGTGGTTATGCATCATATATGATTCATTTTCTTATCACTTCATTCCCACATTGCTCTCATTAAGGAAGATATGAAAGATAAGATGTTTTTGATACTTATAATTCTTATCTTCAAACATTCAATAATACATTTCTAATATATAGGTTTAATTAATTATCAAAAAGGATACTTGACTAATTAGCACTTTCTTGAATCTCACAACCTCTTTCTTTTATAATCTATATTACTCCACTATGTTTCAAACCTTTTCATTACTTTCCATAATCCCCTTACCATATACTGCTATTCCACATATCATCTTTAACTTCTAGTTTTCTCTTATGATCATGTTGCTTCTTTTACGTGTATGATCATATATACCATGTTGAACATATTTCTTTTTATCCTTCTTCTAATGTAAAGTTGAAATTCTAAATCCATAATCTCTCTACTAGTTTCAACTCATGTTTAATACATTACATATGCTTCATTTAAAATCAAACGAATCATGCATGGGTCAAACTTAGTATCTCGTTTAATCAAGTTTTTACCTCTTGAATATAGTCTACCTTTGTATGACTTATTCATTAGTTAAGCCACACTTTTGTTCTTCTTTTAGAAATTAATTTGTTGTTCTATAGAAACTTAGAATGCAAAGGTAGTAGGATGAATGTATTAACTTCACAATGAAGGTATTCATTCCATGCTCTCAGTTATATCATAACCCTCATTCCTTAATCAAGCTCATTATTTCCAACATTTCTCTTTGTTTTAACTAAGTTTCTTATCCTAGTTTTATGATTTACATGCTCATGTAGTTCTCTTCACTTTAACTTTTCTGAAGACTCTTCACTTCTATGTACTTATCAAATACTTAACTCTTTTCTTCTATTGTCCTTTGCTTTGGAGTACATAAAAACATTGTACTGGATCATATAATCCATTCCTCATGATTGATTCTTACTATCTTGGCCCTTACATACTTTTCTCATATCTTTTCCATATTTCATATTTAGAGTTCATATAATACTAATGATTAAACTTAATCAGAACCTTATGTCGTGTTCCTTTATTCCCAATTAAGGGTCTCTCATATAAGGCCCCAAAGTTGGATCTCAGACATCAGTTTCAACTAATTCTTAGCTATTTTAATCTTTCCCATATGTTTCATCATCTTAGTGTATGTACATTCTCACTATGATGTGGGACTAATTTATCTAGAGTCTACTCTTATTATATTTTTAATAGGAGACATTAGATCCTAGTAACTCATCCTGCCAGCCGGACCAGGACAAACCTACAGTCCTAAAGCCAAGAGCTACTTAAGATTAACCAACTCCTATTAATCTCAAACATGTGGAAAGAATACCCACTTAGGAAAGTTCATTCAAAGATCATTTCTAGTCTACTTGATACAAAGAATGTAATCAATAAATGTTACAACTGCATAGTGTACAACAAATCTTAAAGACCCATATATATTTCAAAATACTGAATATCTGAATTCCAACATGTAAGAGCTTTTCTACTCATCTCCAATAAAACAACAATATGAAATGAAAGTTCTATCTCATTTTATATTTATGCTCTTAATTCATGTTACTTATCTTATTTCTAACTCTATTATTTCTAGGGTTCCTCTCTAGACCATCCTTCCACTGTATACCTGGCCAGGGTATACATGAAAGAATAGACAGAGTAGCTTGATACTGGTTGATCCAAGTACCCAGATATCGGGCCAGGATATCCAAATACTCAAATCCCCAAAGCTAACATCATAACATTTCCTATCTGCCACACTTATGACTCTAACTTACTAACTTAATGGTCCCTAACAACTCAGCCTAAGCTCTGACACCAAAAGTTGTTACACCCCGATCTCACAATTACCATTAATCATGACATTAGGGCATACATTCAGGATTTAATGTAATACAAAGATCACCCTTAACTTTTTCTTCTTTTTCAAACTCTTTGTTTTTCTCGCATCCAATCACATAAACAACTTTGCAAGAGAATCAAACTTTGATTTCTTTAATATGGTCTCATCATAAATGATACACATCCATACATTCATTCTCAGGTACATACGACATGATAATCAGATAAATTCTCTCTTATTAAGAAAAAAAAGATACAAAACATCACTTATAACACTCTCACATCTAAACTAGGACCTAGAGTGACAAGGACCAATTGAACTTAACTATACTCAGACTTAACTTTTGTGACAGATCTACTTTGATGCAATGATATCTTCAATCCCCACAGTTTCCCTAAAAATTTGAGTAGAGGGGTGAGCCTACTCGCTCAGTGAATGAGTACTTCAAAGAAACGGTCTAAAGCACTGATATAATTATATATATACTTTTGAGAAATTGATATCAATTATAACAGTAGAAAGCTTTAGAGAGTCTAATAATTGACAATCATAAATATGACAGGATACTCTAAATATCTATAAGAGTGAATCAATATATGAAATGCTTGATTGATCATAAAGAGAACTAATAATTCAGAAACATACAAAGAATAACTGAATAACTGTACACACTTGTTTGACCTCTCATTCATTTTATTATGCTCTGATCATATGTAGTGTACTCTACATATGAAGACTCATAGTGCACTACGATCACACCATACAAGACTTAGTAGACGCACCCGAGAAATCCTAAGTCTGACTACTCTCCTAGTCTGCAATAGGGAAATGGCTCTCTGGCCTAAACTGGACTCGTCTAACCTGAGCACACAGGTAGAGAGTCAAGCCACCTCTTGTCTTTTCTGTACTCTAGTGCCACCAAGACTTCTGGTTGATGTTGGACACTACAAACTATAATTTGAGGAGACTTCCACTAGGGCTTCGTCCCCCGTGCCACATGATAGCAAGTTCTGACCCCTATATACTAGACGCTGCTAGGGTTAGGTCATTTCACTTCTAAGGCGCTGACCTCACAAAGGGGTTCTACAGTGTTCAAGGCTCCTAAGTCTATTATTTTATTATTCCTAGAAAGCTCTTTCTACATTGTACCCTTCTCTTACTTATACTTGACTCTGGTATCTCTATGGTATCGCGTCTACTTACTTGAAGTTATAATACAACATGTACATCATTCTAAACTTGGCAGAGTAGTATATTCAAAACACTGTAATATACTGAGTAATCAACATACTATACATGCAGGCAGACTAAAATTCTTAAATAAACAATTTTCATGTCCACTTGGCACATACACACTAGAATCATGCATATCAACCCAAATCTTGAGTTGTGCATCTCATAACTCAATTAAGAGTTAATTACTTATCATGACAAGAATTATTAATAATAACTGAGAACATTTATATCACAATACTTGATTCATTGAAGACCCTACCATTAGGGTTTCATTTAATCACTAAAAATGCTACAAAGAAAGGTGTAATACATTTATCATGTACTTTTCAAATCTTTACAACACATGATATCTGGGATCTCAATCCCTTATCACATTATTGGGAATTCTCATCCCTTCACATCAGTATCATGATTACTGGATCTGGGTATTCAAACCCTTAGATCATCACATAGCATTGTTACCTCTATAACAGGTAACCATTACCTCTAGGTCCTTAGAGTAAGGTATTCATTTCACTAGTTGTATAAGTATTCTAATGGCTCACAAGGCCATCACACATCTTGTCACCTCTCACTAGGCAACAAATTATTCACATGGCTCCCATAAAGATTTCATGCGACATAAACATTCATTGAATAAAGACTACTATCAACAAATAATATAAAATCAATATATGTATGAAACCTTGGAACTGAGTTGAATTTGGGTTTCCATGCCATTCACTAGGATATCATTCATCAATAATAACATTGAATAAATAAAGTATATTATGTCACGAAAATCCCTTCAAATGGATTTCACGATATCTATTCACAAATATCCAACTTTCCTCGCATCTATGGTTTCACCCTCTTTACTGAGATATCAAACAAACACTATTCACTTTGAATGAAAAATCTAAGATTGAATCTGACATATTTGTACTATGAATTTAGATAAACAATCATTCATAACCAAGTGGATCTAGATAAGCAATTTTCTCTATTTACTTATACAACAAATTTCAGTCATAGACAAATTCCCTATATTTCAGTTTACTCTTATAACCTCTGTGAATACTTAGGGAATTTCATTAGAATGTATTGTATACATTTCTAATATGATTTGATCATCTGAACTTCATCCAAAGAGAGGAAGAATCCATTTCATATCATTTTGCAACAACTTAGAACAAATAGACAATTCAGGGTTTGTAGTCGCATACTAGCAATTAAAGATTATGGATGAATTAACCAATTTTCATGCAATATACTATTTAAAGGAAGTTCCCACTCACCCTACGGTGTGAAAAAACCTTAAAAACGTAGCTCATCCTTGAAAATCTCGATCTCATATCAAATCCCTAGCAATTCACCCAATTCTTGTTCCTTTCAACACAAAAACCCTAAAAATGAGGGATTATGAAGAAAGAGTGAGAAAAGGGAAAGTATTGACACTATTTTGGATCAAATCAGAGGAGGGATGGAATTTTTATATCTGAGAGAAGATTCACCATGAAACTATATCCAAAGAAGTTGAACTTACATGATTTCATCATTCCTCAGACCGCAAAACCCTAGGTCAGCATCTCCATCAATTTCTCCTCTCAAACCCTAACTCTATCTCTCTCTCTATGATTTCATTTCTTTGGATTGAATCACAAATTATGAGATCTCCTTGTGTGTTAGGTCGACCATATAGAGCAATTGAGCTGCTTGGGTCAATTGCACTGACCCCTTACTATACTTTTTCTTATTTTAGCAATTTTTTTTTTCATAAAAAGGGTTTTGTAAATTTGTATATTTCAGAGATAAAACCTCCTTGAAAAATTATGAGAATTTAGCATGTTATGTATTATTAAGTTATAAAGCTTCAGATAAAATTTTAGATCATACCAACCTTTCATTAAATAACAAAAAATCGAATAGTGCACTACTATCTAGAATTCTACAGAAATGCCAGTTACTGTAATTCGTCTACTGATAAGGTCTAAATGCATCCAAAAATTATGAAAATTTTACATGTTGTGTCTGAGTGAGTTTTAGATATAAAATTAAATTTTCATATCATTTGGATTTACCAATAAACAATTAAAAATCAAACAATATACTACTAAACAACATTCTGTCAGCATGGTCGGTTGAAATATATCTCGACCGAGAATGACTTTTAAAGAACATACAAAGATTCTGAAATTTTTCATTGAAATGCATGATTGCGTTATACATATTATTTCCAAATTTAAATTAAATACAAGTTACATAAAAAATATGATAAATTTTTTACCATACTACTATCTTGTTCAAATTCCATACGCATGTACCATCAAAACCCTAATTTCAGCCAACTAGGGTTTATATTTCTCGAACCCTAATTTCTCAAACAATAGAAAACTTAATGTTCTTATTAGGTTTAAAACATCATAATTGAATTATCATCATTAATTATATTTAAGAAATGATCAATCCAATTAAGCATATAATCATCCAGGTAAACCCTAGTTTACCAATTAAGCTCAGATACAATCATAACAACTAAACTCTATCACACTGTTGTTAAAAGAAGGGAGGCTAATAACATCATTTATGATCTCATTAATGCTGAAGGGAGAGTGGTCAACATATAGGAGAATCTAGAAAACCATGCCATAAATTTCTATACGTCATTATACAACAAAAACTTTGTTAATGACATAGAGGAGGAGGAACTGGATTGGAAGTTCAGACTTTAAAGCGCACACAACAATTACCTGACAAGAAGTATCAATGAACAAGAAGTCAAAGATGCAATATGGAGCATTAGTAGTAACAAGTCCCCAGGGTCAGATGATTTTAATGCTTTCTTCTATAGAAAGACATAGAGTATCATCAAGAAGGATTTGATAGCATATTTCAACTAGTTTCTTGAAGGAGGCAACATGGTGAGACAAGTCAATCATTCCTTTCTGGTGCTCATTCCTAAGAAGAAAGTTACTTCCTCTCTTGTTGATTTTAGACTTGTTGCATGCTGCTTAGTACAATATAAGTTCATTGCTAAGATTCTAGCTTCTAGACGGAAGATGGTTCTTCCCCACCTTATTTCTACAAACAAGGGAGCTTTTGTAATAGGGAGAAGAATTAGTGATCGTGCTCTGTTAGTAGGGGAATTTTTGTTGGACTACAATGTTATGAGAGGAAGTAGGAAATCCTGCCTAAAATTGAATGTCTCCAAAGCCTATGACAGTGTTAGATGGGAGAAGCTCTGGTGGATCATGAAACAAATGGGGTTCAATCAACAATGGATCAGCTAGATGAAATAGTGTGTTTGCACTACAAGCTTCTTGATTCTGGTTAATGGCACGTCTGTAGGAATGTTTAGAGGAGGTAATAGGCTTCATTAAGGAGACCTCTTATCCCCTCTCCTCTTTGTGATTGTCATGGAGTACTTCACACAGAAGATGCAACAAGCTGAAATAAGGAAGGAGATCAAGCCTTACATAGTCCATGGTACAAAGGCGATGAACATTTAATTTTTGCGAATGATGTGTTAGATTTTGTTGAAGCTAAACACCATTCTCTGGTAAATATTAAAAATCTACTGGGGAAATTTGGAGAGAAGATAGGCCTCTGTGTGAATACTAGCAAAACACACATTTTCCTATCCAAGAACTATTATCAGATGGAGGACAAGTTAGTTGAAGCAATGGGCATTGAAAGGGGGAGTTTTCTAACAAAATATCTCAATTTGCTGCTAGCTGGAGGTAATCTATAGATCAAGGACTTTGTTGAATGCATTGATAGGATGGTGGATATGATCAAAATGTGGCCTACACAAAAGACATCCATGGCAGGATGAGCAACACTTATAAAGGCTACTTTTGAAGGATTCCTTATCTTTTGGGTACAACATGGGGAAATTCCCAGTTCAGTCCTGGACAAGATGGAGATGAAGATGGCAAATTTCCTGTGGGCAAGTGAACATCATCCCATGACGTATGCAAGAGTAGTGCTTCCAAAAGATGAAGGAGGGCTGAATTTAAAAACACCCAAAAGACATATCTAAATGGAGGACTATGTGGAGAATAATAATGTATCAAGAAGGCTCTTCTACATGGGGGAAGTGGATGAGGGAAAGATATCCTAGGGGACTAGACTTCAAGACAAAGACACTTGTTTGAGAACCAAAATATGAGGAGATGGAGGCTCATAGACCATGCTTATGGGAGGTGACACGCTGAAGGGGTGAAAAGGATAGGTATGGGGCACAAGTGCCTGAATGGATTATGTGTATATATAAAATTCTACATAGATTTCTTGCTACACTTGATAGGATAAAGGGATGGAACTAAGATGTATCCATGTTATGCTTGCTATGTAAGGAGACTAGGGAATCTCATATTCATCTTGTGGGTGAATGCAAATTCAAAAGAGAGATCTGGGATATAGTGTTCAAGGAGTTAAAGGTACAATGTCGGCTGGAGGGTGACCCAAAAAGGTTTCTGTTAAAAGGAAAAAATGATGATAACCATATCTAGGAGGAACAAAATGCTAGAAAACATCAAGGAGCTGCGGAAAATGCCATGAGTATTGCTACAAAAATTTGTAAATGTGTTAAACACAAGTTACACATTAGATAGAGGTGTGAGTTGTAGTCTGGTTTGATGTATGGCATTGGGCCTACATGTAACTTTTATCCTCCTATATTTTTAGGAGGGGGTCATAATATATTTACCTCATTCTGATACATACATACATATATACATACATACATACATACATACATACAAACATAACCGAGCGTCGTCTCCTTGGGTCCCGTCTAGGCGATTCCCTGACGACTCCTAACCCTAGGGCATGACACCCACATTGGCAGCCACTCCAGCCGTCAACATCCACCTCCACCATCTCCGCACACCCACAATCCACCCACAACTAACCAGATAGAGAGAAAGAGAATGAGAAGGGCCCATTTGATGGGTAGGAGAACGACACGATGATAACTGGATCAAGAGCACTGTTGTTAGCAGGAGGAAGAAAATAATGGAACAAGGTCCTGAAAGAACCCTCTCCATGGTAGGCAATGGAGGACATCTTCCCGACACCCATATGGACGAAAGGCGAAATGCACGTCGACCTCGAATAGGAGGAATTCAAGAAAATGAAAAATGTATGAGAATACATTGTCATGGCTTACGTCACTAGCAAGAGGCCCTTCTACCCGCATTTCCTTGCTTGGATAAAGAGGACATGGTCCCTGAAAGGAGCCTTTGATCGGATCTCGAAAGAGTCTAATGTGTTTCTGATTCGATTCTCAAACGTGGCGGACCGACAGGTAGTGCTCAACATGGGATCGAGGTGGTTCGATGGCCAATTGGTGGTGGCCAAGAGCTATTGTTTTGGGGATGAGTTGAGGGGTGATGCCTTCAAAACGATACCTACATGGATCACATTGGGTTCAATCAGATGCTCATGGACTCAACGGGAGACAAGGACGATTGCGGATGGGGTGGGGAGAATTCTACACATAGATGAACGATCCTTGGTGACTGACAAAGCCAGAGTCTTGATTGAGCTCAACGCCGAGGAAGACATGAAGGGGAAGGTCTGGATCAATGTCCGTGGACGGGAGGCTATACCTATCTGGATCATCTACAATTACAAGCCGCCAAAGTGCACCTACTGCAAGGTGTTTGACCACCCAGATGGTTCCTGTAAGGAGGGGCATGAGGCTCCCAAACCGATGCACAAGAAGACCAGGATGAACTCCAAGCAATGGGTGGAGAAGCCTAGCAAGATGATGGGTGTCGAGACCACTACTACCAAGGCATCGTCCTCAGGAGCCGAAGCATCGTCTGCTGCTGGGTTTGAGAAGGCTACTGTAGGTGCAGAGAAGACTAGGACGGATAGTGATGACATACAGAAGGAGTCAACGGATGGGCACGACAAGAATGGTCTGCCTTCGACAAGCAAGGAGAAAGGGAAGGGAACTAAGCAACTAGCTGAGACCTCCATGTCTGTTGCTGTTAATGCACCCGAAGGAGAGACTCATGATACATATCAAAAAGAAGAAGGGGAGTTTACCCCTGCATCAAGGAGGAGAAGCCAAAGTAGGATCCCAAAGACACAAGGTGTCAGTTCCATTTTGGAGGCCACCAACAAATTTGAAGCACTCAGTGAGTCAGATGCAGAAGAACCTGAATGGGTGGAACCAAAGCAGAAGTAAGAAGGCAACAAGAATAAGGAGCAGCCCAGGCATACTCGGGCAAACAAAAACATTTAAAATGTCCATTGGTATGTGGAACATAAAAGGGGGTGTGATAGGAATAAGAAGAAGGAAATCCGGGAGTGGATTGGTGCTAGTGGCTTCTCTATTATAGCATTGGTTGAAACCAAGATCAGAGAAAACAACAAACCAAGTATTGGCTATTTGTTTCCACAAGGATGGGAACATGTATCCAACATCCAATGTTCTGAATTGGCTAGAGTGTGTGTGGAGTGGAAGCCCAATGCATGGTAGATGACAGTGAGAATGATGATTGATCAACACATCACATTGGATTGTAGGTATGCAGCTAGCCTACACATGTCCTTGACTGTAGTATATGCCCATAATGATGCAAAAAGTAGGGAGGTTCTTTGGCATGATCTGGTTCTTCTATCTACACAGAGGACAACACCGTGGATGGTGATTGATGACTTCAACAATGTGAGATTACAGGGTGAGAAGATTGGGGGCAGACTTGCGCTACGTGTTGTGATTGATGCCTTTAACAAGGCTATTGATAAAGTAGAGTTGATAGAACTTCCCAGGATAGGCGGTGACCTCTTTACGTGGAATAATGAATAAGACCCAGAGGAAAGGATAGCTAGCAAACTGGATAGAGCTCTGGTTAATGAAGAATGTGTGAAATTTTTTCCTAATGTATAGGTCAAAGCCAGTGGATCTGAGCTTAGTGATCATGCTCCTCTTCTTGTGCACATCATAGAGAAAAAACTAAAGATAAGACCTTTGATATTTCTGAACTATTGGGCTGATTGGAAGGGCTTTGATGAAATTCTGAAAGAGGTATGGGGTACACACATCCACATGAATCCTATGTTTGTCTTTGCAAAAAAGTTGTCGCTGCTGAAAACTACGAGTGTAGTGAAGTTAGAAAGTTGTTGATGACTGATATGCTCAATAAGGAGTTGATAGAGAAGGATTGTGAATTAAGAATAATGCTTGCTGATTTAAAGAAAGCCGAGGAGAAATTCTATTGGCAAATAAGTAGAGAGAAATGGTTGAAAGACAGTGACAAAAACACCAAGCTCTATCACATGGCAGTTAGAAGAAGGGAGGTCGCTAATATCATATGTGAGCTGATTGACAAAGACGCACATGTGGTTAATAAACAAGAAGACATTGAGGACCAAGCCGTTCAGTTCTATAGCGAGATCTACCATAAAAACTTTGAAAACTCAATTGAGGAGGAAGACATAGAATGGAAATTCAAGCTTTGTAGTACCCATAACAACATTCTCACTAGGGAGGTCACTGAGCAAGAAGTTAAAGATGCACTATGGAGCATTGGCTGCAACAAATCCCCCGGGTCAGATGGTTTCAATGCTTTCTTCTATAGGACGGCTTGTGATACTATTAAAGAAGATCTTCTGAGATATGTGAGATGGTTTCTTGATGGCAGTAATATGGTTAGACAAGTCAATCATGCTTTCTTGATCCTCATCCCAAAAAAGAAGGTTACGACATCTCTTGTGGATTTTAGAGCTATTGCTTTATTCTCTATCCAATATAAAATTATTGCAAAAATCCTAGAAACAAGGTTGAAGATGTTTCTCCCCTTTTTGATTTCTAAAAACCAAGGAGCTTTCATTACTGGCAGGAGCATTAGTGATTGTGCCCTTCTTACTGATGAATTCCTAGCTGATTACAATGTGATGAGAGGGAGTAGAAAGGCTTGTCTAAAGCTTTCTTTTTGGGGGAATCTTTTATTTTCTCTTGAACTTGCATCAATCGTATGTATAAAACATCAACAACACACTAAATTCCAAATACATTACATAAACTACTAAAATCTTAAAATAGGTAAAATATTGAGTAGAATGTAAATAAAATATGTAAAATTAAATCTAATATGCAACTAAAAACATGATGATCATGCATTCATTCGGGCCTCAGAAGTCACAACAACATATTAGGAGGCTTCTACCACTGACTAGAATCCTAAGCCACCTAGGCGGATGGCAAGGAGGCCACACTCCATAGAAGTTTGCCAAATAAGGGACCTTCACAAACAACAATGTCTTCATTGGACCACAATTTTTCCTTCTCCATGTGAATAGGTTGGCATGTCCTTAGGCCAAATAAAATCTTGGAAATACCCATACAAGAATAAGGCAGAAGGAGCTCACTTTGTGGATCATGCAACTATGGAAGAAGATTCATAATATCGACAACCTTTATAGCCCTCTGCATAGCCAACCCCTCAATAACTCCTTTGTCCTTACTAACAACTCCTACAATTAAATTTACTCCAAGAAAAGGCCTCCAGTGTCTATAGGGAATAATCCTTTCTAAAGATTCCAACCATCACATGTAGGCCAAAAAAGCTCAATCTTCTGAATATTCAGTTCAAAACCCAAACCAGGACCACTTGTTGAATGATGTCAAGCACCTTGGCCACCTCCTTTAGTCCCAAATAACATTCCTGCCAACAAGGACCATTAATGGAGAAGAATATTATAGTTGTACCAGATCTCATGAACAAATGAATGTAGTATAATGAAAAAAATAAGTGGCTGTATAGGGTTCCTTGCTGCTCTTCAATGGTAGACCAAATATGCTCATCCCTAAGGTAAAAACTTGCTTCCTGGCCATACATATCTAGGATATATATGGGAACCTCATCCTCACCCCATGAAGTAATATTAGCCTATTCACTAAATTGAAAGCATTAGAGAAATCTACAATGAGGATAGAAAGAGACCCATCTTCTTGATGCTCACTCAACACTCTGTTAACATTGTACATGATAGCTTCAGTACTACCAGATACACTAACTCCAAAATGAAAGTCATTGATATAGTTAGACATATCTTGACCCACTCATGTCATGGAAACTTTGGACCATAGACGTCTCCAAATGGTTCCCACTATGATAGGATGCATCTCATAGTTTATTGTTTGGAACGACATAAGAGGTACCACAACTAAAACATTGCTAAACTCAAGGGACGTCTCCCTCCCAACCATAGGTTAACCACTAGGGTGATGGATTGTAAGTGATCTATGAAAATAGTAGATCCTTCTCCACACAAAGCCTTTAAGATATGCTTTTCTCTAAACATCTTTCTGCCACATGAAGTCCCATTAGGAAATGACTTGATACAACCAAGAATAGTATCAACATCTGCAATTAGGGGGCTTCAGAGCATAAAAAAGTTGGCACGGATGGAGGTGACTTGTGTGGGTGTTTAGCCTCTAAAGTGTCCATGGTATCTGTATTGAAGGAAGCCACACTTGATGATTAAAACACTTTATTGTTGATGTAAAGTGATCATCTAGAACTTTGTGAAGGCTCTGCTTGATCTTAGGATTCACCTTTTTATCCTTGTCCATGGATTTATCACCTCCATGGACCACAACCTCTAGGGCATATATATTGAACAAGCTATTGACTAACATGGAAATACCATAGCCTTCTCCCCATGCAGCAAGTGAGTTCAATATATGCCATTTTTTGAAGGGCTTCCTATTGCCAGACATGTTGTCCCACCTACTCTTATGTTTGAATACATGCAACTTATAATAAGGAAGAAGCAATTATCTCACTCATGTGGCTATGGATTCAGGCTTGTGACCAGTTTGTAAAGGGTTGTCTTCAATTCTTGAGAATGGACGGCAACAACTATGAGGGATTCTCTTTACAAGGGTGATAGGTATTCTGAATATTCAATAAAGAATCTATTAATCTAGAACCAGACCTTAAATTACATTAGAGATGGCTAGGCCTTTAGGAGGGGGATTTGAAACTATCCATGTCTCATCAACAATTTGGACAAGTCCATCAGCGTGATGGCACACATGGCTCATGTCATGTGTCCGCATACCCCTCCCACATAATCAATGATCAAGAACCTTAAAATTCTTCTCCAGAATGAGAAATATTCCATGGTCATTCTACATAGATTCCCACAAAACACTACTACATTCAACACTCGATAGGTGCAACCTCTTGAGATGAGTTATCATGTGTATGAAGTTTTTTGTGACAACATGTGTTTTCTCTATTATCTATTGTGCACTCTATCTAACTAAGTGGCCACTTACTCACTTGGATGTCAATACCTTAGTATGGGTGGCGTGATACCCCAATTTGATTACACCCATGACTAATTTCACAATATGTGACTTTAATTTGAGAATTTACAAAGTATTATCCTTTGATACATCACCTTCTTGAAACTAATATTAAGCCTCATAAAAAAGATGTTGTTGTTCTGCAAATGTATTATTTAATGTATAGGATTCAATTGAAAATCTAACGGAATAGAAGACACCTGAATCGGAACACTGAATCAAAACTTATGACCTTTCAAATTTTGATCAATCTGTAACCAATTTCATGGATTTAATTCGATTTTAGCCTTTTGGGCCTGAATTTGGGTGTCCCACTCGTCTCCCTCCCTAGGACAAACCCTATTTTTGCTTTATTTTAGACATTGTATTACAAATATAAGTTCCAACAGATGTGGAACCTTCTCCTACCTCTGTACAGTAGGTCAGCACCATTGGCATTGAGCTCACCTTTAGCTCCACCAATCTGGTCTCTTCTCGCACCTATTATAAAAATTCATTTTTCTCTTCCTATCTTCCTACCCTTGTTTTTCCTCCTTGTTTTTCCTCTCATATTTTCCCCCAAAGATTCCCCATGATGCATTTCTTCTTCTCCTTTTGCTGGACAACGCCTCCATGGTACCCAAGTTAGGCATTCCGCTCTCATGCATTAGAAGATCCTATGAATCTGTCGGCAAGCTCGTGGGATTCCATGGGGTGCGGGTGGCTACCTCGTTGGGGTTGTTCATGGATCCCCCACCCTGTGCTACTTCTCTGGTGAGCAAGTGAACATATCCAAGCTTGAGTCATGCAGAAGGCAAACACAAAGATGGGCGGACAGCGGCGACAACAGGCGACCAACGGTGATGGTTGGGGGCACCCACAACGATGGCAGGTGGACCTCTATCATCACATTGGTAGTTTGACCGATAAACGAATGATATGAAAATGTTAGGCCAAGGATTTCCACCCCAGGGATGGCTTGGTTAATTGTAGACACAAAGTGCAAGATCCATGACCCACCTTTCCTCTCAAATTGAGTGATATTAACAAGGTAGAACACTCCCCTCTACTTAAGCTTTTGATGCTAGATTTCATAAAGTCTCTATCCATACATTCAAAAATGCATATCTCCCAACTCCTAAGGTCAAAATAGTAAAACCAATATATCAAATCGATCAACTCATAAGATCTACCCAATGAGCACATTTGTAGACTCTAGATCTCCTTTTGGTTTCCCTATTTTTCTAAAGATATGAACATTGAAGTTAACCACATATGATACACGTTGATAATAAATTTTGAATCTTTATTGTCCAAACTACTTTCTAGTTCTCAAATCAGTACTCTTTATGTTGAATTAAATAATAATCCTAATCATCCTTATCACTCATACATGACTCCAATTGTACACACGTGGCTAACTTGGATCTTAATGATGTACTTTGCACTTTTAATGATAACATTGCTTCCTAATGACACCAAACACTCATTCAATGTTGAAAAATAGTATCCTTGTGACTCAATATGATACTAGTATCAACCCTAAGTCCCTTTGTCCTATGTTGTTCTACATGGCCCTAAATGCATAAATGTACCCCTATTACGTGAATGTTGGGCTATACCTTGAAACAATGATATGTTTGACCTAAATTATGCATTATCCTATTTTATATATATGAATTCATCTATTTTATGATACCTTGTGACTTAAATGCCTAAGGTCCATCTCTTTTATGCAATGTGAGATGCATATAGCATCACAACCTACCTTAATTTCCTGATGTGCCCTATATATCTTGATAGAATTGTTATGTATCCTTTTCTCATGTTCTTCCCTATCAAAAAAGGTTTAATTATATTATCATTTATCCCTTTATTTGAATGTCCCACTTAGGTCATATGATGGACCGTAATGATGTAAGTCATATATGTCGCATATTGAATGTACATTGACATGATGATACCAAGTTTGGACAATGGTACCTATACCATAGGGGACATCCACCCAACTTTTCTTATTCTTCATATGTCCAACGATTTCTATAGAAACCATCTCTTATGCTTGGATCTCATAACTTGACAAGATATAACCCTTCTTGTCCTATTATAAGTCTTATGACCTAGTTATGTACATAAGTGACTTAAATTATGTAATGTCCATAGAAGTGAGTGGAACATTAGAATGACATGAGACTTGAACCCCACATTTATGATGACCTATATAGTGTAAAAGATCATCAGATATGTAGTAACCAACCTAAAATCTAACTTATTCAAAACCATATCATCGGACTAGTAGGGTTATTGATGAGAATATAATGCATGTATGTAATCTTATGCTTAGTCAGGTGTTGCTTATGGCTATATGGCAGAGGTTGAGCTAAGTAAAGAATCTTTGAATCAGGCATAGAATTTAATAATTATATGACTATGTATTTCTTTGAATTGTGTTACATATGTATGCTTGTTTACTTGCTCAAATATTTCCATGTAGTATTCTAGTATTGTACTTTATGTTTGTCAAATTATCAATGCTTTATATTTTGCAAACATAATATATAACTCCATTATACAAATGTTGAAACATGATTTTGCTCAATGGTTTTGGTCATTGAGGCCCCTCACATAGAAAAATGGTTAGCCCTTGGCTATGGCCTTGAGTTTTCTCATGTTGAAAAGAGTTAGCTAATCTTTAGCACCCTCAAACGGGAAGTCAGTCAAAAAGGCCTTATGAATACATGATATTGATGAATAAATGATATGTGATATAATTGGAGTAAAATGAAATAATACATAGGCTCTCTCTTTGCTAAATAATTAACATGTTTATTCTTGTTCTTTACTTCTGTAAGTCTTTTTAAATTATGTGAAGCTCATATATATGCATCTTTATACCATGTACTCAACACCTCGTGTGTTAACCCACATTGTTTCACATATTTTATAGGTTCAGAGATGGATAGGAGTTGATGAGATTGGTGGGCTATGTCAGATGTACTTATTGTAAGATCCCTAGTATACATGAGTAGACTTGTATAGTTTGACTCTCAAATATATAATTGAAATCTTAGAATGAAACATCATTGCTTAAAATATCTTATTGAATATTGATATTGTATTGGTTCTTTTATCTTATTATTTATTCATGTATGCTAAGCCTTTATGCTTCCACATTCGCGCTTGATCATACCATGCTAGGGACGGATGCCTAGGTATTATCACCATTGACTTTATAGTCATTTGGAGTTAGGATTTTGATAACAAATAGTTCTACAATAGATGGTATAGGAGCATGAACAATAACTACATCAAACATTGCTCACATGAAACATAAACTAAACGCAACCTTACATATCAACCATTTAAACTTGATGAGTTGTCCTGTGTGGACTAAGTATACACCTAGATGTTCTAGAACTAGGTGTATACTTGTGTACTCACTATACCCTTGCTTCTATCCTCCTTCAAGACCATAGTATTGGTTGGAGGTTTAGGAGGGTGAGAAAAGGGAAATCTATTTATAACTCTAGACACATGTTCATGAAAAGTGCTTAGGGTAGCTATACAAGTGCTCAGCATGTTCTTACTAGTTCTCTAGGTGCCATGGTATTAGACTACCTAATGAGTGTGGTAACTCATTTTGGTTTTGGTTATATTCCGATGGATTATAGTGATTTTCATCGGCTATTTCAATGTTGGAGAAAAGATATTTCAAATGCTAGTGTAAAGATACATTTGAAAAAGTTACCACACGTGGAAAGGAAGTGAGTATCCATGTAACCTAATAGAAATAGATGTAACATCAAGTATAGATGAGAGTGTTTGAATGATAGTTGTAGTCTGTAGAGTTGTCTAGAGCCATGATAAAGGTTAGTCTAGTATGTCACCTAGATGATGATGATGATGATGATGATGATGATGATGATGATGATGATGATGATGATGATGATGATGATGATGACGATGATGATGAGCTTATTTCCATATGACCTATATTTGTTTTTGGAAGGGTCAAGTGTGTGTTGATGATATGAGATGAGTTAACCATGCATCTCTAGATAAACCTAACACCTTGTATGATACATATGACTTGGTTGGTATGCTAAACATAGCCACTGGGTTGGCATGCTTTCTTGTGCCTAGTCGTGTACACATTGAGATATGATATGTGAGATATGGATTGGGACCAACATTGTAACATCCCTGACCTGGGTTATAACCTAACCCTAGAAGTTTTGCCTAAATAGGTAATTAAACACATGTAATCATCTTTTAGCAGGTAATAAAAGCTCCTAAGGAACATATGTTTCCATTCCTGTCCCCTAGGAACAATGTTGTAGTATTGTTTTGCAATGCAGGGACCTATGTGCAATTATCCAGTTAAGAGGTTTAACTTGCAGAGTTCACAGGTTAAGATGTACCTTTGATGATGAAACATCATAAGAGTGAATCTGATGAGGCATGATGGATTTTCCAAGCTTGGGCGTTCAGATGCAGCTTGTGGAATGATCCTGGTGCTTAAAACCCTAATTTAGAGTAAAGTGCAATTTACCTAAATTATGGGTGAAACTTGGGAAGTACACCTTCTAGAGCATCTTATATGACTCTTGGCATCATTTAGAGTAGAAATGATGAAAGATATGCATCAATAAATAATCAGATAAGAAAAGTAATCTTTGTGCATAAAATTCACCATGTATGGGTATGAAGACCCTCATATGTGTACCCTAGTTGAAAGTTGACCTTTTCTACCCTTAAATCTTGAGATTTGATGAACTTGGTTTGAGTTTAGATGTCTTGGACGTGCCTAAGAGGCAAGGAGGGACTTAGATGAAAATCCCATGCTTTAGAGGTCCTTATGGTGTAAAATGGCCTAAAGTATATAAGCCCTTTTCCTTGTAAACCAAGTGAACGATCCTTCATTTCTCTTCACTTCTCTTCTTTCTCAAAACGTCTAAGGCAAGCTCTGGAGCTCAGGGAGGCGACCAAGTAGTTCTAAGGTGAGAAGAACCATCTTCAAGCTCGGATTCTTGGGTGAATTCATCATGCAAGCTTGGTTTTGTGGATAACTCACTTAGCTTTCTCGTTCTAGCCATCTTTTCCCAACCTTTCCTTGGAGAAACACCCTTGGCCGACTTGTGGAGCTCAAGACACCATTAAAGACTTGAATCTTGGAAGCTTGGAGCTCAAGGAACGACCTTAAGGCGGGTTTTATAATTTTAAACTCCTAGCTTTATTATGCATATCCTTGTTCTTGCTTTTTAAGCTTAGTTCTTCTTCCCCATCATTCTTTGCACTCTTGCAAGCTTTTTCGTGAAGAAAAGACCTTGGTTCAAGGTTGAAGATGGAGGGTGTTAATACCTATGTTGGTCCTTATCCAACTTTATCAAACGATCTTATGATTTCCCTCCCCCTTCTTGACCAACCGTTTGAAGGGCAAACGGGTTCAATAGGTCGGTTTGGCCAAACGGGTTCCAACCCGTTTGAGGGCGTTGACCAAGCATTGACCGTTTGGGATTCCTGTTCACAATTATGTAGACTAATGACCCACCTAATTTGAGGGGTTAATTCAAAAGGAATCGTAGGTTGAAGGCCAATCAATTAAGCAATCGAATTAAATTAAGTGCTGATTTTCCAAACTAATCAAATTGAACCTTTTGGGAAAACGGGTTCCAACCCATTTGAATGAGTTGACCAAGCATTGACCGTTTGGGATTCCTGTTCATAATATATTGAATTTCATCTCTACAAAGAATCATAATCTAATGCATAACCAATTAAGAGTTGAAGGCAGTTCAACACCCTAACCCTAATCGGGTTAAAATTGCTGGTTTTCAATATAGATCTTGTTGAGTGTTGGGTTGAAGGACCCAAACGGGTTAAAACCCATTTGGGGGTTCATCCAAACGATCTCACACTCGTTTAGTGACACCCCAAGACCATTTGGAGGTCTAGCGTTAAAGAAATTTGATGGTTTGAGGGTCCAATCACAAGATGTTGATAAATTGATGAAATGTGCTGATTTGTAATCTAATTAGGACTCAACCCTTATCAAATCAACTTAATTTTTAGTCAAACTTTGGGCAAATGGTCTCAAGACCGTTTGGAGATCATCCAAACGATTTCAAGACCGTTTGGGCCAAGTTTGGGCCCAATTGGAGTTCAATTGATAGGCTCAACCTTGTTTTGATTCACATTGATGAAAATTGATGAGTAGCCGTTTGGAAACCTTAATTGAGTTAGACTTAACCCTAATTGGCTTTCAATTGAAGGTCAAATTGGTGTCCAATTGATTGAGGCTCATCCTATTTGACTCAATTTGTAAGTGGTTAACATGGCTTGGGCCAATTGAAGACTTCAACATAGGAAATACTATTTAATCATAACCTTTGTATCACCTTTCATATCCATGCGGTTTGGACCCAAACGAGTCAACACTCGTTTAGACCCAAACGAGTCCACACTCGTTTAGATCCAAATGAGTTCAACCCGTTTCAACCCAAACGAGTTCAACCCATTTCAACCCAAACGAGTTCAACCCGTTTCATCTCAAACGAGTTCAACCCATTTCAATCCAAACGAGTTCAACCCGTTTCATCTCAAACGAGTTCACACCCATTTCATCTTAAATGGGTTCACACCCGTTTCAACTCAGTGAGTCCACACTCATTTGAGGGTTCAAATGGGTTGAAGGTTGAAGGTTAAACCCTAACCTAATTGGAGATTTTCATGGTTGTTTATATTTAACCACTTAAAGGTATAATTGGTTCAATGATGATCTAATCTAAACCATAATGGTAACTTAAAATACTAAGGGACTAAGTGACTAATGAATCGACCCATGATGATGATCAATGGGTAATTTTTACCAAATGCCCCTGAGAGGTTCAATTCAGTGATACCTTGTTCTAATCAAACCCTAATCACTTGATAGTGGTGATTTGGTTTATGAAGATCAAAGGGGACTTAACCCAACCTAATATAGAGTGGTGTAATCACCATATACTAGTGAGAGGAGAGAGAAAGTACCATTTATGGTGGAAACTCAAGTAAAATACCTTCAATATACATGAATGTGCATGATTAGGGTATGATCCACTAAGTGAGATCATGGAAACCCTAATTATGATAACTGATGAATCTTAATCTTATCTGAGGGCTTTAATGGTGGTGGTTCTCATACATGGTGATGTTATGAGATCAATTCACCATGAGGTGAATAGTAAACCCTAATTCTAGGGTGATGACATGTATCATGAACAGTAAACCCTAATTCTAGGGTGATGACATGTATTGTGAATAGTAAACACTATTTGATGAAAACCAGGGAAACCTAGCTCTTGTAAGAGTAGGGAGATACAACTTCTTTAAATAAGTTATTTATTGTTATCAGTTGAATTGACCATGCAGGTTCCTATATGAGGATGATCATATCCAGGTATGGATGATGATGCTATATTTATTGAAAGCATGTTTTTAGCTTTATGAATAGTGATATATCCTGGTACCCTGTTAGTGGCATCTTATGAGCTTGATGGTCTGTGAGAACCATGAGTACCATCAAGGTCATGCTTAACAGATGACTTGTGATGAGAGAATTGAGAAATTGTAATTGATGTAAGTTAGACTTGTTACATTTAGTATCCTTCTTTCTTAGCTGCTATGCTAATGTTTAATGTTCAAGAACATGTATGTTATCTGATAAGTGATAACTTATGAGTTTGATAGGTTGAATGAGTCATGAGTAATATGCGCTGATGATCATCAAAGGTCATATTATTTAGATGACCAGATAAAATAAGATGTTCTTGGTAATAAATGTTATAATTAATCCAGGGGTTTGGACTCTGAATTTCCGGATTCTTAGTGATAAGATGTTTAGGTATTGATATCCCTATGTTAAATAATGAAACGCGCCCAGATTTACAGTAGCAGTACAGTTTGGGTATAAACCCAGGCTGCATGATTTTTAGTAATTAATTAGTTGCACTATTTAAAAGAAATAGACGATGACCTATGATGTTTCAATAGAAATCTGTTTGCACGCTCCCAATTAGAGTTAATGATGATTACTCATATGTTATGCAATTAAATTTTATTAGTGTATTAGAAGCTCAATTGCATGATTTCAGTGTATATGTGCCAAGTTGACATGTATTCCGTTTATTTAAGAACTTTAGTCTGCCTGCATTTACAGTATGTTGATTTATCAGTAAATTACAATGTTTTAAATATACTTCTCTGCCAAGTTTAGAATGATGAACATGTTGTATTATAAATTTCAATTAAATAGACGGGGTAAAATAATAGACATAGGTTCCCTGAACACCGTAGAGTCCCTACAGATGTCAGCACTGTAGGGAGGAAATGATCCACCCTGGAAGCGACCAATATACCGAGATCAGATCTCACTCACAAAGCGTGCGGGGAGACGAAGCCCTTGAAGAAGTCTCCTAAGAGAAGATAGGTTACCCAACATGAACTGAAGATCTTGGTGGTAACCCAGAGGTACCCACATAACATACCATGATGAGGCCCACAGTGTGTCTCAGACCCTCCGTCTGTGTACTTAACCTAGAAGGAGAGGTCCAATTAAAAGCCAGCTATTTAGCTGCCTTAGTCAGACGTGATGGTTTGAGTCAAGCGGACCCAGATTCAGTTCTAGGCTTAGCTTCTTGGGTTTTAAGCTAAGTCTTGTATGGTAAGATCGTAGTTCGCTACGAGTCTTCATATGTAGAGTACACTTCATATGATCAGGGCATAAGCTAAATGATGTCTCCACAAGGTGCCTGCTATGTAAAGATGTTGAAGAATCCCATACTCATCTAGTGGGTGAATGCAAATTCATAAGAGGAATTTGGGACATGTCGTATAAGGAATTCAAATTGCATCTTCGACTCGAGGGTGATCCAAGAAGAATGTTGACAAAGTGTGGGAATGATGATAGGATAAAGCTGCAATTTGCTTTGATCTATTACCATATTTGGGAGGAAAGCAATGCCAAAAAACATCGAGGGGTTGATGCAAATGCTATGAGTATATCTATAAAAATTGTAAATGTGTGAAACATAGGTTGCACATTAGATAGAGGACTGTGTTGTTTCTCTATTTCTTGATGTAAGTTTTTGGGCCTACATGTAACTCTTGACCTCCTATATTTAGGAGGATGTCAGAATATATTTACCTGATTCTGATACATACAAACATACATACATGCATGCATACATACATACATGCATACATACATTCACCCGTCCGTCCGTCCGTCCCCTTGGGCTCCAACAATCGTAGAGGTGATCCAAGCCACGAGCATGGTTCCCACATCGACGACCACTTTAGACAGAGGCATCCACCCTCGATCCACACACTCCAACCCACTCAGCACCGCTACCAATACACCCCCAACTCATGCGATGAGTAATGCTAAAGAAGAGACTAGGAACCCTAACCCTAGGTTGTTGGTAGATGGGCGAGATGAAGGTGGGTCATCATCATGATCGGGCAAGAAATTACAGGGTAGTCACAGGGACCATGTGGGTACCAAGCACGCATGGACCCAAGTCCTCAAACACCCTCCACCACAGGGAGGCAAGGAGGAGAGCTTCCCACCACTGAGATGAGAAGAGGGCCCAGTCCTGGTTGATCTGGAAGAAGATGAATTCAACTAAATGAAGAACATCTGGGAGTTCACGATTCTTGTCTACGTGATCAGCAAGAGGCCTTACTACTAACATCTCAATGTGTGGATGTGATACTCATGGGCACCCAAAGGATCGTATGAACTATTGTCGCTCGATAAGGGGATCTTTTGGTGAGGTTCTCCAACACGAGTGACAAGAAGATGGTGCTTGATCTAGGTCTGAGGTGGTTCGATGGATAATTGGTGATCACCAAAGATTACCGACATGGAGATGAATTGAGGTGTGATGCTCTGGCCACCATACCAGCTTGGATCTCCTTGAAATCCATTGGGAGGTCTTGGATGTATAGGGAGGCAGGCACCATTGCTGCAGGAGTAGGGGAGGTCCTTCATATCAATGAACGCTGCTTGGAAGATGACACAATGAGGGTCTTTGTGGAGTGATAACCTCCCATTTTGTGATGTTATCTTACTAAGTTTTCCTTAGTTTTCCATACTCTTTCTTAAATAAATTAGACACAATCTTTAATTTTCCACTTTATTGTAAATATACCATCAGACTAACTTTTTCCCTTTTACTTCTTACAGAAAAGCACACAAAAAATTACAAAAGCACCAAACGGTCCCAAGACCGAATGGACACCAAACTGTCCCAAGACCGAATGGACACCAAACGGTCCCAAGACCGAATGGACACCAAACGGTCTCACGACCGAATGAAGGCCAAACGGTCCCAAGACCGTGTAAAGTCAAATGGTCCCAAGTCAGTGTAAAGTCAAATGGTCCCAAGACCGAATAAAGGAAAATGGTCCCAAAACCGAATAAAGGCAAACTGTTCCAAACTATGAGGACTCAAACAGTTTCCAAACCGAGAGAGTCCAAACAGTCTCCAAACCGAGAGAGAGTCCAAACGGTCTCCAAACCGAGAGAGAGTCCAAATAGTCTTCACGACCGTTTGGGCCCAAATCTCCCAAAACCATTTGAGTTCCACTCAAAGCCTATAAATAAGACCCGAAGGGTCCTCACAAAGGTATCAAGTTTTAGACATCCAAAGGCTTCCTCTATTGCTCCAGAGCCATTCCATCCTTCACCCACTGCCCCGAGGCTGTTGGTCTGAGATCCATACTCCATCTCCAAGCTACTTTCTCTCTCATCGACAAAGAAGGTGGGAAGAGGAGGATTCATCATCAAGCAAGCTACGAAGTGTGAAGATCGTTGCTCTCTCTCTCTCTAAGGGGTCGACCTTCCTCCCTCCTTCGTGGAGATGACGTTCTCTCTCTCTCTCTCTTCTTGCCCCCTTCTTTGTTCAGGCTGAAGTACGGGCTAAAGAGCAAGCCCGCATCTGTGCTGAGAATGAAGCAGCCAAGGATGTTGCACAACTGTTGATAAGGAGCAAGCAACTAAGGGACTACGCTATTCCCAAGAACTACGAAGACAACCATCCAGTCCAAATACCACTCATCGACACACCTAATTTTGAGATTAGGACACAATGGATCCAAATAATGCTGGGCATCTCATTCTCTGGAAGTGCTGGAGATGACTGCATGGACCATTTGAAGAGGTTCAAGGCTCTTTGCAGGCTGGTACCACAAGCTGGAAAACCATGGATGTAATCATGCTTAGACTCTTCAATTTCACCTTGTTTGGAAGAGCACTAAGCTGGTACAATTCTTTGGACGGGGAGCCAATCATCACCTGGGCTCCCTTAGAAGAGAAGTTCTTGGAGAAATTCTTCCCACCTTCACTAACCTACTAAATTAGAGGCCAAATCAACCAATTCATTCAACTACCGGGAGAGTCACTGGCTGACTCATGGGAAAGGTTCAAAGAACTCTTGAGGAAATCCCCTCACCATGGAATCTCACAAAATCAACTCATAGAAACTTTTTACAGGGGAGTAAGTGATGAAATTAAAAAGTTCTTAGATTCCTCATATGGAGGAAACTTTATGAGACAAAACTATGAAGACGCCTGGAGAATCATCACTCTCAGAGCAGAAAATCAATCCAATTGGGGGAGGGCGACTAAAGGAGGAGTTCTAAAGGTTTGTAAAGTTGAAGAATCTATGGAAATGAAAGCCATAGTAGAAGATTTGAAAACCATAGACAACAAACAACAAGCCCTCGAAGCATCATTTGGGGAGTATGATAGAAAGAAGAACCCCCAACAAGCTAAAGCAGCCACAAGAACTTGCGAGGCCTATCATGCATCAGATCGTCCCACATTATCATGTGGTGTTATGTATAATGTAATGATGGATTTGCAACCACCTCAACCGTAGTATGAGCCGATCATTGAACACCCTGAGGATCAAATGCCAGAACAAGTAAATTCCATTCATTCCATACCAGGACAAGCTTACTACAATCCAAATCAATTGAGAAATCATCCTCGTTGTCAATATGGAAATCCTGCGGGGACTGCTAACCCGTAACATCAAACACAAGGTGGATCCTCCAATATACTACTACCTGGATTTCAAAGCAACTACAACTAAAATTAAGGGAATCTTAGAAACAATTTCCAAAGATCCAACTACCCTAAGAAACCCCTCTGCATACTACCAGTATACTCACCCTCCTCTACACCCACAATTACAACAAACTCAGCTGCAACAGTAGCAACAACCTCAGTTGTCGGAACCTCAACAACAACCACTTCAAGGGCAGATACAACTCACTCAATTTCAACAGAAGAATGCCCCACCACAGCAGACTGATGAACTGTCCTTGATAAGGCAACTGCTGCAATCATAGAAAACCATGCTGGCAAACCAGCATGCCCAACAAAAATCTATGGAATCTCAGTCAGCACAGATAGAAGCTCAGCTAAAACCTCCAGTAGGCACTTTCGTTGGCCAACCAGAAGCAAATACAAGACACGACCAACATAGACCAGAACAATTAAATGTTGTTACAACAAGGTATGGTTGTGTTCTCACTGAAGCCATCTCAGTTAATCAAGAAGACAGGGATGTAACTGAAATCATCCCAATAGAAGAATTAGGTCAAGATGATGAAGAGAGGAAAGAAAGGGAACAAGGTCCCAAAGAACTAGAGGTTCCATAATATAAGCCAAGGATACCCTATCCTGGTAGGCTAAAAGAAACCATACTAGACTCTAGGTTCCAAAAATTCAAAGAGGTAATGAAGAAACTTTATGTTGATATTCCTTTTCTCGATGCCTTATCTAAAATCCCAGCCTGGTCCAAATATCTGAAGACCTTGCTGTCAAAGAAATATATGACAGAGGAGCATGAAACTGTCAAGCTAGCCCAAACCACATTTGATATCATTTTGAATAAAATGCCGAAAAAATAGAAGGACCCTGGCTCTTTTGGCATACAATGCTCTATTGGGAATACTTCTTGTAAAAAGGGATTGGCCGACATGGGAGCCATCATATCAATTATGCCATTTTCCATGTGCAAAAGATTGGGGTTTACAGACTTATTGCCTACAGCAATGACCATCCAGCTCGCTGATTCCACCATTACTGCACCCCTGGAATTCATTGAAGATATTCCAGTAAGAGTGGGGAGGGAGTCTTATGTCCCTTGTGATTTCGTCATTATGGATATAAAATAAGTCCTAAGGTACCCGATAATTTTTGATAGACCTTTCCTCGCCACAACTAGATCATTAATTGATCTCGAGGATGGCATAATTACATTGAGACTGGGTAAAGAAACTGTTCAATTCAGGGTTTTCAACAGCTTGAAGAGCCCTAGCATCCACGAAGAGGTTTTTCTGCTTGAAGTTATTGATAAAATGTCTCAACTCAAGCAAGAAAACCCAGAACCAGCAGATGCCCTAGAGGACGCTCTAATAAATCTGAAAGCTGAATTTTCAACCAACGAGTTAGTTCAGCAATGCATGCAATACTTGGAGCAGGCTGAAAAAGCCCCAGAAGCCACTTTTGAAGAACTGAAATTCGTCTCCATATTAGAGACAACAGAAGTACCCAAAGCCCCAGAAATGAAATCTCTACCAACTGGGCTCAAACATGTCTTCCTAGATGAAGGAAAATTATGTCTAGTTATCATTAGCTCCTCTTTGAATGACGATAAGGAAGAGAGGCTTCTCACTGAATTAAGGAAGCACAAGAAAGCAATTGGGTACAAGATGACTGACCTAACAGGAATTAACCCAGCTCTGTGCATGCATAAATTACCTATGATAGAAGAGTTCAAACCCTCGAGGGAGCACCACAGAAAACTGAACCCAAATATGAAAGAGGTAGTTCGCCTCAAAGTTCTTAAACTCTTGAAAGCGGGTATTATCTATCCAATTTCTGACTCTCAGTGGGTTAGTCCTGTCCAAGTGGTCCCTAAAAAGGGGGGGACCACTGTTTTCTTAAATGATAAAAATGAACTAGTACCTACAAGGACCATTATTGGTTGGAGAATGTGCATAGATTATAGAAAACTGAACAAATCAACAAGGAAAGACCATTTTCCCTTACCCTTCCTTGACGAAGTCCTTAAGCGGCTAGCCCACCAAAAACATTTCTGCTAGCTCGACGGATATTATGGGTTTTACCAAATCCCAATACACCCTGAAGACTAAGAAAAAATGACATTTACTTGTCCTTTCAGAACATATGGCTTTAGAATGATGTCGTTGGGGCTATGCAATGCACCCGCAACCTTCCAAAGGTGCATGACTGCTATCTTCGCGGGAATAACCGAAACAATTATGGAGGTGTTTATGGATGATTTTTTAGTATATGGAGATTCTTTTGACAACTGTCTTCTAACCCTAAGTAAAGTCCTACAGAGATGCGAGGAAACAAACCTTATCCTAAACTGGAAAAAATGTCACTTTATGGTGACCGAAGGTGTTGTCCTCGGACATCGAGTAAGCGAAAGAGGAATCGAAGTAGAGAAGGCAAAAATTGATGTCATCTCAAAGTTGTCACTACCCAAAGACATAAGGGGAGTGGGAGCCTTCTTGGGTCATGCTGGGTTCTACTGAAGATTTATCAAAGACTTCTCAAAAATAGCAAAACCTATGACATATCTATTGACCAAGGATGTTGATTTCAACTTTGACCAGGAATACCTGCATAGCTTTACAACTTTGAAGAATGCTCTAATCTAATCACCCATTCTAAGAGCACTTGACTGGTCACAACCATTTGAAATAATGTGTGACTCTAGCGACTATGCCATAGGGGCTGTGCTGGGGTAGAGAATAGACAAAAAGCCATATGTATTATACTACACATACAAAAAATTAGATGAGACACAAAAGAATTATAGTACTACTGAAAAGGAATTCTTAGCCCTCATCTATGCTTTCAAAAAATTTTGTTTGTATCTAATTGGATCAAAGGTCGTAGTATATACAGACCACTCCGCCATCAAATATCTTATTCAGAAATAGGATGCAAAACCCGGACTCATCTGCTGGGTATTAATGCTGCAAGAATTTGATCTTGAAATAAAAGACAAGAGTGGAGTGGAAAATGTCATCATTGACCACCTAAGTCGCATCGAATATCAAGACAACGATAATGTACCTATCCGAGACTCCCTCCTTGATGACCAGCTTATGAAAATTACCACTGGATTCCCCTGGTATGCTGACATAGTGAACTATCTAGCTACAAGAATCATCCACCCCTCCACCTCTCACCACGATAAAAAGCAATTTCTCCATGATGTTAAACAATACTACTGGGATGAACCCTGTCTTTTTGTCTATGTGCAAACGAATTTTTCCATCGCTGCATACCAAAAGAAGAAATTACTCCTGTCTTAGAGCATTATGATTATGGCCCCACTGGGGGACACATGAGTTCGAAAAAGACCACTCTGAAAGTTCTACAATAGGGTTTCTTTTGGCCAACAATAGTAAGAGATTCCTATGATTTTATAAGATCGTGCAATAAATGTCAGCTTTCTGGCGGTATAACTATAGGAATGAAATGCCTCTCACTTTGTGGAAAGAAATCAAACTTTTTGATGTTTGGGGAATAGACTACATGGGTCCCTTCCCCTCATCCTATGGATTTTCTTACATACTGGTCGCTGTGGATTATGTCTCAAAATGGGTAGAAGCTATACCCACTGTTTCCAGCAATTCAAAGCCAGTCATCAAGATGTTCAAAGATATCATTTTCCCCAGATTCGGAGTCCCCCGAACTATCATATCCGACAGAGGGACCCATTTTCTAGAATGAAGCTTCGAAGCCCTCCTAAAAAAATATGGAGTCAACCATAAGGTCGGCACACCTTACCATCCACAAACTAGTGGCCAAGTTGAAGTTTCGAACAGACAACTGAAAGCAATTTTAGAGAAAACAGTCAATAGACATCGTACCGATTGGTCTACCAAATTTCCCGATGCCCTTTGGGCCTACCACACAGCTTATAAAACACTGATTGGAACAACCCTGTTCCGACTGGTATACGGGAAATCATGCCATCTTCCAGTTGAACTGGAACATAAGGCCTAGTGGGCCATTAAACAACTGAATTTTGATTTTAAAAGCACTATCAAATACAGACAACTCCAGTTACAAGAACTTGAGGATCTTAGAATGATAGCCTACCATAGTGCCAGAATCTATAAAGAAAAAACCAAGATGCGGCACGATAGCCACCTCACGAGAAAAGACATTGCTATCAGAGATAAGGTCATCCTCTTCAATTCCAGACTCAAGATATTTCCTGGAAAGCTCCGCACGAAGTGGTCTGGACCATTCACAATTAAACACATCTACCCCACCAGAGCAGTCATCATCCTTGACAATAATGGGGGAGAACGGACCATTAATGGCCACAGATTGAAGAGATACTACACACCAGCAGACAAAATTCCAAGACCAACTATCGAGATCCATGATCCCTCAACATCGACAAAACCAAATTGGATTTCTATCGGGCCAGTGACATAAAACCCAAGTGCTTCTTGGGAGGCAACCCATGACCTGAGTATCACCGTTTTTATTTGGCCTAGTTTTTCGTTTGATTTAGGTTTATCATCTTTAATCTAAAAATATAAAAATTCACATAAATAACCAAAACAAACATAAAAATATAAAATCCAATTAAAATCTTAACCTCACCGTTTCGAAACTGTTTGGTCCCAAACGGTCTTGAAACCTTCTGGAACCCAAAACGGTCTTGAAACCGTTTGGACCCCAAACGGTCTTGAAACCGTTTGGAGCCCAAGCGGTCTTGCAACTGTTTGGAACCCAAACGGTCTTAAAACCATTTGGACCCCAAAACGGTCCCAAAACCGTTTTCCCTTGGGAATTTGTAACGCCCCCCCATATCCTATAAATATAACCCCAACCCCTCCCTTTTCCTCTTCTAAAATCTTGAACTCCCTAAACCCTCACGCGAGCACTGTTTCATCCCTTCCATTTCTCGCTCCCGCACAACTCGTGACGCCTGCTCTCTCTACCACCATCTCTGACGACACCGCCATCTTCCCCGTGTATTTTCATGGAGTTTCTCGCCGTCAGAGCCGCCATCGAACAACAAGGTGAACCAGTAGGTCGACACCATCGCCATTGCCATTTTCTCCGTTACTACACCTCTTTGTTTTCACCATTGCCAACGCTGCGTCACCGACGAGGTTCTCATTAGCTGCCGACGCATGCATCACCACCATCTTTCACCGCTTTTGCCACCTTTTTAACCAACCACTAATGACCCCGACGTTCCACCTTCCTCGTGGTTTCGACACCGTTTGGAGCCAAACGGTCCTGAAACCGTTTGGAGCCAAATGGTCCTAAAACTGTATGGATTAAACGGTCCTAAAACCGTTTGGTTTATACGGTCTCGAAACCGTTTGGTTTTACAAACCGCTTGGATTCCACTAAAACCTAAAAACATTAACACATACATAATGTATTTTTTTTTAATGAACTTGTTATCTTTGCAAATTCAAATCCTTTTAACACACGATTTTCTACTAATTTTTCAGATATGGCATCACTCGTAAAGGAAGCCACAAGAACCGATGACGCTCCCTTCTGGATAAGGGAGCAACTGATAGAAGACCGCACCAAGCTTTAGAAGGTCATCGACATCTATGACAGGATTGGACAGGTCCCATCAAAAGTCAACCTGCTCGAGGTTAAGAATGAAATTGAACGCATCAACATGTGTTTAACCGAGGAGCCTGATCAAGAAGTGGAAGAAATTTCTTCCAGTGATGAAGGCACAGAATACAAGCCAACTCCCAAGGAGGAATCCCCAACTACAAAGTCCAAAGGGAAAAGGAAGGCCCAGGAAGCTGCCACAAAACAACCTACAAAGAAATGGGCAAGGAAGTAGGTCCATCCCTCCACTACAAGGGAACAAATCCTGGAGGGATACATTCCATCAACCACTACCACCACCACAATTATCACTCCCGCTACCACCACTATTCCTGTTTTCTCCACCATCACCACTACAACACCACCACCAGCAAACCTGTTCATCCACACCCTTCCATCCTTCGACAAAATGCTGAAGCTGACAAAGTATGTCTACTCCAGCATACTGAAAAAGATGGGGATTTATGACAGAATCCTCACCTTGCTCGACAATGCCAACCTCGTAAGACTCTACTTTATCACAAAGAATTCTTATGTTGAGCCAACAATTGAATTTTTCACCTTCCTCCACAAAGAAGCAGTGGACATAATGGACAGATCAAGAGACGAAGGCGACCGCAGGCTGGTCACCAAACTCTTCGGCAACAAAGTTGTCATAACAGAAAACCTACTCAATGAAATCTTTATAGACAACAAAGAGCAGTTGGAAAAAGCCAAAGTGGTAGGCGTCGATAGCTCCCAGTTCAACAAAAACATCTTATGGAAATCCCTGATAGGGATCCCAACCTTCGAGGCAAAGACCTGCAAGGCCTCCAATATTCATTCTGGGTTGGTGTGCACTCTACACAAAATCCTCACAGGCGCACTCTTCCCCAGGACAGAGGGCGGAAATGTTAACATTTCCGATCTTTTCATCCTATGGTCCGTCCTTAATGGGTTGCCGGTCAACGTAGGATGACAATTGATAAACAAGCACACAACTTATGCCTTGGGAAATAAGTATGTGTCGGAGGACACCTAACCTCAATTCTGCATTATATCAAGATGGACAGACTACTGCCCAGATGCACGAAGATCAAGGGTGACATCCTTACCAATGACCAGACTTTAAAGAATTCATACATCAGTAAGGAAAAGGATGCTAAGCTACACTACATTTTCTGTCCGACAGTAAAATCCTCTAGAATGCTGCTTCCTCAACTAGAGCTCACAGATTATGACAAGGATAAGCTCCTCTTCACTGAAGAGGAGCTTACCAACCTCCTCACGTCAGTCTAAGTAGTAGAAAAGAAAATAAAAGTAGGACAGACAGAGCATAGCATCACTGCCCCGGCAGCCAGAATAACCAAAATCCCAGTGAAACGACCATCCAAAGGGTGTTTACCACCACAACAGCTATCAGGGACATCGACATCATGACCAAATCTAGAAGCAGAACCTCCTCTTCCTAAAGAGCACATCACCACCTCATCATTAGACTCTTTCATCATGAGTCTAAATGTTGAGCTTACCTCCACCACCACCCCCACCACGCTACCATCCTCCACCATTCCACAATCGACCACCCTCCCATCAGTCTCCACAATAATTCCACCAACAAATCCCTTCCCCACATCCACCCCTCCACTCGCATCCTCTGCCTCAATCACCTTCCCATCGGGTATTCCATTCACATCAACGCCCAACCTTGCTTTCACCTCGTTCTCATTCACCATCACCTCTTTCCCATTGACATTTACAGATCAACCCTTTTCTCCCAAAATGTCGTCACCCTTCGCATCTGCCACCACCCCGACACTGCTGGTGACTCCATCTACAGTCACCATGCAATTCGTGGGACCATCTTCAGTTTCTCTTTCGCAAGACACTACCACCCTTCCACCCCTACCCCAGCCATCCCAACCATCCCTTTTTGGGGTCCCTTTTACAAACGTTGGTGAGAAATTCAGACATGAATCTGACACCATCCGAAACCTCCTCACCAACACTTCTAACATAATGCAATCTATTTTTTCTTGTGTACATGGTCTTACCAAATAGGTCCCCAAGATCGACAAGCAAAACCGCGCCCTACCTAGCATCCTCTCAAGTATCAACCCATGACAGGAAGTAATGGCCATGCAAGTCAAACGCATTGACGACCGCCTACAAAAATTGCCACAGTTGGTGCTTGAGGTGCAAAGCCAGCAAGCAACATTGGCTCAACAAGTCGAAAGGATCTCTATGCAGACTCAACCTCTGCTAGAGAGCCTTCACGAGCTTAAGCAGTAGCAAACTACTTTCAGCACGCATTTGGGGAACATCACTAACACCCTTGCACAACTCAATAGCCGCTAAGAGGAGTCATCAAATAATGAAATCAATCAACTACGAGCCCAAGTTATAGAACTTTCTGCACGACTCCTCTCTGCCGAGGCACTATACTATGATCTCAAGGAAACCCACGACACACTGCTTGAGACACATGAGAATGTGCAAGTGGCTCTTGATGAACTACAAGCACTTCACCGACAATGCAAGAAAACAACGAAACAAATAAAAGATAAGGCGGAAGACGATGAAGAAGAAGAAGAAGACGAAGACGAAGAATAAGATTTTGACTCCTCCGCTAACTCCAATGAAGACAGCTCCTCTTCAGATGACAAACCTGATGACCTAGGACATGCTGGGGAGGGTACCAGCTGAGGAATAGAACCTTCAAAGAAGGGAGCAGAGAAAAACCACCACGAAGGTGGACAAGATCCTAAATCCCCCGATCACACTGAAAACATTAACATATGATATGGGTATCAATTCCTTAACTATTCTACCATGGGATCTATGGGGGAAGCTGCCAAAGAAGCGACTTTTACTGAGTTCCAACAATGTATCCTAGGAACCAACATTAGTCCACCAACATCAGCAACCCATCATTACTCTGCACCAGAACAATCAGTGTCTTCCCCCCAGAGCAAGAAGAGTCAGACAGAGTGAGTCTAGACACAGATGATGAACTCGACTCTAATTCTGAATCAGAAAATGATGAAGTTCTGCAACACGATATGGACAACCTAGAGCATACTTCTTTTCCGTCACTACAAGAGCTTCCCCTGCCGCCACCTCTACCTAAGAAGATGCATGACCTAGACATGGCGGCCATCTCTACCCTAGATGTCCAGGATATCTTCATCCGGAACACTATCATAGACGATGCCAAAGAAGGGGGGGACATCATCTACACAAATATAAAGACTAAGCGCAAGTTGACACGTGAAGATTTCTGCATCATCCTCCGACCTCAACCAAAAGTGATGATGGCAATCTTCCATGTCCTTCTTGCCAACGCTATCGAAACATACATAAGCTCAAAACGGCCGCAGCCAATTCTCAATGCTTCACCTGCTTTGTCTCTAAGTCTACTGTATAAGGACTTACACAACAAGACTATCGAGTATCTGCGTAGGGGGATTGAACGGAAGGTGTGATATATCATAGTACCCTTCCAAGTTTCCGGCCATTGGCCGCTCATGATCGTCGACACCGAGGCTCGTGACGCCAAAGTGTACAACTTCTGCGCCAGTGAGCTTAAAGCCAGAATCATTAATTTTGCTGGTCTAGGAGCCGGGGAGGCAAGATGCATCCCTTTCCGCCTCCTAAAATTAATTTGGGCTGCAAAGCCATCACTCTGACAGGGTTGGAACCAACCATGGTTCCGAATCATAAACCCACAAGTCCAAACGCAAGAAGGATCCGGGGATTGCACTTTCTGCACTATACGCCACATCCAAGTGCTTAATCAACAAATCCCCTTCACCGAGATGGCCGCAGAAGATTTTCACTCTCTCTGAGGGCATTATGACATGGAGCTCATTTGTGAAAGAAGGTTCTTTCGGGACCCGACTATGGCACCTGACGACGTCCCTCGCTACCTATACTCAGCTATCCAACGTCCACAGAAACAGTCGTTCCGGCAAACATTACAGGAGTTGGAGAAACAACACCCCGCCACAGTGCCCGAAAAAAGACAATGGGACACTTACAATTTTGATATGGCGAATGACAAAGGGGACATTGAGTTATTAATAGGGGTCACCATCAACAAACCTTCCACACAAATGGTGCCCCTACCTGCCATTGAACCGACATTTCCTAACTTCAACCTTGCCGCTTGCAAGAGTCTTTCTGAAAATGAACTCTGACTCATTATGTCTAGGCTATATGCTGAGAAAGATGAGCTCGTTTTTCTAGCGGGAGACATTTTAGTCATGGAAGATACCCTTCATGAAACCATACAATTCCAAGGATCTATATCCATGATCCTGATGAGTGCTTATCAATTTCTCCTCAGACAGAACCATCCTACAATTTACATGGCGTCAGCTTACATAAAGGACGACCTTCTCAAGTTAAAGAACTTCGGAATCATGGAGGCGCTTATCTCTTTTCTCCAGCATACAACTCCGAAGTTCATTATGCTCCCTTTCCTTCATTCAGAGCACTGGATGTTAAAGGCGACAAATCTTCTTGAAGGAACAACAATCATCTATAACAGTTCCGACAGCCAATTTGATCTAGATAAAAAATGGTATGATGTGATAGTGAAGACGCCCATGGAGGAGGTGGCAAAGGAGTGTGCCGACAAACTACACAATCTTTTAAGCAAGCACACAAGGGTGTATGATAAAGCACACTTTCATCACCCCGCCTTCAGCTACAGATGCCCCCAACAGCTCCGAGAATCAAACGACTATGGTTTCCACGTCCTCTATTGGATGTACACCCTCACTGTTCTTGGTAGACCAGTAGAGGATATCACAGACGTGGATTGCCACACTCTACCTGGAAATTTCACAGCTAATCTTCTCTGAATGCATGGAGCTAACAAAAGACTAATAGAAACCTAATGCCCTTGTCCATGTACTTCTTAACCTATCACTTTGACACTATGAGGACAAAGTGAGTAATAAGTTAGGAGGGAAGTACACTGGACAAGGGTGATGTATCATTTTTCAACCCTTCTCCCTCTGCTCTTTTTATTCACTCCTGTTTTATCTTTCTTTTCACTTTTAAACTTTTTTCAGTAATTTCTTTTTGTGCATAAGTATAACATCACTCGAGGAAAAGGTGGTCCCAATGCGAGCAATGCGATAAGGAAGAAATCTGAGATCCATGCAACTCTCAATACCTGAAAGAGTTAGTGCAAGAAAAAGCCCGATAAAACTCTAAGAGATTTCTAGTTTAGAATTGAAATAAGAGCATGGAAATCTTAAATAAATAAAATCACCTCACCACTACATTCCTTAGCTCTATCTAGCTTGAGGACAAGTTAGACTCTAAGTTAGAGGGGGTGATAACCTCCCATTTTGTGATGTTATCTTACTAAGTTTTCCTTAGTTTTCCATACTCTTTCTTAAATAAATTATACATAATCTTTAATTTTACACTTTATTGTAAATATACCATCAAACTAACTTTTCCCCTTTTACTTCTTATAGAAAAACACACAAAAAAATTACAAAATCACCAAACGGTCACAAGACCGAATGGACACCAAATGATCCCAAGACCGAATGGACACCAAACGGTCCCAAGACCAAATGAACACCAAACGGTCTGAAGACCGAATGAAGGCCAAACAGTCCCAAAACCGTGTAAAGTCAAACGGTCCCAAGACTGTGTAAAGTCAAACAGTCCCAAGACCGAATAAAGGCAAATGGTCCCAAGACCGAATAAAGGCAAATGGTTCCAAACCATGATGACTCAAGCGGTTTCCAAACCGAGAGAGTCCAAACGGTCTCCAAACTAAGAGAGAGTCCAAACAATCTCCAAACCGAGAGAGAGTCCAAACGGTCTTCATGACCGTTTGAGCCCAAATCTCCCAAAACCGTTTGAGTTCCACTCAAAGCCTATAAATAAGACCCGAAGGGTCCTCACAAAGGTATCAAGTTTTAGACGTCCAAAGGCTGCCTCTATTTCTCCAGAGCCATTCCATCCTTCACCCACTACCCTGAGGCTGTCGGTTTGAGATCCATACTCCATCTCCAAGCTACTTTTTCTCTCATCAACAAAGAATGTGGGAAGAGGAGGATTCATCATCAAGCAAGCTACGAAGTGTGAAGGTCGTTTCTCTCTCTCTCCCCAAGGGGTCGACCTTCCTCTCTCCTTCGTGGAGATGATGTTCTCTCTCTCTCTTCTTGCCCCCTTATTTGTTCTTGCCATGAGCGACTAGTCATATACACTGGGGTGCAGGAAGTAGTCCCGCTACCCATGTTTCATTTCATGCAATGTAATTTATAAGTTTGTAATAGAGATATACTTTCTTTTCAGTTCAACATCAATCATTTAATGAATACTTGTTGCTTGATCACCAACTTGTGTTACCTATTATCTTTTAGTATGAATTGTCTACATTTGTACTATTAGATTCGAATCTCGATTGAATGTTGGTTCTTGATGCATGTAGCCACCGTGCATCTGTTTCGGTATCTAGGAGTGTTTTTTAAGAAGTGGATTAAACTCACTTCCATCGTTGTACTTTCATACTATGAAATGGAATCAGTTGATGTATGAAAGTACAACCTTGATAAGTCGAGGAGCACACTTTACGAAGGGAATGATGCAAGGTAAGTGACCATTTGTTTGGGGATGGCTGGCATTGCAACATTCCCACACTTCTTGTAGTTAAGTTCTCCGAAAGGAAACTAAATCTACAAAGATACTAACTGTTTAGACTCCTATTGCAGGTTATGTTTCTATGTTGCAAGTTTTGATCCATGTGTAGTGGTGGTGAAATCCGATCACATCCTAGTGGTCTCTAAACATTGTTTACAACCCTAAATTTACTTTCTTGCTTTTACTTTACTTGCACTTAGTTTAAACAACCAAACCAACTCTTTAATCTAAATACCAACTGTTAAGGAGTTAAATGAAATTCTAACGTTTTCTATCTTGTTGATCTCAACAAGACCGTTGTCTTGTGGATTCGGCCCTTAACTATACTACGATAAGACTTCCACGTATCCTAGCATACGTGGGTGAAGTGTTTAATCTAGTATAAGAAAGGTTAAACCTAAAGACTTACTATCTTTAGGATTTTTAGTGGTGCACGTAATTCCATGCAAGTGGAAGCTCGATCATGGAGATTAATGTAGATGATGAAGTTCCAGATACAATATGGCATAGCGTTCGTAGACACGAGGCCATCTCTGTGGGGATCCAACTGGACTACAAGGCACTGAAGTGTAGAACTTGTATAGCCTTTGGTCAGTCTGACAGTAATTGTGAGGAAGGTAAAGTGGCCATGAATAGAAAAGAGAAGAAAGTGTGGAGGGAGAAGCCTAGAACAAATGATGCAGAGGTTGTGAACAACAAAGAGAAAAGTCTAACCAATGAGCCGAACAAAGAAGATAGATTGTCATCCAAGGAGACAGAAGCAAACATAGATGTGGTAGTTGATGAAGATGAGTCAATAGGAGGCAAGAAAATGGATAAAGATGAAGATGTTTTGAACTCTCTGGTCCAGCAAATTGAAGGGGTACATACACATACTGAGGAAGGTAGCTCATAGAGAGAAGAGGGTGAATTTCTATGGCCTTCTAGGAAGAAGAGAAATCACAAGGTGGGAATCCCTAAATCTCATGGTGTTGGAGATGTTCTCGATAAGGGGAATAGATTTGATGCTCTGAGTGACTTGGACAAAGAAGCAAAACAATTGGTCAACCAGGAAGAGAGGGATGGTGGTAAGAAGAACAACAGAAAAGAGTTGTCAAGGCGTACCAAAGCCCAAAACAAATTATGTTAATATGTCCATGGTACTATGGAATATTAAAGGAGGGTGCAACAGGAATAAGAAGAAGGAGGTCTGGGAATGGTGGTAGCTAGTGGACACTCCTTAGTTGCTTTAGTGGAAACAAAAATAAAGGAGTAGAATAAAGACAACATTAGATATTTGTTTCCGTAGGGATGGGAACATGTCTCTAATGTGACGTGTTCTGAGTTGGCCAGAGTCTGTGTGTTTTGGAAACTAGGTGCTTGGTAGGTGATCGTGATAAAGATGTCAGATCAACACATCACATTTGAATGCAGAAACAATGGGGGTTGCACATGTGGGTGTCAGCTATTTATTATCATAATGACATGAAAAGTAGGCAGGAGTTATGGTAAGACCTGGTTTCTCTATCTAGACAAAATTCTCTACCATTGTTGGTGATTGAGGACTTCAACATTGTTCACTTGTAGGCAGAGAAAAGGGGGAATAGACCAACTTCATATATAGATATGAATGATTTCAACCAAACAATCGATAAGGTTGGTATTTTTGAGCTACCAATGATAGGGGTGACATCTTTACATGGAACAATGAAAGGGATCCTGGAAACAGAATAGAAAGCAAGCTAGACAAAGCATTGGTGAATGATGAGTGGCTGCAAATTTTTCTTAATATGTAGATAAAAGCACGTGGTTCTGAAATAAGTGACCATGCTCCTATACAAGTGCAGATTACATTGAAGAAATAGAAAAGGAAACCGTTTAGATTCTTAAACTACTGGGCTGATTGGAAGGATTTTAACGATGTCATTAAGGAGAGCTAGAATATACAGATAACTGGGAACCCAATTTATGTGTTTGCAAAGAAAGTGGCATATACAAAGTGTATACTAAAGAGGTGGGCCAAGGCTGAAGTTAACATCCCAAACCTACTGATAGATACAAAAAAAGAATGTAGAGAGGTCAGAAAAAAGCTTCTACAAGACCCTCTTAATGAAGAAATGATAAGGAAAGATGGTGAGCTAAAGAGGATGCTGGAGGACCTAAAAAAGGTAGAGGAAAAATTCTAGTGGCAAAGAAGAAGAGATAAGTGGATGGGGGATGGTGATAGGAATACCAAACTTTATCACATGGATGTCAAAAGGAGGGAAGCTGATAACATCATTTTAGAACTTATTGATAAAGATGGTAATGTTGCCAACAAACAAGAGGACTTGGAGGAATAAGTTGTAAAGTTCTACTCTTCTCTCCATAATAAGAACTTTGATGATGAGCTAAAGAAGGAGGAGATTAAATGGAATTTCAAACTCTCAAGCACTCATAATAGCATTCTTACAAGGAAGACAAATGAACAGGATGTTAAAGAAGCCATTTGGGGTATTGGTAGTAATAATTCCCCGTGATCAAATGGTTTCAATGATTTCTTTTACAAGAAGACATGGGATATTAGAAAGGAGGATTTGATTGTATATGTTAATTGGTTCATTGAAGGAGGCAACATGGTCAAGAAGATTAACCACTGTTTCCTAGTGCTTATTTTTAAGAAGAAAGTGACAACATCTCTTGTTGATTTTAGATCTATTGCCTGTTGTTCGATGTAGTTTAAGATCATTTCTAAAATTCTAACTTCCATACAGAAGTATGTACTCCCCTATCTCATTTCAAAAAACCAAGGAGCTTTTGCGATAGGAAGGAGTATTAGTGACTGTGCTTTGCTAAAAGGAGAATTTCTGCATGACTACAAGGTGATGAGAGGTAGAAGAAAGGCTTTCTTGAAGCTAGATGTGTCCAAAGCTTATGACAGTGTCAGATCGGATAAACTTTAGTGGATCATAGAGCAGATGAGTTTCAATGAATAGTGGATTGGGTGGATGAAACAGTGTGTGGGAACAACAAGCTTTTCCATATTGGTCAATGGAACTTCTGCATGTATGTTCAAAGGTGGAAATAGACTACATCAAGGTGATCCACTTTCCCCTCTTCTATTTGTCATTGTTATGGAGTATTTCACACAAAAGATGCTAGAAGAGGAAGGAAAAAAGGAGATGAATCCATTTACAGTGCATGGTACCAAAGTGATAACACACTTAATCTTTACAAATGATGTGATTCTCTTTATTGAATTCAAACAAAACACATTAGTGAACCTACCACTTCTGCGTGAGGAATTTGGAAAATAGATAGGGTTGTGTGTAAATGCAAACAAGATCCACCTATTTCTGTCCAAAATTTTCTACCGGAAGATTGATGGATGCAATGGGAGTGGATATGGGGAAGTTCCCTACTAAATACCTTAGTTTCCTGTTAGCTGGAGGTAATCTACAAGTAAAAGACTTTGCTGATTGTATGGACAGACTAGATGAGATGATTAGCAAATGGACAACATAGAAAACATCCATGGAAGGGAGAGCTACACTTATGAAGGTTTCTGTAGAGGGACTTCTCACATTTTGTTTACAATAAGGGGAGATTCCCAGTCCAGTTCTGGATAGAATGGAGATGAGGATGGCAAACTTTCTTTGGGCAAGTGGGTACCACCCGATGAGATACACACATTTGGCTCTTCCCAAAGATGAAGGAGGCCTAGATTTGAAATCATTGAGAGATATAGCAATAGGGGGATGATGAGAAGAATCATAATCAATTAGGAGGGTACCTCTAGTTGGGGGAAATGGATGAGAGATAGATATCCAAGAGGTCTCGATTTCATACCACAAATAAGAGAAGGTTATTCATGCACTATTAATGTTATGACAGAGATGTGGCAACATTTTAGACATCTTTTTAATCCTCACATCGAGAGTGGATGGAGACTTAAAGACATGAAGACTGATATATGGGAAGTCACAAGATCAAGAACTACAAAATACAAGCATATGGAGTAGGTATGGGCCAGAATACATGTACCAAAATGGAGTATGTGTGTTTCTAAAATTCCGCACAATGCTCTATCTACTCTGGATAAAATACATGGATGGAATCATGAAGTTGTTTCTGTTTGCTTACTTTGAAAGAAGGAGAATGAGTCCCATAACCATCTTGTAGGTTGTTGCTAATTTACAAAATATGTTTGGAAGATAATATGCGAAGACTTAGACTGCATCTATAACTAAAAGAGGATCCAAGAAGCATGTTGGCCAGCTGCGGACAAAGTGACAAAAAGAGGATCATGTTTTCTGTTCTATGCTACCACATTTAGGAGAAAAGGAACAAACGTGAACACAGAGGTGTATCCATTGATGTAAATAGTATTGCTGTAAAACATTGTAAATGTGTTAAACATAAGCTACACATTAGCTAGAAGAGTGAGTTGTTGCTCAATTTTCTGGATGTATGGCATTGGGCCTACATGTAACTCTTGACCTCCTATATTTTTAGGAGGGATGTCATAATATATTTACCTGATACTAGTACATATATGCAGGAAGACTACATTCATACAGACATACAAAACACGTGCAACATAGCGTCACCCTGTAACACTTCGTCCAAGTGATCCTTTGGGAGATTAGGGCATTGGGCATGGCGCCCACGACGACGGGCACTCCAGGCATCATCATGCACCACCACAACACCAATACACCCCCACCCAACATCCTACACCACTGAACACACATGTGGTTGGAGGATCAACAAGCGATGCTAGAAGCCCTAGCCCTAGTGGAGAGGCTTCAGGAGGCAATAGGTCATCTCCCAGCAGTGTTGGCGCATCGTCATCAACGGGTAGGGATGGACACAACACCAAGAAGGAATGGTGTCAAATACTGAAGCATCCTGTCCAACGTGACATCATGGAGTGTTTCTTGGAGTTGAGGCACTCTGATGGAAAAGTTAACATAGACCTAGATGTGGAGGAGTTTGATCAGATGCACAACATATGGGAGTTCACCATCATAGCCTACGACCTGGACAAGAGACCCTACTACCCACACTTCCAGGCATGGATATGGAGGACAAGGAAACCAAAGGGATCATTTGAGGTGTTTTCGTGGAGAATAATATCTTTCTAATCCAATTTAGCAACACCGAAGACAAGAGAGAGGACCTCAACCTAGTAAATTGCTGGTTCAACACATAGCTTGTGGTGATGAAGGATTCACAACATGGAAATGAACTTTGACGTGATCTTTTTGCCACAATCCCCAACTAGATCACCCTAAAGTTGATTGGCTGTGCTTGGACCCAACAAACGGTAAGGACTATCACTGTGGGAGTGGGGAAGGTGTTGGACATTGATAATATCTCATTGGAGATGGATGATGCACGAGTCTTGGTTAAATTGAAAGTGGAGACCAAAGCTTCGGAGAGAGTTTGGCTGAACATCCGAGGTTGTGATCCAATCCCAGTGGATATCTCCTATGATGGGCCACCAGTGAAGTTTAGTCAATGTTGTGCTTTCAGGCATAACAACAAACAGTGCAAGATAGGAAGAAAAGAGAAGACATATAAGAAGGAGGATAAGAAGACACAAGTTCCCATGAAGGTCTGGAAGGAGAAAGGCCCTAGTGTTGTGCCAGACACTGGGCCTTCTGGTGGAACAACATGGACACATGAAGAGGCACACACAGTGGTAGATATGCAAGTAGCTCCTGACACTGATGTTGACCTTGATTCCGTGGATGATAGTGGCATGCCAAATATGGGTCCTAATAGCCCAGTAGGAGCTAGAAGGGAAGAAGGAGAATTCATCTCTACTTCTAAGAAGAAAGGACCCAAGAGATCTGGTATTCCTAACAATGTTGGGGTGAGCACCATCCTAGATACAAAAACATCTTTGAATCTCTTCTAACTCTGACAAGGAAGATGGAGCAACAAAAGAATAGAAGAAAATGGAGGTGAAAATGAAGGACCAGAGGAAGGAGTCGGGTAGGCGTACCAGGGAAAACAAGAACCTTTGATATGTCAATGCTCCTATGGGATACTAAAGGTGGGTGTGACAGGTACAAAACGAATAAGATCTGGGAGTGGATCGCTACTAGTGGGCATTCCTTGGTAGTTTTTGTGGAAACAAAAATAAAGATGGAAAATAGTAACAACATTAGATACTTATTTGGTCAAGGATGGGAGCATGTGTCTAATCTGGAGTATTCTGAGTTAGCCAAAGTTTGTGATGCATGGTAACCAAATGCATGGTAGGTTACTATGATACATATGTCAGATTGACATATTGCAATGGAGTGCATGAATGTAGGTGGGTTACATATGTGGTTGACAACTATCTATGCTCATAATGAGGCAAATAGGAGACAAAGTTTATGCCAGGAATTGACAAATTTATCTAGACAGATATTTATCCCATGGTTGGTGATTGGTGACTTCAATAATGTGTGATTGCAAGATGAGAAGACAGGAGGAAGGCCAACAATGAATGTAGTGATTAATGCTTTCAATCATACCATTGATCAAGCTGGACTTTTTGAATTACCCATGGTTGGTGGGCACTTGTTCACTTGGGACAAAAAGCCAGAGAATAGAATTGTAAACAAGCTTGATAAAGCTCTAGTAAATGAGGAGTGGCTATAGATATTTCCTAATGTGCAGGTTAAAGCCGGAAGATCCGAGTCGAGCGCCCCTACTCCAATTTCTATGCAAATCATAGAAAAGAAATAGAAGAGAAGACCTTTTAGGTTCCTAAACTATTGGGCTGACCGAAAGGAATTCAATGATGTCATTAGAGAAAGCTAGAACATCAAAATGACAGGGAATCTAATGTATGTGTTTGCAAAGAAACTGGCTAATACCAAGTGTGCACTCAAAAGTTGTGTCAAGGAGATGGTGAACATTCCCAATATGTTGAAGGAAACCAAAGAAGAATGTAAGGAGGTCAGTAGATTGCTGCTACATGATCCACTAAATGAGGAGTTGGTAAAGAAAGATAGTGAGATGAAAATGATGCTAGAAGACTTAAAGAAGGCTCAGGAAAAGTTCTACCGATAGAGGAGTAGAGAGAAATGGATGGAAGATGGTGATAGAAATACCAAACTATATTATTTAGTTGTTAAGAGAAAAGAGGTGGGCAACATCATATCATAGCTTATTGATAGTGATGAGAATGTTGTCAACAAGCAGGAGAACTTGGAAGAATAGGCTATCCAATTTTATTCTTCTTTGTACAATAAGGAGTTTGATGACAAGCTAGAAGTGGAGGAGATGGAGTGGAAGTTTAAACTGGAAAGTACTCATAATAATATCCTCACATGGGACACAAATGAGCAGGAAATCAAAGATACACTCTGGAGTATTGGAAACAACAATTCACTAGGTTTAGATGGTTTTAATGTTTTTTTCTATAAGAAATCATGGGATATCACAAAGGAGGACATGATGGCATATGTGAGATGGTTTGTAGCAGGAGTAAATATGGTTAGATAGGTTAATCACTCTTTTCTTGTGCTCATTCTCATAAGAAAGTGACTCCTTCCCTTGTTGATTTTAGACCTATTGCATGCTGCTCGATACAATATAAAATTGTTGGAAAGATGCAGGATGCTAGATTGAAGACAATATTTCCCTATCTTATTTCTATGAACCAGGGGGTGTTTGTGATAGGAAGGAACATTAGTGATAGTGCTTTGTTGGTAGGCAAGTTATTATAAGACTATACTGTCATGAGAGGGAGTAGGATGACATGCTTAAAGCTTGATGTATCTAAATCTTATGATAGCGTGAGATGGGATAAATTATGGTGGATCATGAAGCAAATGGGGTTCAACGAGTAGTGGATTGGCTGGATTAAACAGTGTGTGGGGACCACTAGATTCTCTATACTAGTTAATGGCACTTCTGTAGGTATGTTCAAAAGAGGCAATGGACAACATTAGGGGGACCCACTCTCTCCTTTGCTCTTTGTGATTGTCCTGGAGTACTTTATTTAAAAGATGCAAGAAGTAGAAATAAGTAAGGTGATAAGACCATATACACTACATTGCACTAAAGTGATGACAAACCTGATCTTTTTAGATGACGTCCTTGTCTTTGTGGAAGCCAAGCAAAATACTCTAGGGAATTTATAGGATCTGCTTAGAAGGTCCATGGAATAAACAAGGCTACATGTTAATGCTCACAAGACTCAACTTTTTCTATCCAAGAATTGCTACCTAATGGAAGACCAACTAAAGGAAGCAATGGGAGTAGAGTTGGGGGTGTTTCATACTAAATATCTGGGATTTGCTTTGTCAAGAGGCAATATACATGTCAAAGACTTTGCTGATTGCATGGACAGATTGGAGGAAATGACCAACATATGGCCAACACAGAGCACGTCAATGGTTGGAAGAGCCACTGTTTTGAAGGCGGCAATTGAGTGACTTATGATCTTCTAAGTACAACAATGAAGGATTCCTAGGGTAGTGTTGGATAGAATGGAAAGGAAGATGACAAACTTCCTTTAGATAGTACACACCATCCAATGAAATATGCACGCTTGGCACTCCTAAAAGATGAAGGCGGGCTGGACTTAAAAGCATCAAGAGATATAGCAAAGTAGAGAATAATGAGAAAAATTATTATATATCAAGAGAGCATGTCTACTTGGAGAAAATGGATGAGAGAAAGATATCCTAGAGGATTAGACTTCATACCAAAAATAAGAGAAGGATATTCACGCACCATCAATGTTATGACAGAAATGTGGCAACATGTTAGACATTTGTTTGATCCACATGAGGCGGGAGTATGGAAACTCAAAGATACAAAGATCAATTTGTGGGAAGTAACACAATCCAGAGCAATAAAGGATAGGCACATGGAGCAGGTATGAGTTGGTATTCAGGTTGCAAAGTGGAGCATGTGCGTCTATAAACTTTTACACAACACTTTGGCTACGCTAGATAAAATACATAAATGGTATAAAGATGTTGTTGTTGTTGTTTATCTACTCTATAAATCGGAGGATAAATCTCATATGCACATCTTTAGTTGCTATATGTTTACAAGGGACGTATGGGAGATTACATGTGGAAAATTCAGCCTGAACATGCAGTTAAAGGAAGAGCCACGAAGAATGTTGTCTAGCTATGGGAAAAGTGACACAAAGAGGATCTTGTTTTCTGGTCCATGCTACCACATATGGGAGGAAAGGAATGAATAGAGACATGAAGGTTCAACCATAAATCCAACCACAATTGTTGTAAAATTTGTAAATGTGTCAAATGCAAGTTGCACATTAGGTAGGAGTGTGAGTTTTTATTCTTTTTTTATGTATGGCTCTGGGCTATATGTAACTCTGACCCTCCATTATTTTAAAGGGAAGTCAAAATATATTTATCTAATTCTGATACATATAGGAAGACTGACAATGGCCTGAAACCTACAGATCACGTGTGGAATGAGAAGGAACCAGACACACAACAATAGACTGAGAATCCTAGCTGGGCGACCACAAATGAAGTTGGTTCTTTGAACCAAGACCCTCTTGCAATTGTTAATGTAGTAGGGATGGAGTCCTCCAATCTGAACAAGGATATGAGTACTAAAACATCTATCAATGGGGAAGCCAATACCAAGTTAAATGAAGATGGGTTTATCACAACTCACAAGGAGATAGATAAATCAATGGAGAAAGGGTTGGGGAGTAACCCAGGTACTGAGAAAGAAGAGGGTGAGTTTGTTTCTTCTACCAGGAGGAAATGCTTTAGGAAGAATGGCATCCTAAATAACCAAGGGGTGGGCAGCATCCTGGATATAGAAAACAACTTTGAGGCTTTAATAGACTCAGATAGAGAAGAGGCTACAACACCAAGACAAGAAGAAAAAGGAGATAAGAGGAAGGACATCAAAAAGGAGGTGGGAAAGTGAACCATATCTCAAAAAACCCATTAATATGCCCGTGCTATTATGGAATATTAAAGGGGGGTATGATAGGGGCAAAAAGAAGGCGATTCAAGTGTGGATAGCCTCTAGTGGACACCCTTTAGTTGCCATGGTGGAAATGAAAATAAAGGAGAATAATAAAGATAGTATTAGATATTTTCTCCCGCAGGGATGGGAGGATGTGTCTAATGTGGTGTTCTGATCTTTCCAGAGTCTGTGTGTCTTGAAAATTGAATGCACGGCAACTGATGGTGATACATATGTCTGATCAACATATTACAGTCGAGTGCAGGAATAATGGGGGCTTGCACATGTGGGTTTCAGTTGTACGTATATGCCCATAATGATGAGAGAAGCAGACAGGAGCTAGCACATGATTTGGTTTCTCTTTCCAAATAGATCTCATTGTCGTGGTTGGTGATTGGAGACTTCAACACTATTTGTTTGTAGGAGGAAAAAGGGGAAAAAGGCCAGCGGTGTATGCAGAGATGAATGCTTTCAACCATACAATAGACAGAGCTAGACTGATTGAGCTACCAATGACTGGAGGAGATATCTTTATGTGGAACAATGAAAGGGAACCAGGGATCAGAATAGCAAGCAAACTTGATAGAGCACTGGTGTATGATGAGTGGTTGTAGATTTTTCCTAATGTGCAGGTGAAAGAAGGTGGATCTGAAATAAGTGATCATGCTCCTATCTCAATATAGACTACAGAGAAGAAATAGAAAAAGAAACTCTCCATATTCTTAAACTATTCGACTAACTGGAAAGGTTTCAATGATGTTATTAAGGAGAGCTGGAATATATAGGTTATAGGGAACCCAATGTATGTGTTTGCAAAGAAACTAACTAATCCAAAGATTGCGTTAAAAAGGTGGGCCAAAGACAAATTGAATATTTCAAATTTTTTGGTGGACACCAAATGAGAATGTAAAGAGGTCAGAGAAAAGCTTCTGAAAGACTTGCTCAATGAAGGACTGATAAAGAAGGATGGTGAGCTAAAGATGATGTTGGAGGACTTAAAGGTAGAGGAAAAATTTATTGGCAAAGAAGTTGGGACAAATGGATGGAAGATGGTGATAGGAACACTAAACTCTATCACATAGAAGTCAAAAGGAGGGCGACCAATAATATTATCTTAGAACTTATTGATAAAGATGGTAATATTGTCAACGAGCATGAGGACTTGGAGGAACAAGCCATAGAGTTCTATTCTTCTCTCTATAATAAGAACTTTTCTGATGAGCTGGAGGAGCATAAGATGATGTGGAAGTTCAAACTCACAAGCACTCACAACAATATTCTTACAAGGAAGACAAATGGATAAGAAGTAAAAGAAGCTATTTGGAGTATTGACAGTAACAAGTCACCATGATATGATGGTTTCAATGATTTCTTCTACAAAAAGACATGGGATGTCATTAAGAGGACCTAGTTGCATATGCTAGTTGGTTCTTAGAAGGAGGTAATATGGTTATATAGGTCAATCACTCTTTCTAGATTGGTAAGCAGATGGGGTTGTGTGTAAATGCAAGAAAGACTTATCTTTTTCTATCCAAAAACTATTATCAGATGGAGGATAGACTGAAGGAGGAAATGGTAGTGGAGATGGGAAAGTTTCCTACTAAATACCTTGGTTTCCCATTAGCTAGAGGCGACCTATATGTCAAAGACTTTACTGATTGCATGGATAGACTAGAGGAATGATCAATAAATGCCAGCCCAGAAAACATCCATGATAGGAAGAGCCACTCTTCTGAAGGCTTCTATAGAAGGACTTCTTACCTTTTGGGTACAATAAGGAGAGATCCTCTGTCTAGTTTATGATAGAATGGAGTTGAAGATGGCAAACTTTCTTTAGACAAGTGTGTACTATCTGATGAGGTATGCACGAATGGATCTTCCCAAAGACAAAGGAGGCATGGATTTGAAAGCACCAAGGGACATAACAAAGTGGGAGACAATGAGAAGAATCATTACCTACTAGGAAGGCACCACAACTTGGGGGAAATGGATGAGAGAAAGATATCCAAGAGGGTTGGATTTTGTACCAAAAACAAGAGAAGGATACCCACACACTATCAATGTCAAGACAGAGATGAGGAAACACGTTAGGCATTTGTTTGATCCTCATGAAAAGGGGAGATGGAGACTTAAAGACATGAAGATCGACCCCTAGGAAGTGACGAGATAAATAGTTGCAATAGACAAACACATGGAGTAGGTATGGGTTAGAGTACATGTACCAAAATGATGTATGTGTTTTTATAAAATTATACACAATGCTCTAGCCATCCTAGACAAAATACATGGATGGAATCATGAGGTTGTTGCTATTTGCTTGCTATGCAATGAGGATAATGTGCCTCATACTACCTAGTAGGCTGCTGCAAGTTTGCAAAATAAGTTTGAGAGATAATATGCGAAGAATTTAGATTGCATTTATAGCTGAAAGAGGAGTCAAGAAGAATGCCAATAAGTTGTTGGGAAGCGGCAAAAAGAGGACCTTATTTTTTTCTCTATGATATCATATTTGGCAAGAAAGTAATGCACATAAGCATGGAGGTACAACCACTAGTACAAGGCATATTTTTGTAAAAAATTAGAAATGTGTTAAACGTAAGTTACACATTAGCTAGATGAGTGAGTATAAGCTCTATTTTTCATGGTGAATGGCGTGCCTATATGTAGCTCTTGACCTCCTATTCTTTTAAGAGGAAGTCAGAATATATTTACCTAATTCTTATACATACATACATACATACATACATACATACATACATACATAGACACATACGTACATACATAGATACATACATACATACATACAAACAACAACACACAAACATCAAGCCGACAAGGTGTGGCTCAAGTGGTCAAGCATGGTGTCTCCTAACTAAGGGACTCGGGTTTGATTCCTAGTTACCACCTTGATTTACCACCCTCCCGGGCGTTCGACCTCCACCACAAGCATGGGAGAGGGGGGGAATCTTTCTCTCTTAATCCCATATAAACAACAACACACAAAATCTATGTCTCCTGGGTCTGTCTCTCTGGGTGATCATCAAGGCAATCTCTGGGAAGCCGATCCATGGCGCCAATGCCTACATCTACTCTGGATGTTGGCATCCACCCATGCATCACTCCACCACCACCCAACACCCAACCCCACTCACCATGACAGGTCACCAGAAGTAGCACTAACACGATGCCTAACCCTAACCCTCACGCGGAGGGGGGGAAGAAGAAGGGTGGGAGGCGTCGAGTCAGGGTCCCGAGGAGAAGAATGGAATTGGGAGAAAAGTTGTGAAGTGGAACTAGATCCTTAAACAACCCAATACCCACAACAAGGAGGACATGGAATTCCCAAAGCTGAGGGAGGAGAATGGACAAGTCCATGTCAATCTGGATGAAGCGGAGTTTGATCGGTTGAGAAACCTATGGGAGTACACGATAATGGTGTACACATTGTGTAAAAGGGCATTCTACCCCCACCTCTTGGCCTAGATCAAGAGCACTTGGAGATCTAAAGGATTGTTTGAGTTTCTCTCTCATGACAATGGAGTCTTTGTTGTATGATTCTCCATGGTGGAAGACAAAGATGAGGTGTTAGCCATGGTGTCTCACTGGTTCGACCACCAACTGGTGATTGCGAAACACTACGCTCATGGGGATGAACTGTGAAAGGAAGCTTTCACCACAATCAAAACCTGGTTAACACTCTCATTGTTTGGCTGATCCTAGATGAAGAAGGTAGTAGGGACGATCACTAATGACACTGGAAGAGTGCTCCATATTGACGAGCGTGCCTTGGAGGGGGAAGAACCTAGGGCGCTGGTTGAGTTGAAGGTTTATGGTACTAAACCGAAGATGGTTTGGCTCAATGTCAAAGGAAGGGAGCCGATTCTAGTTACCATTGCTTATGACCATATTCCTGTGAGTTGCACCAACAACCGCACCTTCATTCATAGCACTAATTAGTGTGGAATCACACAAGAGAGCAGCTCAAAGGAGATGAGGCCTACTGCAATATGGAAGGAGAAGACCACCAAGCCAACTGAGTTAGAATCCAAAAAGGGAGAGGCAACATCAACAACAACAATGGGGTCTAGTGAGATACAAGACATGACAACGCACAAGGAGGTGGATGTAGAGGATGATCTATCCAGAGATGAAGAAGAAGTAGCAAGATCCAAGGGAGAAGAAGAAAGCACGACACCGGGAAACAAGGCAGATGAAGATACTTTTGTCTCAGCTACTAAGAAGAAGGGAGCAAGGACGCCAAGAATCCAAGTGAAGACAGGTGTAGGTACCATCCTTGACACTACAAATAGCTTTGATGTAGTTACAGACTCAAACAAAGAAGAGGGAGAGGTTGTGAAGGAAAAAGGGGTGAAAAAGAAGGATAATAAAAAGGAGCCGAGTAGGAAAACTAGGTCAACCAAAAATCCTTGATATGTCCATGCTACTATGGAATATTAAGGGAGGGTGCGATGGGAATAAGAAGAAGGAAATTTGTGAATGGATCGCTTCTAGTAGGCATTCATTAATTGCCTTGGTAGAGATGAAAAGAAAGGTACACAATAGCAATAGTATTAAATACCTTTTTCCCTAGGGTTAGAACCATGTGTCTAATGTGGATTTTAGTGATGTTGCTAGAGTCTGTGTGGCGTGGAAGCCCAACGCTTGGCAGGTGGAAGTGATACAGATGTCAGATCAACATGTTACGGTTGCATGCAGGAATAATGGAGGATTACATATATGTTTGACTACAGTGTATGGCCATAATGATGACAGAGCCAGACTGGACCTATGGAGAGATCTAGTTCTCTTATTCAAGCTGGTTAAATTACCGTGGCTGGTGATAGGGGACTTCAACACGGTTCGTCTATAGGGTGAGAAAAAGGGGAAAAGGCTTGCATTGACAATAGAGGTTGATGTTTTTAATCAGGCTATTGATAAAGCGGGTCGATATGAGCTGCCTATGGTAAGAGGTGTCTTGTTCACATAGAATAATGAAAGGGGACCGAAACATAGAATAGTAAGTAAACTTGACAGAGCTTTGGTGATTGATGAGTGGCTGAAAATTTTCCCTAATGTACAAGTGAAGGTAGGAGGTTCTGAATTAAGTGGCCATGCACCAATCTCAGTTTAGATCATAGAAAAGAAATAGAAGAGGAAGCCTTTCTGATTTCTAAACTACTAGGTTGAATGGAAAGGATTTGATGATGTCATTAAAAATAGTTGGGGCTCACATGTGACATGTAATCCAATGTATGTCTTTGCTAAAAAGTTGGCAAACACTAAGATTGCACTTTAGAAGTGGGCCAAGGAGGAGGTGAACATTCCAAACCTGATAAAGGAGGCAAAAAGTGAATGCAACGAAGTTAGAGAAAGATTATTAGCCGATCCACTAAACCCAACTTTTATTGAGAAAGACAGGGAACTGAAAAAGATTCTTGAGGAACTGAAAAAGGTAGAGGAAACTTTCTAATGGGAAAGGAGTAAGGAGAAGTGGATGGATGATGGGGATCGAAACACCAAACTCTACCATACAGAAGTGAAAAGGAGAGAAGTAGGTAATATTATTTCTGAACTGATTTACGTTGGTGGGAGGGTGGTCAATAAGCAAGAGGACTTAGAAGAGCAGGCCATAAAGTTCTATACGTCACTATATAATATCAATGATGACTTGGTTGCTTATGTGATCTGGTTCCTGGAAGGAGGAAACATGGTGAGATAGGTCAATCATTCATATCTTATTCTTATTTCGAAAAAGAAGGTCACCTGCTCTCTTTTTGTTTTAGACCCATAACTTGTTGTTCGGTACAATACAAAATGATTGCAAAAATATTGTCTTCTAGATTGAAGATGGTCCTTCCCTACCTCATTTCTACAAATCAAGGGGACTTTGTGACAGGTAGAAGCATTAGAGATTGTTCTCTTCTTGTGGGGGAATTCTTGTTGGACTATAATGTCATGAGAGGAAGTAGGAAAGCCTACTTAAAACTAGATGTTTCCAAATCTTATGACAGTGTCATATGGGAGAAACTATGGTAGATTATGCAACAGATGGGTTTTAATGATCAATGGATTGGCTAGATAAAACAATGTGTTGGGACCACAAGCTACTCTATCCTGGTTAATGGCACATCTGCAGGTATTTTTAGAGGGGGCAATGGGCTACACCAAGGGGACCCCCTATCACCTCTTCTTTTTATGATTGTCATGGAATATTTTACATAAAAGATGCAACAAGCTGAGGAAAAGAAGGAAATCAATCCTTATACAATTCATGGGACGAAGGTAATGACACATTTGATTTTTTCAAATGATGTTCTGGTGCTTGTAGAAGCCAAACAACACTCTTTGAAGAAACTTAAAAATTTTCTCTGTGAGTTCAGAAAGCAAATGAGGCAGTGTGTAAATGCAAACAAAACACATATCTTCTTGTCTAAGAATTGTTACCAGATGGACGACAAATTAGTACAGGCTATGGGGGTGGAGAGAGGAAATTTTTCAAAAAAATATTTGGGCTTTTCTTTAGCTGGAAGTAATCTACACGTCAAAGATTTTACTATTTGCATTGATAAGGTGGAGGAGATGATCAACAGATGGCCAACGCAAAAGACATCCATGGCGGGATGAAAGATACTGATAAAGGCTGCCATAGAAGGACTTCTTATTTTCTAGGTGTAGTAAGGTGAGATCTCGGGTTCTGTCTTGGATAGAATAGAAATGAAGATGCCAAATTTTTTGTGGGGAAGCGAACGTCATCCTATGAAATATGATAGACTGGATTTCCCAAGTGATGAAGGAGGGCTGAATTTGAAAACTCCTAGAGACATTGCAAAGTAGGGGATTATGCAGAGAATCATCATCTTCCAAGAAGGCACTTCTACATGGGGAAAGTGGATGAGATAAAGATATCCAAGAGGGCTGGATTTCACAACGAAGACAAGGGAGGGATACTCATGCACTATTAATGTCATGAAGGAGACTTGGCAACAAGTCAAACACCTATTTGTTGCAAACGACACCGAAGGATGGAGGCTCAAATATCATAAGATATGCACTTGGGAGGTGACTTGATCAAAAGGTACAAAGGACCCCCACAAAGAATAGATCTGGACCGATAGGTACATCTCGAAATGGAGCATGTGTGGATATAAAATTCTACACAATGTTCTTGCTACTTTAGATAGGATAAAAAGTTGAAACTATGATGTTTCTACTCTATGCTTTCTATGCTAGGAGAGGGAGGAATCCCATATTTATCTTGTAGGTGAATGTAAATTTACAAAAGATATATGGGAGTTCTTATGCAAGGAATTCAGATTACAAATTCAGCATTCTGGTGACCCAAGAAGAATGTTGTATAGGTGTGGAGTTGATGAGAGGAAGAAACATCTATTTGCTGGTCTTTGCTATCACATATGGGAAGAGAGGAATGCTAGAAAACATCAAGGAGCTGCTACAGAGGCCACAAGTATAGCTGAAAAATATGTAAATGTGTTAGATGTAAATTACACATTAGATAGAAGAGTGAGTTGTAATTTGTTCTGAATGTATGGCGTTGGTCCTACATGTACTCTTGACCTCGTATATTTTTAGGAGGACTTCGGAATATATTTACCTGATTTTGATACATACATACATACATAGTTGCTTCCAAGGATGTGGACAAAGAAGGTGAGGCCTATGAGGGTTTGACAAGTGCAGATATAGAGAAAGGGTTTGCCGGAAAGAAGGAAGAAGGGGATTTTACTCCTCCTTCTAAGAGGAAGGGCACAAGGAAACCAGACATAGCTAAAACACAAGGAGTAGGATTGATACTGGATACCTCTAATGTGTTTGAAGCACTTAGTGACTCTGATAAAGAAGAGGTGATGCAGGTGGAACAAAGGAGCAAAGGTGAGAATAAGAAGACAACAAAGGATCTTCCTAGGCATACCAAGTCTCAAAAGAAGAATTAATATGTCCATGATCCTATGGAATATTAAAGGAGTTTGTGATAGGAAAAAGAAGAGAGAGATCCGTGAATGGATCAGTGCAATTGGGCATTCTCTAGTGTCTCTAGTTAAAACTAAAATAAAGGTGCAAAATAAAAGTAGCATTAGATAATTGTTTCGATAAGGATGGGAACATGTGTCAAATGTGGAATGTTCTGAGATGGCCATGGTCTATATAGCATGGAAACTGAATGCTTGGAAGATTACTGTGATACAGATGTCAGATCAACACATTACAGTGGATTGTAGAAATGCAGGTGGGCTACACATGTGGATGACAATTGTCTATGCTCATAATGATGCAAAGAGGAGACAAAACTTGTGGCGGGAAATGGTATGTCTATCTAGACAGATAGATATCCAGTGGATGATCATTGGTCATTTCAATAATGTCCATATGCAGGAAGAGAAGAAAGGTGATAAACCAACACTTAATACAGTAATTAATGCCTTCAAACATACTATTGATAAGGCCATTTTGTTCGAGTTACCCATGCTGGGTGGTGACTTATTCACATGGAACAATGAGAGGAAATCAGAGGACAGAATTGCAAGATAATTGGATATAGCCCTGGTGAATGAAAAGTGGACACAAAATTTTCCTAATGTGCAGGTTAAGATGGAAGGTTTATATCTGAGTGACCATGCCCCAATCTCATTGCAAATTATAGAAAAAAATAGAAAGGAAGACCGTTCAAATTTTTTAATTTTGGGCTGATTGGAAAGGGTTCAATGATATCATAAGAGACAGTTGGGATATGTCAGTGGTAGGGAACCCAATGTATGTATTTGCTAAGAAATTGTCTAATACCAAGGAAGCACTCAAGAGATGGTCTAAAGAAAAAGTGAAGATCCCCAATTTGCTGAAAGAAACAAAAAAAGAATGCAGGGAGGTCAGAGAATTGCTACTACATGATCCACTTAATGAAGAGATGATAAAGAAGGATAGCGAGCTTAAAAGGATGCTATAGGAGTTAAAGAAGGCTGAAGAAAATTTTTAGTAGAAGCAAAGTAGGGAGATATGGATGGAAGATGGAGATAGAAATACCAAGCTCTACCACTCAACAGTTCGGAGAAGAGAGGCAGATAACATAATCTCATAACTCATTGATATGGATGGGAATGTTTTCAACAATTAGGAGGATCTAGAAGAACATGCCATACTATTTTTTACTTCTCTCTACAATAAAGAGTATGAGGGGGGGATTTAGGAAGAGGATATGGAGTGGAAGTTCAAGTTGACTAGAATTCACAACAACATACTCACCAGGGACACAAATGAATAGGAGGTCAAAGAAGCTTTGTAGAGTATTGGCAGCAATAAGTCTCTAGGTTCAGATGGATTCAATGCCTATTTCTACAAGAGGATATGGAGATCATCAAGGAGTACTTTATTTTTTATGTGAAATGGTTTTTGGTAGGTGGTAACATGGTAAGACATGCCAATCACTTCTTTCTTTTGCTCATTATCAAGAAGAAAGTGGCATCAACTCTTGCTGATTTTAGACCCATCACCTGTTGTTCGGTGCAATACAAAATCATGGTGAAGATTATGGCTGTTGGAATGAAGATAGTACTTCCCTACCTTATTTTTGGCAATCAGGGGGAGTTTGTTATAGGGAGGATAATTAGTGATTGTACATTACTTGTTGGTGAGTTTCTACAAGATTACAATGTGATGAGTGGAAGCAGGAAGGCTTGTTTAAAGCTTGATGTATCTAAAGCCTATGATAGTGTCAGATGGGAAAAGTTTTGGTGGATCATGAAGTAGATGGGATTCAGTGAGAAGTGGATTGGCTAGATGAAACAATGTGTGAGTACTACAAGCTTCTCTATCCTAGTGAATGGTACTTTCAAAGGCATGTTCAGAGGAAGAAATGGACTACGATAGGGTGACCCACTTTCACCTCTTCTCTTTGTGATTGTCATGGAGTAATTTACTCAGAGGATGCAAAAGGATGAAAGGAGGAAAGAAATTAAACCATATATAATACATGGCACCAAAGTGATGACACATTTAGTATTTGTAGATGATGTTCTTGTCTTTGTGGAAGCCAAGCAAAACACATTGGAGAATTTGCAGGTGCTGCTTAGGGAGTTTGGGGAGCAGACGTGGATATGAATTAATGCAAATAAAACTCAGGTCTACCTTTTGAAGAACTACTATAGAATGGAAGACTGGATAAAGGAGGTGATGGGTGTGGAGTTGGGCTCGTTTCCCACAAAATACCTTGGATTCCCACTAGATGGTGGCAACCTACATGTAAAGGACTTTGTTGATTGAATGGACAAATTATAAGAAATGATTAATAGATGGCCCACACAAAAGACTTCCATGGCAAGGAGAGCTACTCTTCTAAAGGTGGTAGTTGAGGGACTACTTATATTCTGGGTTCATAAAGGAGAGATCCCCAATCCCATGCTTGACAGGATGGAAATGATGATGGAAAACTTCCTATGGGCAAGCACATACCACCTGATGAGATATGCATGTATGACACTCCCAAAAGATGAAGGGGACTGAACTTGAAAGCTCCAATAGATATAGCAAAGTGGGGGACTATGAGAGGAATTATAATATTTCAAGAAGGTACCTTCACTTGGGGGAAGTGAATAAGAGAAAGGTATCCGAGGGGGCTGGATTTCAAACCAAGTGCAAGGGAGGGATACTCACGCACAATTAATGTTATGACATAGATGTGGTAGTATATTAAGCACTTGTTTGACCCCTATGAGGTGGGTGGATGGAGGCTAAAAGATATAAAGACCAACCTATGGGAAGCAACGAGATCTAGAGCACCAAAAGATTGATATATGGAGCAGATATGGGCTGGAATTCAAGATCCAAAATGGAGCACGTGTGTATATAAAATTTTGCACAATGATCTGGCCATCTTAGACAAAATGCATGGATTGAATGAAGAAGTTGTGGCTATTTTATTGCTATGCAAGGAGGAGAAGGAGTCCCATATTCAGTTAGTTGGTTGTTGTAATTTTACAAAGGAGGTATGGAAGATTATTTGTGATGATTTCAGATTGCATATCCAGCTGAAAGAGGAGCCAATAAGAATGTTAGCAAGTTGTGAAAGAAGAGATAAAAGGAGACTCTTATTTTATACATTGCGCTATCATATTTGGGTGGAAAGAAATGCAAGGAAACATGAAGGACCAACTACTAATCTTTCCACTATTGTTGTAAAAATTTGTAAATGTTTTAGACGTAAGTTGCACATTAGATATATGGGAGATATCTATATCTTAATTATTTTGCTGTATGGCAAGGGGCTACATGTAACTCTTGACCTCCTATAATTTTAGGAGGAAGTCAGAATATATATTTACCTGATTTGAATACATACATACATACATACATACATACATACATACATACATACATAGCCTGAACCGGAAGCAAGCAGTTATGCAGATGGGGATGATAAGAGGGAACCAACTAAAAGCACCAAGGAGGATGACAAAGCCCTAAATGAAGCTAGGAGAAGCCCAACTACTAGGACTAGCTTGAGGTAGAAGGAAGATAGGGAGGAAGGTGAGTTCACCTCCTTTGCAAGGAAGAAGGGACTCAAAAATTCTGGAATACCCAAGAATCAAGGAATGAGATCCGCCCTTGACACGACTAATACTTTTGAAGAATTGAGTGAGTATGACAAAGAAGATGATGAGATGATTATACAGAAGGACCAGGAGGAGGTGAGAAAGACAAATAAGGAGTTTGTGAGGAAAACAAGATCCCAAAAGACTTGTTGATATGTCCATACTCCCATGGAATATAAAAGGGGGTGTGACTAGAAGAAGAAGAAGGAAATTCATGAATGGATTGCAACACGAGGGATTTCATTTACTTCACTTGTTGAAACAAAGATAAGGGAACAAAATAAACACATTATCCAAAATCTATTTCCATAGGGTTGGGGATGTAATTCTGATCTAGATCATGCTGAGCTTGCACATGTGTGTATCATGGAATCGTAATGTGTTGATAATTATAGTGGTGCAAATGTTTGATCAACACATCACTATAGAATGCAAGAATACAAGAGGATTTCATTGTATATAACAACAGTGTATTCTCATAATGATGCAAATAGAATATAGGAGTTGTGCAAGGGCTTTATTTATTTATCCAGTCAGATGACTAGCCTCTAGTTGATGATAGGTGACTTCAACAATGTTAGACCCTAGACAGAGAATAGAGGAGGTAGAGTGGTGTTGACTGCGGTGATAGAAGCTTTTAATCAAACAATAGGCATAACTATATATTTGAGTTACCGATGAATGGATGAAACATCGTAACATGGAATAATGAGAGGAGGATAGAGGACATGATAGAAAGTAAGTTAGATAGGGTCTTAGTGAGTGAGGAATGATTTCATTTATTTCCAAAAGTAAAGGTGAAAGTTGGGGGTTTAAAGCTAAGTGATCATGCACCCCTTCTGGTACAAATCACAAAGAAGAAACAAAAAAGGAATCCTTTTAGATTTCTTGATTATTGGGATGACTGGAAAGGATTTTAAGTGATTATGAAAGAAAGTTGGAGACTCCAAGTAATAGGGAACCTGATGAAATATTTGCAAAGAAACTAACAAACACAAAAAGCTACTCTTAAATAGTGGGTCAAGGATGAGGTAAATATTATGAATCTAACTGAGAAAACAAAAAAAGAATGTGCTAGGAGGGACTAATCATTGATCCACTAAATGAAGAGTAGATAAGGAGGTACATAGAACTGAATAAGATGCTAGAATATCTTAAGAAATCTGAGGAAAAAATATTTTGGAAAAAAACCATGGAGAAGTGGATAAGGATAGAGACATAAACACTAAGTTGTACCAGTCAGTAGTGAGAAGAAAAGAAACAAATAAAATTATCTCTATGCTAGTTTATGCAGAAGGAAGGGTGATAATAAGCATGAGGACTTAGAGAAAAAAGGCATAAGTTTCTACATCTCACTATACAAGAAAAGCTATAATGAGGCACTAGAAGATGAGGAGATGAAATAGAAGTTCAAAATCTCAGGAATACACAATAATATTCTCACAAGAAAGGTAACTAAACATGAGATTCAAGATGCACTATGGAGAATTGGCTGCAACAAATTGGTGATCTCAGATGGTTTCAATGCTTTCTTATACTGGAAAACATGGAACATAATCAAGGAAGAGTGGATTATGTCATATTGTTTATTGATTGAGGAAATAGGGTGAAACATGTTAACTATGCTTTTCTTGTTCTTATTACGAAGAATATCATTGCATGTCGTTTTGATTTCAAACTATATCTTGTTGTTCAGTTCAATATAAAATCATTGCTAATATCCTAGCATTAGGTTTGAAGCTAGTCCTCCCCTACCTCATTTTGGATAATCAAGGAGTCGTTGTTGTAGGAAGGAGTATTAGTAACAGTTCACTCTTGGCTGGTTTGTTCTTACTTGACTACATTGTTATGAGAGGAAGCATGAAAGCATGCATAAATTTTGATGTGTCAAAAGAGTATGATAGTGTCAAATGGGAAAAATCATGGTGGATCATGCATCAAATGGGGTTTCATAAACAAATAGATCCACTGGATGAAATAATGTGTGGGGACTACTAGCTTCTCCATACTAGTCAAAGGAACCTCAGTAAGGATGTTGAAAGGGAGCAACGACCAATGATAGGGTGATCCTTTGTCTCTTCTCCTATTCACAATTGTTGTGGAAAATTTTACACAAAGGATGAATATGACAGAAGGTAAGAAGGAGATCAAGCCATATGAAGTTCATGTCATGAAGGTGATGAGACACTTAATTTTTTCTAATGATTTTATCATATTTATGAAAACTAAACCCAAAGCACTTGAGGAACTATAATTTCTACTTAAGATATTTGGGGAGCAAACTAGGTTGTGTGTGAATGCCAGCAAGACCTACCTTTTTCTGTCCAATTTTTTTTTATCAAAGTGAAGAAAGAATATATGAAATAATGGGAATGGATCTTGGTGAGTTTCCATAAATTATATTTTGTCTCCCACTGGTTAATTGTAATCTCCAGGTGAAGGACTTTGTGGATGGTATTGATAGAATGTAAGAAATGATCAATAAGTGACCATCACAGAATTCATCAATGGGAGGTAGAGAAATTCTAACCGAGGCTGCATTTGAAGGATATCTTATCTTCTGGGTGTAGAAAGGAGAGATACCCAGAGTGGTCCTAGACGACATGGAAATAAATGTGACAAACTTATTGTGGGCAAGTGGGTACCATCCAATGAGGTATGCATGTTGGTACTACCAAAAGATGAGGGAGGTCTAAATTTAAAACTCTAAGAGAAATTTCTAAATGGGGGATGTTTAGAAGAATAATCATCTATCAAGAAGCAATATGAGTTTGGGGGGTGGATGAGGGAAAGATATCCACGTGGACTGGTTTTTCAACCTTGAACCAGAGAAGGGTACTCACACACAATCAACATAATAAGGGAGATGTGACAGAAGGCAAATCACCTATTTTTCCCACACATAATAGGAAGATGTTGGCTCAAATATTGAAAGATTGGTCTTTTAGAAGTGACAAGATGAAGGGATGAAAAAGATAAAAATATAAAATACGGATGCGCAGGAAAGAAAGTCCCCAAATAGAGTATGTGTGTTTATAAAAATCTGCACGGTGCACTACCTACGTTAGACAAGATACATGTATGAAATCAAGATGTTTACACTACATGTATGATATATAATGAGGAGTACAAAACCCATAATCATCTGGTGGTGGGTTGTAAATTCACAAAAAAAAATTGAGGGCTCATATACAAGGAGTTTCCAATGAAACTTGAGTTAAAAGAAGAGCCACATAGGATGCTATTGACATGCAGTGAAGATAACAAAATGAGGATATTATTTGTTGCACTTTGCAATCACACATGGAGTTAGAGGAATGAAAGAATTTGTAAAAGTGTAAAACCAAAATCCCAAAGAATATATGTGTAATAATTTGTAAAAGTGTAAAGTGCAATCTATGCTAGGTAGGAGCGTGTGTTTTTTTTGTTTGAGATATAGCATTCATCTATATGTAACTTTTGGACCTCCTATTAATTTAAGAGGAAGTCCAAATATGTTTGCCTAATTCAGATAGATACATAAATATATGCATACTCATACATTTATAAATATATATACAAATTTTATTATATATATAAACACACAAGTCAACTTTAGATTAATTGGTCAATTTGGTAATATGTTGAACAAAAGGTCATGAGGTTTTGAATTCATTATGTAAGAACTTCAAGAAGAAAACTACTTGGTATGTACAATGGCCACGGCTTAGAATTGTGACAACATTTATGTTACCCGACGCGGTGCAAGGTGAGTTGTCATCATGTTGGTAGTTTTTGGGTTCACTATGTTGGGGTGGATCCAATATGTTTCTAACTAGGAGGGGTAAATACTAATAATACTATTTTGATGCTTTGAATTTTAACAAATCTTAATCATATATGAAATAACAAAAAATACAATAGAACACTCAATTAATAATTTTATTTAAATGGAATAATTGTAGATGAATATAAATTCAAATCTAGTTCAAAACTACAACTTATAGAACTTGATCGGCTTGACCAATGAATTAACATCATGTTTGGCTTATATCAGTCTACTTAAACCCAACCGCTTATATGATACGAATCAACCCAATCCATTTTGTGTCTTTGTGCATATAATAAGAGAAATAGACAAAGGAAATTAGTAAATTGGAAGACTTAGTTATATAATCCTTAAATAAACACATGTTTGTGGATATTGAATATTGGAGTCCTAGATGTCAAGTTTAATGGTGGAAAGATTGGTTGGGTGAGTGAAGAGGGTTATAAATATTTCTGAAACATGAGAGGTTTTCTAGAAGTTCTAGAAAAATGAGATGATATTTTGGAAAAAAAAACTCATGCTTTTTTCTTATTGATAATGATTGCCCACCAACATAGTAAGGAAAAGTGTAGTTAGGTTTAATAGTTTGGAATTTTTGTCCCCACCTTCACATGTCCCGTGTAACTTACAATAGCAATTAGTTTAATGTGAATAGTGTTTTATAGCTTCAGTGCATATTAAGGAAAATCAAAATTAGAAGTAAAGCTCGACTTCATTATTAATCCTTTTGACTAAAAAGCATTCCAAATTACTATAGATTTTATGAAAAAGTTATCTATCAGTGAACTTGATATACATATAGATAATTACTAGAAGGATATCACAAGTATGAGAAATATTTATCTTACATGTACAAATTAGCACTTGTCTAGTACATGCATTAAGGTGACATGTGATTTCCAACCACTTTTAAAGCATCTTTGTTGGTTTTATTTTTTGTTGCCAGCAATTTGTTGTATGCTTATATGAGATAAATGTAAACTAATTAGGTTGTCTTTTCAAGATAATATGAAAAAGCAACAACTATCCTTTAGAAAGAATGTAAAAGAAAAAAACATCTTCTTCTAAAGCTTCCTTATCTTTTAAGGAACTTCAAGATCTCCATGTTTGAAAAATCTTACAACCACTTCATGTGCCTTTACAAAACTTCATTTGTGGTGACGATGAACACACATATGTTTTTGTCTGTGAGTGTCTAAGTGTGTGCTTGTATGCACTACCTCAAAATAATTTTGTTCTATTTAGATAGTTCCATTGAAAATTAAACCTAGTCCCAAGTTTTGCCTTAAATGTTAAAATGTAAAGAAGGCATAAGATATAGTGTGTAACCCGAAAGTGAATACATGTTATACAACTTTATATATGTCTTCAATTCATAATATAGGAAATATAAAAATGAGGCGTAAACACTTGTATTTTTTGAAGTTTATAGTATATTATAATTGCTTAATTATAAATAACTTTGGGTCGCATAAATATTTTGCTTATATTATATATAGATATGCACACTTAAAGCGATTTAATTCATATTTGTTTGTCAACCTACAATTCCAAATTGAACATCAAATTTCAAACTTGGAGTTGCCTCGATCTAAAAAAATACAAATTTTATTCTATTTTTGTTTTGGTATGACTGAATCACACTCACAGTTTCAAACTTCAGTTTCATTTACCTAATATCTATGCTAATAATGGGTTTTGTTTTCTTGTACTAAATTTGGCATAACCTATTATCGATTTAACCCAAAACCATTTCGAGTTGCTTCATGATTATAGTTACGTATATGTGATCCTAACCTAGATCTTCAGATGCCCATTTTGAATCAACCTATAAACTTGGGTGCCTCCCGAACTCAATCTTATAGTTGTCAAGCTCTAAGATGAACCTATTCCTTAGTAAATGTCCGACCTAAACTTTTAGCATGGAAGTTGAAAACTGTTCAAAATTGGGTCAAATACTAGTAAGAAATATTGTAAGAAATTGAGCCTATGCATTTGAAACATAGAATCAACTTAGTGTGAGTTCAAAATTTGGCCTTGGTTGGTCCGAATTTCATCGATTCAAGTGGGAATTCAATGAATTTTAGCAATGGGACAAGTTCACATACAATACTATTGTTCTTAAACTCCTAAAAGCTTTTATGTTTTCATATAAACTCAAGGAGAACACTAGGCTTAGATTGACTTGAGAAAAAGCAATCCACATATATGCATAGATATTAGGTCTATAAAAATTATTGACTTGAGAGTTATACATTGTCCATATTTTGATAATAACTTAACCATTACATTTACATGTATCTAATATGTTTGTTTGAGATTGAGTTCAGGTATTAAGTACATGAAAAGGATCAAATTCCTTAAGCCCTAGCTAGTCCAAGTTTAAGTCAAAAGCAATGCAAATGTGCAATTTTGGAAAACACTCAAAACCACCTTAGAATATTTTTGTAATCATTTGTATTGATGATATAACTGGTAACTAAGATGAGAAAAAATTAGGGACACTTAATATTATCGTTTGATCACTTAAAAATTATATTGGGAAATTGTCAGAACAACTTAATCGGTCAAGTTTAAATCTCGACCGATTAGTGATGGATTTTTGGAAATGATTAGATCGGTCGAGTTGTACACTCATAGAACTCAATTGGCCAACTGTATGACCAAAGTTGATTTTGTCTAATCGGTCGAGTTACCCCAGGAGAAACTTGACCGGTAGTTTGAAAATTGACTTTTTCGGATAGTGGGTCGGTCAAGTTACCATTATTGAAACTCGACCGAATGCACTACATGAAAAAAATAGAAAAAGTGATTCCAAATGTTGGAGAGTTATTAGAAACAAAAATAGAACCATTGCAAATTGTAAAATGGCTATTTTTCATTCTTAAGTGATCCCAGACTCAATGGAACACCCCAACTATAAATAGCACCACCTAGAGTTCATTCCAAGGTTGCTCATTAATACTATCCTTGGTCCATGCTATAGTTGAGTATGCTAAACCCATTTGAGCCCCTTTATCTCTCTTATTTACAAAACATTTTGTGATTATGTGTGATTTAGGCATGTTGTTAGAGAGCTAACTCATTGTGACCTTGTAAAGCTCTCCATCTCCCCACTTCCCAATCCCCTTTCTCCAAGCTCAAAGGTTGAAGTGATCTTCTCCAAGTGAAGGAGGAGTTTTTGTTCTTCTTAAAAGTTGAAGAAGGTGTGAAGGTCATTTCCAAGTGAAGGAGAAGTACAAGGAGGAAGATCCAAGGAGGTTGGTGGGTAAATCCTCAAGGCTGAAGACTTGTTGCAAGGAGGAGATGTCCTAGGAGAAGCAATTGAGTTTCTTGAAAGAGTGGGTAGGACGTGTGATGAGGTAGAAGATTATCTCTTAGATAGGTAAACCCTTGGATGTAAGGTGGTCTTCTTGTAAGTATGTCTTATAATGAAATATGTGTCTACATGGGTTTCTGATCGGCCTAAATCACGTAGCCAAAAAGGAGCAAATCCAGAGTAGTCAAACTCTTAAGATAGTAACTCGACACTTGAGCTCTCAAAACTATTATGCGGGGTCTGATTTAGTAATCGAGGTCGAACCACAGGGACAAGGTTAGTGGGTGTTAAGCATGCACAATCTCACACTCATATATTCTGGATAACAGATGATTCAAAAGGGTGTTCCCAAAGGAACAATAATACTCAAACCAAAGTAAAAGAAATAAACTAAAGAAAATAAGAACAAAGCGTAACAAGATAAGACATAAACAAAGATATGGAAGGGAAACTTGGATTGGGTTTCACCTACAAAGACTTCTCACCAATATGCAAACATTATCTCTCCCTCTCATATACTCTATCAAGATTACAAGCAATCATAAAGATGTCCAATCCTCTCTCTCTCTCTCGAGATGAGGATAGATCTAAGTCAAGGGACAACCTCTCTCTCGAGATGACTATCCAAAAACTATAAGGTAGAACATATGATCATAAGCTTTAGCATTCCAACATTTTCATGCATTCATACTACTCCATAACACAAGATATTAGTGGTACTACTCTTTTGAGGTACCAACAATCAAGCATCATATGATGGTAGTTAAGCATGCAAGTGAAGCATTATAACTGGTGCATGGAGATAATCTTAATGAGAATATATATATTTAAAAAGGAGAGGCAGTATACATATTGGTAGAGCCTTAGTGGAAATATACATATGGAGAGTAGTACTATTATAGGTGACCAGTCAGGAAGTTGATCTTAGCTTGCGCGTCAGTGTGGACAAAGTGCGCAGTTAAGGCTAGTGGTGGTCTGTGGGGCCAGTCATCATTCCTGAAACTCTGCTAGAGCCTTGGGCAGTGGGCCCGGGCGTTACAAATGGTATCAGAGCCATAACCCCTCCAGTAGGTGGGGCCCACATGGGCATGTGGCATGCCAGTCTTGAGTTGTGCGGTCCATTCAAGTTGGAAAGGGCTATCCGTAGAGAAGAGATGGAGCCGCCCTTGCGTTGGTAGCTGTGGACGGGAGTTGGGTGTCCATGGGACATTGTGGGTCTGCACTGAAATGGGGTCAGATTATGAGGCCATATAGTTGAACCTTGACGAGGATGTCAAGAGTCTAAGTGGGGGAGATTGTAACATCCCAGGATTTGAGGCCTAGGATAACATGATCTTAAAAGGAATGATTGGACTACCCATATCACCAAGGTGCACCTCCTTTTCAGGGAGTCCATCTCTAAAGAACTCCATAGTTAAGCGTGCTCAGATTGGAGTAGTACTAAGATGGGTGACCAGTCGGGAAGTTGATCTTGGCTTGCGCGTCAGTGTGGACAAAGTGCGCAGTTAAGGCTAGTGGTGGTATGTGGGGCCAGTCGTCATTCCTGAAACTCTACTAGAGCCTAGGGCAGTGGGCCCGGACGTTACAGGTCCTTTCAGATCTGGTCCTTTAACAAGAAGTGTAGGTGGCCTATTTATAGGCATGTTTCATTGACTTAACCCCTCGACTACGGTCGAGTTTGGTCTTAGTCAAAACTTTACCTTGGTCGAGACTTCATTGCCATCTTCTCCTCGATCGCAGCCTAGTTAAGACAACTTCTCAGTCACGTCCTATTAACACACCCTTTGGTCAAACCGCAGTCCAAGACTCGGTCGCGGCTTCACGCCGCGGGTGTGAGAACCGCAGGTACAAGGGGTCAAGGCACCAAAAGTATGAGAACAATGGGTGCAAAGGGGTTGAGGAATTTCTGGGAGGCCTTAATTGTGGTTGAGTTGGCTCTAATGGTCAAATGGGCTGCGGTCGAGGGGTTGACCATGACCTTGGCTCGATGTGGTCCTAAAAATAAGGAAAAAGTGTGTAAGTGAGATACTTGGCATAAAATGCTAAATTTAGTGGAAAAATCTATAAAAGTATGCTAGCGGAGGTATAAAATGTATACAAAAAGTATATAAAATGAGGTGTTATCAACTCCCCCAAACTTAGAATCAAGCCTTTCCTCAGGTTAAGTGTAGGCTCAAAAACATAGAGAGTGAGAAAATTTGTGTGAAAAAATCTTTGCGAAACTTAACACTACTGAATTATCTCATTCTTGCATCAAGATTGTTGTGGTATTTTTCTCAACCCTAAAGTCTCATCCCCCCTCCTTACACCCAGAGTTGCACAACTTTGACTTCTTGCCATTGCCTTTGGTAGAAAAGGTCTCTCCTTCTCAACGTATCACCCCTTCCTACATTAGGTTACCAGCCAGACCAATACAACATCTCCCTAAGGGGTAGCTTTCACACTCTTTCAAGTGTTTCCTTCCTCTCCTGAACTTTCTCACCCACAACTGTCGTATGGACAGTGTTTCCCTTCAGGATTATGAAATAGAGTCAGGTGGTTGTGTGAGTTTCATTCAAGATAGGAGGTGGGTAAGTTTGGCTCGAGCTTCCACTTATAGGCATGGCATATCTGCATTCATGACTGCAGCAATACACCGGTCGTGTGGAAACTTTTGGCATCTTTTGGGCACAACTCTCATTGTAAATTTCTTTTCTTTTCTTTTCTTTTGGCTTTTTTATATCTGCTCTCTAGCTTGGAATAGTGGGATTTATGTGGTCTTCTGGGCAGCCAAGCCTCTTTTAATCCCAAAGCGGGGATAGATAAACTCAAAAGAGGTAGTTGTTTCCTTCTCAATGGAGATGAGGATTTTCCAGTTGGAGCCATCTGGTTAGGGTGGTTGGTCAGGAGTATCTCTATGTGAAGTTCTCTAGTTTTCAAGGGTTTCATAAGCTTAGGGTTGTTACACAAACAATGTCTTATTGCAAGAATGGGATAAATATGTATTTCTATGCTTCTCATTTTACTTTTATATGAATTATTTTCTCTCTTTTTTCTTTCTCTATAAGACGATAGCACTACAACCATTAGCAAGAAAATAGAAAAATTTCTAAGGTAACTACACAAAACTATGGCTTATAGCCAAATTTCTTTAAGCAAAAAGTAAGAGTACGTACAAGTAAAGTTTTTGAAAATTTGGAATGGTAAAATGGTGGAAAAATTGTACCTCTCTAGCCCGTTTATGACTCCACCCCCAATCTTATACTTCACCCCAACCTAAGGTGTCAAAAATTTGAGGGAGACATATAAATGAGCTTTCTTCATTTTAGTTTATTGGTTTTAGAGGCCCACTTGGACTCGAGGAGCATGCTTGTGTACACTCCTCGTAGTGGATGATATTGTTCATATTGCATCCCATCCACTTTTTTATCCATATTGGCTAGGGCCATCATCTAGACTAAATAGAAAAAGCCACAATCATTTTACAGAGGCACCTGGTGAGGGCTCTTGTTGAAGAACTACATCTTCTTGAAGTCTTTGCTTGTTGTGTGCTTGTACCCTTTTGCATGGGTTTTCATCATCTCCACAATCACTTCAGTGCATGTGGCAGACTTTTCTCCGGTTGGTGTCTTTGAAGTGGTCATGTTTGTCTTTTTTTTTAGTGCAAAGGTTGCGTCTGAACTGTTGTATAGCATTGCAGTCCTTTTGATAACGTTGACTATTAGCAAAGTCCAATGATTGTCGTGAAGGATAGGAAAAAAGATGTAGTATGGGAGGGACGTCGTTAAGCGTTGTTGCAGGTGTTCTTTTTTGCCTGATCTCTTGCCTTTCAGAATGTCATCCACCAACAGGAAGTATGCCATATATGCATTTGACATGTTGTCACCCAACAGAGCTTGATAGGCTGCATCATGTTGACTGATAGGTATCCTCCTATTTTCAGCGTATCGCAGAGGTCATCCTTTAGCACACAGATCCTGTCCCATTCGAATATAACTTCTTCTGGCGTATCATATTCTTTCAAGGACTTCATTATCATTGTTAGGGACTCTGTAGATAGGCTTACATAGCTCCACCTGTCAAAGTCCTTGAAAGTAGGTACTATCTCTCTGGTCGGCCCGTCTAGTTACTCTTCTGGCAAATCTTCTTCTTCTACTTTTCCTTCCTCTGGTTACTTTGCTACAAGTTGTTCGTCTTTATATTTTACCACTGGAGGTTGTTTAGGTTTTGTTTCTAGCATTCTTTCTACAGCTACTCCAGTGTCACTTTTCCAGCCTTATTTCCATGCCACAACTCTGGCTGGTTTCATCATTTCAATTCACAAGGTCTTGATTTGTTCCCTCCAGGTTACCTCTTTAGGTAGAGGCATCTATTCATGAAGTCTTTGTGGTATTGCATCTGGAGGCATCGTCGGGTTGCTAAAGAAATGGTAGTCGTAGATAACCTCCATTGCGTACAAACCACGCAGCCCGTGTAGATCTTCAGTGCATATGTCTTCCATTAGGATGCCCTTATTGATGGCTTCCATCATTTGTAGTACGATGAAGGCGCAATCCCCTGTTCCAACCAATTCTTAGGGGACCTTCTTGCAGATTAAGAATAATTTCCATATTCCCTTAAATCTATCATCTATTGATTGTATCACTCTCTGCAGACACATTGGTACTTTCAGAATATCCCTGACTGCCTTGTCTTTGTATATTAGAGAAGTACTGTCCAGCTCAGCTAAGCAGCAGTTGAACACTGTCATCTTTTGCTCATATAAACTAACGACGAGTAGTGCCCAGTGCTTCTTGACTGGTGTGCTATGCTTTCTGGCGAACTCGTTTGTGAAGAAAGTAGCGAGCCCGCCTTCCTCGTTGTCTGACGTGTTGTCCTGCGCTGCCCTTAGGGGTGCTTCCTCGGTTGGATGCAGTATTTGTGTATTCATTGGCGTCTGGACTGTCACCTTATCTACAATGCTCATGGGAGCCTCCACAACTATATTGTCTTTGGTGTTGCTTTCCTTAGATGACTCCCCTAGTTCGGCAGCGTTCAACGCTGCTAACGTTGCCTCCATTTTTTTATCATAATAATGGTCATTGTGTACTGGAGATTGCAGGAAGCCACCACACATGTCTATCCTAGACGTCAGGTCATCCATCAACTTATCTATATCTCTGATTTCTCTGGATGTTAGATCTTCTATTGCTATGCTCTCTGCTCTAGCAACAACTGCTTGTGTGGGTTCTTCTAATGCAGCCTTTCTAGTGGTTGGGGTAGTTTGGTCTTCTTCTGGTTCCCCCCATCAGATTTTGTGTTGTCCTCTTTAGGACTGTTGTTCAATCGAGCTCCCTCGACAACATAGTAGTTTTCTTTGTTTTGTTGTTTTTGGTAGTGTCTGACTATGGTTGTACTTCCTTAGCTTGTGGTTCGACTGTTAAGGTAGTCTTTACATTGGCGCTTTCTTCTCTTAGTGGTGTACCTGCACTTGTCCCTCCCACATTGTTGTCATCTTCTTCGGGGTTTGGAGGGATCGATGAAGCTTGTGATGTCGAAGGACCTGGCACACACTTGCTCTTCTTCTTTCGTCACTAGCTTTCAAGCTCTTTGCGTTCGGCTTCCAGCTACTGGCGGTCTTCTTTTAGATGCTAGCACTCCCTTTCGAGGTCGTTCATTGCCACCTTGTTTCCACTTGTTAAGTGGTCCTTGTCGGTCCGTAGTGCATCCCTCTCTTTCCTGAGGGCTTCTATTTCCTCCGTGAGGACCTTCAGTGCCCCCATCATTGTGTTCTGGGTGTTTAACACCCCTTACATGAAATGGGGTGGCGCTTCAGTCCTCTCATTTAGTGATTTCACCTGTGTTGTTAGTGTACAGAGGGTGGAGGTTATGTTTGAATTAAATTCAAAATTTTGATTCATTTGTTGCCACAATACATCAAACTTGTTACTCAGTATATCTCCGAAGGTTGGAGGGTGTTGTGGTTGTGAATCCATGTATTTCGTGGATGCTTTTGGTTCCTCCAGTTGTGGAGTTGGGAATTTCGGGTTGGGCACTCTATGCTCTGGGTGTCCCAACATTTGACAGATCACTTCTGGAACTTATGGCTCGAGTACAACTTCGGAGTCTTTGTCTTGCTGGCTGGGTTCTTGTTTGCTCATCGCCTGTTGTTCTTCTATTGTCGCTTCGAGGTGTGGACTTTTCCTTGTCGTGTCATCCAAGGTTACCTGGATGTCCTTCTTTGATATTTCTTCCAACACTTCCTCACTCAGTTTTGTTCCCGTAGGAATGGGAGGTGAGGTCAGAGTTGTGGGCTTGTCCACCACTTCCTTATTCTTCTCCCTTACTACCAACTTTTTCTTTTCCTCTGGCTTCTTCTTCTCTATCTTTGAAGATTTGGCTTTATTGCCCACCTCCTCAACTGTTGATGGATTCTCTATGATATTTCAGATGGCCCCTGAGTACATATTGTCGATGTCTTATTGGGTGGGCCGTAGCCTGTAGGCATCATAATGCGCCGTTTCTGGGAGGAGAAGAAGTTTCTTGGAGCAACTTTGTTTGTAGTAGAGTTTATCTCCCTTCTGTGCTAAGATTCCCGTGTTGATGAGGAACTTAATGGCAATCTTTATTTTTCCCTTTGTTACTTTGTACTTCATCAACACGTCTGTACTAATGAAGTGGTGGGCTATCTTCACGATTTGGCCTCCCATGTAGAAATCATTGGCCTATTTGGTTTCCCCTCCCACGACTGTTGATAGCCTTTCAATTAGGATTTTTCCAATGTTTACTCAATTTTTATTCAGCATAGGCCATATCATGAAGAGGTCTCCATTGGTTACTCCTCCTATCTCTGACCTCATGTATATTGTATTAGAAGTTATCTTCTGCATCACCCTAATGAAGTATGAGGTGATCAAGGTAGATTTGGAGTTCTTGGAGTTATGTTCATCTTCTCCTATCCGTTCTTTCCACATTTAGTGGCTATTGTATCCGACATTTTCTTTTTCTCCAAGTGTGGCAGAGCAGGCTTGTACTTCTGTTGTTGTCTGTGTGAAGATTGTGTTGAGCATAGCCTCTGTAATTGTGTGAGACTTACCTCCTAGTCTCAGCTCCAGTTTGAAGTCTCTGCCCCTCTTTTTACACTCCTCTTTCTTTACTGGGACTTTCTCTAAGGAGGAAAGAAATTCTACTGTTAATTGCTTCACGGGTGGGGTTTCTGAGGTGCATAGGGTGCGTAGGCTTACACCCTCCAAGAATTGGATAACTCTATCATAGACACACATTTTTTTGAAGTCATTGATGTCGAGATACCTCATAGGCCTGAACACCTTGGCTTGTAGCATCCAATCATAATTTGACTTGTGCACAACATCTCTTGGCACAAATGCTGGCTGATTCTAATTTAGCGTTGATCCCTCAGTCTCTCTTTTTCTTTGCGGATCATTTCTTTCTCCTACCCCTTTTTTTTCTTTGCAATAGTTATCTTCATCTTCTTGTTGCGCTTGACCTCCTTGGGTAGAGCCTTCCTTTTCCCCAGGCTCTTTAGTTCAACCTCTGTAGGTTGGTACTCTGAAGATATTGTTCGAGATGTACCCAATGATTCCTCTGAGTCTTCTAGTGTCTGATGACTTAAAATGCATTGATACTTCTACATTGTCAGTTGTAGTTGCAATATTTTTTTTGTTGGCAGACATGTATCGTTCTTTAAGGTTGCTAGTATCTTGTCGACGATCAGTTCTAATTCCTTCAATGATGTCGCCTTTTTGAACAATGAGTCGCTAGTTGATCTCGACATTCTGAAAAGTTTCAAATTATATCATCAGCATTGTGATATTAATCTTTAACCCATATTCATTGATTATTTTATTTTATTATCATGTGTATGTTTAATTAAGTCATATTTTTTATTTCTCTCTTAACACTGTGACCGCAGTCTTTAAACAAAAGATGACCTTGATTGTGGACCAGGCCGCGACCGAGGTATACTTGGTCATAAGGTCCATCACACTACGACCGAGGTGTAATGATCAGAGAGAGAGAGATAAGAGGGACCATGGTCGAGAATCAAACAAGAATGACTACGGTCGTGGTTGAAAGATCCGTGATCTGTAATGACCTTGACCTGCAGTCCTTTCTTAGCCAGTTGTTGAGTAAGAAAGACACCGTGACCCATGGGTAGAAGAAGAAAAAACAAAGGTAAATGTGACCGCGGTCAAAATAACATCTGCAAGGTCTCGACCACGACCAACGGTCAACGAGCAAACGTCATTTTTTTCAAAAAACACTTTGGCCCGCGGTCATCGTGCGACGCCGCGATCTCGATGACGGAGGACAAGAGGTCCTGCTCCATCAAAGATAGCGATAGAACTCAAGGTCTAAACCTCGTCGATAAGTCACGTTCTCAAAAATGGGTCTTAAATCCTAGCTTGCGTAAGGAGGTAAGGCTATAGGGTTCAACATGTTCGTGGTGGTTCTAGAATCAAACAATGTTACGAAATCAAGAGAAACAACGAGGAACAGATGTATTGGTTGATGGAGAATCGAGTGAAAAATGAGTACCTCAGAGATTTGGGAATCACAACAGAAACTGAAGAAGGAAAGGATGTAGGGAGTGGTAGAGATGATCCTCTTTAGTGTAGGCTCGCTTCGACTGCTTCGATGTCTCCCAAGTACTCATTCATCAATGACGGTTCGGGTGATGGATTTGTTAGTTTGCAAAAGATTGATATTAGGTCGAAAAGAATGTCCTTTCGAGGGTTGGAGTATATATATGTTTGGTGCCACGATCTGAGGTGTGGGAAACACCTCGACCACGGTCGATCTCTTCCATGGTACTGTCCACGACTGCGGCCTATCAAAACCTTAAGAGTGAGTGCTAGGGGTCACGTTGCTCTTTCTATTTGACCAAGTTGACACCGTGACCGCGGCACTGACCGCGACCTTGGTCCAGCCCATGACCACGGCCCTTCAAATCAAAACATCATGAAAACAAAACTTGTGGCTCCAACATGCCATCTTTGGAAAAAAGACATAAGATATTTACAAACCTTCTAGAAAAGGGTAAACTAAATATAGGGAAAACTGGAGGTACTTAGCTCATAACACTAGAGTAAAAAATAAAGGAAAACATGAAACATGAAAAACATCAAAGCTTGGTTGCCTCCCAAGAAGTGCTTGTTTAAAGTCTTGAGCTCAACTTTCTCTTTCATCCTATCTTCATTCTCCCTCCACAGCTGCAGTGATTTCCTCATTCATTCCTTTTTTGCTGGGTTGTACTCTCCAAAATGAGTTCTGACCTCCTCACAAATGTTTTGTCTTTGTAGTACCTTTTTACTCTGTGTCCATTTACCTTGAAAGTTCATGTCTTCTCTCCTGATATCTCCATCATCCCTGATGGGTACACTTTTACCACATAAAATGGACCTGACCACCTGGTTCTAAGCTTTCCAGGGAATAACCTGATACTTGAATTGAACAAATGGACTTTGTCCCCTTCGTGAACATCTTTGTTTTTCAAATGGGCATCATTCCTTACTTTCGTTCTTTGTTTGTAAATCCTTGCATTTTCATAGGCATGCAACCTCAATTCTTCAAGCTCTTGGAGCTGTAAGAACCTTTTCTGACCAGCTTTGTCGAGATCCATATTCACAGGTTTTATGGCCCATAGAGCCTTGTTCTCTAGTTCGAGCGGTAAATGACATGATTTACCATAGATCAACCTATAGGGTTTCGTCCCTATGGGTGTTTTTTAAGTGGTTCAGTAAGCCCAAAATGCATCATCTAGCTTCATTGACCAATCTTTGCTTGTGCGGCTCACAGTCTTTTCCAAGATTTGCTTGATCTGTCTATTTGAGACTTCCACTTGCCTCGATGTTTGGGGATTGTAAGGGGTCGTGATCTTGTGATTCACCCAACACTTTCTTAGCAAGGTTTCAAAATTCTTACTCGCAAAAATGTGATCCTCCGTCACTTATGATCGTGTGTGGTACTCCAAAGCGTGGGAATATAGTTTTCTTAAAAAGCTTTATCACGACCTTGGAATCACAATTTTGAGTAGTGAATGTTTGAACCCACTTGGAAATGTAGTCAATAGTAATGAGGATGTATTGATTCCCTTTTGATGGTGGGAAAGGTCCCATGTAGTTAATTCCCCAAACATAAAAAAATTTCTACTTCTACCCAGTCTACCATGGGCATCTCGTTTCTCCTTCTTATACTTCCTGTTAGCAGACATTCTTTGCATGATTTAACAAAAGAAGTTGCATCCATGAAGAGTGTGGGCCAATAAAATCTAGACTGTAGGACCTTTGTTGTTGTCCTATCCCGACCATGGTGCCCACCATAAGGTGAAGAATGGCACTCTTTTAGGATCAGTGGTACCTCCTCTTATGGTATGCACCGACGATATAGATTGTTTAAGCACCTTTTGAAAATCAATCTATTTTCTAAGTAGTAATTCTTCAAGTCAGAAAATATCTTCTTCTTCTGGTTGTACGTGGTTTTAGGTGGCAACTGCCCACAGGCTAAATAGTTACAGATATCTATAAACCAGGGTAATCTTTGCTCATTAGACTGAGCAATTAGTAGGGCTTCATCGGCATAATTTTCATTCATTGGTAACTGATTTTCTTCGTCGAAGACTATTCTGGAGAAGTGATTTGCTACCACATTCTCCTTCCCTTTGTTGTCGATGATTTCATGATCAAACTCTTGCAACAACAGTGCCCATCTTAAAAGTTGTGGTGTCATATCCTTTTTTTGTATCAGATACTTAATTGCCCCATGGTCTGTATATACTTTAACCTTCGATCCTATCAAGTATGATCTGAATTTATCAAAGGAAACTACAATGGCCACCATTTCTTTTTCTGTAGTTGTATAGTTTACTTGTGCCTCATCAAGTGTTTGGCTTGCAAAACAAATTACATGATGCTTCTGGTCCTTTTTCTATCCCAAGACAATGCCTATTGCATTATCACTGGCATCACAAACAAAAAAAACACTCCCCTCTTCTCTTAAAACCCTTGTGCCAGCGTGGAGAAAAGCAAGCAAGGCAAGATGCTACAATGAATGAAGAATCACAGTTTACATCGACCGGTGGAAGAAAAAGCAAATGAAAAGCTGCTCGATGAGCGGTTAAGCATCATCAGATAAAGTAGAAACTCTAGATTATTATATAATTTCTTCTAAAATCCCATTTTTCACTTCGTTCAAAACCTTTCTTTTTAGTCGAGTGGCTATCACACCACTCGCTTCGCTCAATTTGTACCTTTAGAGGCATACTCTATTTTGTTTGAACCCTTTTCAAAAGGTAGTAAGGCGCAGGAGCAGCCAGGGGTAGGGATCACAAAGGGCAATTCCCATTCTGGTGCTTGAGGAATTGGTGTTGGTGTTAGCACTCTTTTTAGTGTATTGTAGGCTTCTAGACATTCACTGGTGATTCTAACTCGACATATTTAAGTAGAATATTAGACAAAGGATTTGAAATTTTTGAGAAATCCTTTATACAATTTCTCACTCCTGTTACAGACTTTGGCGGTGGGAGGTTCGAGATAGCTTCAATCTTACTCAAGTCCACTTGAATTCCCTTCTTTGAAATCTTGTGACCTAGGACGATTCCTTCTCATACCATGAAGTGGCACTTCTCCCAATTCTAAATTGTGCATCCAAAAAGGAGCGAATCCAGAGTAGTCAGACTCTTAATATAGTAACCCGACACTTAAGCCCCTGCAACTATTATACGAGGTCTGATGTAGTAATCGGGGTCGAACCATAGGAACAAGGTTAGCAGATGTGAAGCATGCACAGTCTCAAACTCATATATTCCAGATAACAGATGATTCAAAAGTGTGTTCCCAAAGGAACGATAATACTCAAACTAAAGTAAAAGAAATAAACCAAAGAAATGAAGAACAAAGTGTAACAAAATAAGATAGAAACAAAGATATGGAAGGGAAACTTGGATTGGGTTTCACCTACAAAGACTTCTCACCAACATGCAAGCATTATCTCTCCCTCTCATATACTCTATCAAGATTACAAGCAATCATAAAGATGCCCATTCCTCTCTCTCTCTCGAGATGAGGATAGATCTAAGTCAAGGGACAACCTCTCTCTCGAGATGACTATCCAAAAACTATAAGGTAGAACATATGATCATAAGCTTTAGCGTTCCAACATTTTCATGCATTCATACTACACCATTACATAAGATATTAGTGGTACTACTCTTTCGAGGTACTAACAATCAAACATCAGAAGATGGTAGCTAAGCATGCAAGTGAAGCATTAAAACTGGTGCATGGAGATAATCTTGATGAGAATATATACATTAAAAAAGGAGAGACAAAATACATGTTGGAAGAGACTTAGTGGCTACTCCCAACCCAAGTAAAGTGTTTAACCACACTTGTTTACGGGCAGCATAACGACATTACAAAATGATAGATACATCAAGTTCCACGAAGAGATGAGGTAAGTAAAGTGAGACAGAAGTGATAGATCTAGATAGAGAGATAAGAATGTGATACAACACAGTACTTATTTAGATCTAGATCCAGGAGTTTGATGACGTGGACATTCTCCTTCTCTCGAAGAAGATGGAGCCTTCAGTCTTCTCTTTCCTCAGCTTCCAACTTTGGAGATCTAAGACTGATTGGATGGATGGGAATGAGTTTGGAAAGTGGCAGAACTTCGTGGTCCTTTCAGATCTGATCCTTTTGACAAGATTTGTAGGTGGCATATTTATAGGCATGTTCCACTGACTTAACCCCTCGACCTTGGTCAAGTTCAGTATTGGTCGAAGTGTACCTCGATTAAGGCTTCATTGCCGTCTTCTCCTCGGACTCTACCTGGTTAAGCCAACTTCTCGATTGTGGCCTGATTGCTGCACCCTTTGATCAAATCGTGGTCTAAGGATCGGTATCGGCTTCATGCCATCAGTGTGAGAACCATGGGTGCAAGGGGTCAAGGCACTGTGAGTGTGAGAACATCGGGTGTAAAGGGGGTTGAGGCATTTCTAGGAGGCCTCGACTGTGGTTGAGTTGGATCTAATGGTCGGATGGGCTGCAGACGAAGGGTCGATTGTGACCTTCGCTTGATGTGGTCCTGAAAACAAGGAAAAAGTGGGTAAGTGAGATACTTGGCATAAAGTGCTAAAATTAGTTGAAAAATCTATTAAAGGTATGCTAGGGGAGGTATAAAATGTATGTGAAAAGTGTATAAAATGTGGGGTTACAGTTGTAAAGTCCTACAGGTTGACTTCACTAGGTAGTGGATTGACGGTATCCTAGATTGGAGATTGGAACCACTCTAAACACCTTGTCCAAGTGTTTGTTTTAATCTCTCTCATCCTTGCTATGCTTTTTAGATAGTACTTCAAATTCACTTTGATATGATTTGAAGGTCTATCCATTCTTGTGCAAGTTTTGAAGCTCTATTAACCCCCCTCTAGAACCCTAGATCCAACAAGTGGTATCTAAGTAAGGATCTTCTCGAACTAATCTCCTACGAGATGAGAAGATGGGTGAGAACCTACTTGGTTTCCTCAACCTAGAGGGAGGTTTCTCCATGCGCCCACTGCTCTTCGATGACACTACTTCCTTTATTGAAAGAGGCAGATGAAATTTACATTCAAGGAATGAACTTTGATGTGTGGAAAGTGATGATTGCACCCTATAAGTAACTGACCAGAGTTGTATCAATTTGGGATGAAGTATCTCGAAAGAATGCACAAATCAATGACAAAGTAACTAGCATCCTCTATGCAACTCTTTCTCGTTCTGAGTTCAACCGCATCACCTCATGGGACGCAACCTATGAGATATGGGATAAGTTGTGCATCACTTATGAAGGCACAAAGCAAGTAAAGGAGGAAAATATCTACATGTTTAATAGCCTCCTAGAGAACTTCAAGATGGGGAAGAAAGAAGGAGTTTCTGAGATGTTTTCAAGACTCAACATCATCATCAACGAAGTAACTACTTTGGGACACACTTTCAATAGAGGAGCATTCAAATCAAAGATCCTAAGGTCTCTTCCAAAGAGATGGGAGTCAAAGGTGACCTTCATATAAGAAGTAAGAAGTCTTGGTGAACTTCCAACTGAGGATCTTATTGGCAATCTACAAGCTCATGAGCCAAGAATTGACAAGCAATAAGAGAAATCAAAGCAAGAAGAAAAGGAATCAAAGAAGATCAAAGATAGTGCCTTCAAAGCTCAAGTGAAGGCTCTCATCCTCTAACAACAACTTGCTTTATTTACCTCTCTCTCCTCCTCTATTAAAGATGATGGCCTTAGTGAGCATGAAGCCAACTTCTCCAAGTCAAAGCACTTCAAAGGAAATCAATCTTATTCTTCTACTCCAAGGTGCTACAAGTGTGGCCAAAAAGGACACTACCAGAGTGAATGTCCTAAGTCTAGAAAGTCACACCATAAGAGCAGCTCTAAGAAGGAGGAAGACTACAAGAAATATAGAAAGTACAAGATGAAGGACAAGAAGGAGAGGGGGAACAAAGATGCTTCCCATGCTTCTTGGAAAGGATCATCCTCTAGTTTCTCAAGCTCCAATGAAGATGGAGAATGACACATTGCACTCGTGACCTCCACAAGTGAAGATATTGGTGAGGTAAGTGAGGTAAGTTTGCATGAGTTAGATAAAGAAACTCTTATTGACATGATTAATTATACCCGTTTTTCTAATTCTGAATGTAAATCTAAAAATAAGAGGTTGGGTAAAATTATTGATGACTTGTATGTTGAACTTAATTTTCTTGAGAAAAATGAGAAAATTCATCTTGAGAGCATTGATTACAAGAAAGGCCAATTGCTTGATTTTGAGCTCCAATACAATGGAGTTGAAGTAGAGAATGGTGTCTATCTTAAGAATATTGCATCTCTTAAGGAAGATAACTAAAAGTGCCTTAACGAGCTTGAGTTACTTACAACTAAGAATGTAGAACTTAAGCTTGTTATTGATGCTTGTAGATATGAGAGAGATGTTTATCTAAAAGAAATTCAATTGCTTAAATATGAGAATGCTAGACTTATTTCTCCAGTTAATGATTTATCTTCTAGACCTATTTTTCCTAGTAATGTTGTTGCTTCTATTACTCTTGAAATGGATTCTTATTTGAATAAAGCCCTCAGTTTAGAGGCTGACCGTATTCATGCTAGAGATGATCTTGCTAGTTTGTCTTCTACTTTTATCCCTCTTATTGATGACAACCATAGACTTAGAGCCTCTTTGTAGAAATTCCTCAAAGGGAAGAACTCCCTAAATGAAATCCTTGACCATTCTACAAAACAAATTTGTATTAGTCGTTTGGGATTTGTAGGGGGAGCGCCTAAGGGCAAGACTAAGGACAAACGTAAGAAAAAGAGTAAGGAACCTCCTTTCTTCCATGGAGTGTCTGTTGGCTCAAAGAACCTTATGATTTGTTCTCATTGTAAGAGTGATGACCATTATTCTACTTGTTGTCTGCACAAGCCTAAGGGGACCAACCCAAAGATGAAATGGGTCCCCAAGCTAACACCAGATCACAAAGTTTGAGTTGGGAACCAAAATTCTCCTTTATTGCAGGAAAAAGGAAGGTGGATTGTTGATAGTGGTTGTTTAAAGTACATGACAGGTAATATAAGTCACTTCAACAATTTCACAAAAAAGAAACGAGGATCGGTTACTTTCGGGGACAATAAGAAATATAAAGTAAAAGGTGAGGATGATGTAGGTGAATCCTTGTGTATCAAAAATGTTCTCCTTGTGGATGGCCTACATCACAATTTATTAAGTGTTAGTTAATTATGTGATAATGGTTACCTTGTGTTATTTACTTCTTTTGAATTCTTTCTCCTAGATCCCCTCTCTTACAACGTCATAAATAAGAGAACTAGGAATGGTAATCTTTATGTAATTGTGCTTGACTCTATTAATATTGTAGTGGGTATATGCCTAGTAGTCAACTCAAATGATATTTCTCTATGGCATCGTCATCTAGGTCATGTAAATAAGCATAAATTGAAGAAGTTGAGAAAAAAGGACTTGGTCAAGGGACTTCCCAAATTGGATTTTGAAAAGGATGAGGAATACCAACCTTGTACCCAAGAAAAGCAAACCAAGTCCTCCTTCAAATCCAAAGAGTTCCTTATCACCAAGAGAGATTTTGAACTTCTCCATATTGATCTATTTGGACCTATGAGAACTCAATCACTTCATGGTTTCAAGTATTGTCTTGTTATTGTTGATGATTTCTCTTGACATACTTGGACCTTCTTTCTTGTTTCTAAGAACGACACACTTGAAGTTTTCTCTAGTTTTTGCAAATGAGTTGGAAATGAAGCTTCTTTCTGCATTATTTCTATCCAGTGATCCTGCAAGATAATTTTAAAATGAATTTTTTGATTGTTTTTATGAAGAGTCTGGATATGCGCATAACTTTTCTTCACCTCGAACACCACAAAAAATGGGTTTGTAGAGAGGAAGAACATGTCACTACAGGAAATGTCTAGAACCATTCTTTTAGAGCATGATACTCAAAAGAAGTTTTGGGTAGAAGCCGTTAGTACTTCATGTTTTGTACAAAAATGGGTTTTCACACATCCCTGTTTGAAGAAAACCCCCTATGAGCTATGGCGTGGTAGGAAGCCTTCTATCGAGTATTTTCACATTTTTGAGTGTCCTTGTTTTTTTAAAATAAAAGATTCTCTTGACAAGTTTGATTCAAAATCTTACAAGGCTTTCTTTCTTGGCTACAATGCTACTAGCATTTGAAATTATACAAGACTTTCTTTAATGCCTATAGAGCTACTAGAAAGGTTTATATAGTGTATAATGTTGATCTATCTAAAGTACAAGAATCTAATAATGTCAAATTTATTGAGATTAACCCCTCTATTTCAAAGGATATTGTTAATGAGATGTTGCAAATGAAGTAATTCCTATCTTGAAAGAACTCAACATCACCCAAAAAGGAAAAAAGGTGGCCACACAAGAAGAAGGGATACATGAAGAAAAGAAGGATCCAACTCCCCGCTTTGCAAATAATCATCCTAAAGAGCTAATCATAGGTGATCCCTTTGAAATAATGAAGACGCGGGCTACCTACAACAAAGAACAAGCTAACAACATCTTCATCTCACAACTCGAGCCAAAGAATGTCAACGAAGATATTGGGGATGATGAATGGATCCTAGCCATGCAGGAAGAACTAGAGCAATTCTAAAAGAACAAAGTATGGACCCTTGTGCCAAGACCATGTGATAGAAAGATCATTGGCACGAAGTGGGTGTAACGCAACAAGATGGATGAAAGCTGCAAGGTGGTAAGAAAGAAATCAAGGTTAATGGCTCAAGGCTACAATCGACAACAAGGTATAGATTTTGATGAGACATATGCACTTGTAGCTAGACTTGAGTCCATTAGGATGTTGCTTGCTTTTGCTAGTTATAATAATTTCCTTCTATATCAAATGGATGTTAAAATTGCATTTTTGAATGGTACAATTAAGGAGGAAGCTTATGTTACACAACCCCCGAACTTTGAATATGATAGTTTTCCTAATCATGTCTATCTATTGCAAAAAATCTCTCTATGGTCTCAAATAAGCACCTCTAGCCTCGTATGAGAAACTAAATAAATTTTTGATAGATCATGGCTATATCATGGGCAAAGTAGATTCTATCTTGTTTCTCAAACACACTTTTAGCAATTTTGTTATCATTCAATTTTATGTTGATGATATCATTTTTGGTGGAACTAATATTGATCTTTACAAGGAGTTTAGTGATCTTATGCAGAGTGAGATTGAGATGAGCTTGATAGGTGAGCTTATGTTATTCCTTGACTTTCTAATCAAGAAAACTAAAGATGGGAACTTCATCAACCAATGCAAGTACACAAGTGAGCTACTCAAGCTCTTTGGGATGGAGAACACCAAGCCGATGGACACCCCCATGTCAAACAACACCAAACTTGATAGAGGTATGAAAGTGTATGAGAAGCCCTATAGAGATATGATTGGAAGTTTACTTTACTTAAATTCCTCTAGACCTGACATAATATTTAGTGTTGGCTTGTGTGCTCACTTTCAATCAAGTCCTAAGAAATCATATCTTATAGTTGTTAAGAGAATTTTGAGGACTTAGCCAAAACCTAAATTTTGGACTATGGTATCCTAAGTCAAGGGACTTTACTCTTACTGCTTATAGTGATGTTGATTATGTAGGATGTTTGATTCATAGAAAGTGCACTAGTAGCACTTGCTTCCTCCTAGGAGCATGCTTGGTGTCTTAGTTTTACAAGAAATGGAGCACAATGGCTCTATTAACTACTGAGGCTGAATACATTATAGTCGGGAGTTTTTGTCCCCATGTTCTATAGATGAAGAAAATGCTGCAAGACTTTAACATTTATTTTGATGCTTCTCTGATCTTTTGTGACAATACTAGTGCAATCAATTTATATTACAATCCTATATTTCATAGTAGATCCAAGCATATAGAGGTTCTTCATCATTTTCTTCATGATCACATTGCTAAAAAGGATATTTATATCATGCATGTGGACACAGAAAATCAGTTGGTGAACATTTTTACTAAACCTCTAGCTAAAGAGCAATTTAATTTTATTAGATCTGAACTGCTCATAACTGCTTTGTATGGATCTAATATGGGTTCTAGTTAGTTCCTATCTATCATATATTCTTTTCTCATGTATTTATCACTCTTGCTTGCTACACTGCTAAAAATTTCATGCTTTATTTTTCACTTGATTTGGATATTTTTCGCAAACGATTGTTTCTTGCCTAAATAGTACCCAATGATGAGTATTATGCACCTAAGTATGTCTAAAATGCAATCTGGACTAGAAAAATAAATTTAGTTAGCACTCAAATGGCTAGAATGTAGAATTTCTAAGTTTGGGATAGAACTTCTGTCTGTCAAGTTGCCAACTCGATCGATTGGTGGCTGAGTGATTTTGCAAAAAGCCATTCGGTCGAGTTTCTTTCTCTCAGAACTCGACCGATGGTCGGGCTGGACTAACTCTTAAGTAGGTTTTGACCAACTTTTCTCCCTCTCAACTAGAGAAAAGTCAACTAATCCTTACTCCATCTCTCTCATGCTCTCAACCCTAGCCCCTGCCTTTCCTCTCCTAGCCCTAGAAATCCCTCGTTTGACCTTCCTGGCACCTTTTCCCATCTATCCTAGGTGGTTAGACAACCTTTGGTGGTGTTTCTCTCATGTTTGGTCTCTTAATCTTCTCATTTTCATCTCCATGAACTCTAATAGGAGAAAGAGGGCCACACCTTTTGAAACACCATCATCTTCTTTCAACTCTCACCTCATTCCCTTCAATGACACCTTCTTTATTTCTGACGAAGCTCTAAATAGTTACAAGGAGCTCCTTCCTAGGAACCCTTTCCTTTCCGTTCCTTGTTTGAGCCTCATCCACGTCAACAAGAGGTGATAGATGAGGTAGATGAGTTGCTCTACGACCATCACCTTGCTGTCCTGAGTGTCGAACATTGGGGCTTTCATAATTCCATTACAAGCACTAAGGTGGTTCATGAATTCTATGCCAATCTATCTTGGAATTATGACACTCTTATACCCCCTCCTAATACTCAAGTGATCATCACTTCCATGATTCTCGGTAAGAAATTCACTACCTCAGAAGATACCTTAAACATCTTTTTCAATGGTATTGAGGTAATCGACACAAGGAGGAAAGACTATCTTGAGTATGTTGACTTTCTTAACCCTGAGGCCTTCTACAAGCAATATGATATTACTCTCTATAATATTAATAAGTTCTTGAAGAAGCCTCAGATACCCTATAGGAAGAAGTTCACTATCCAATCCTCTTCCTTGAGTCTCAAAAATTACATACTTGCTCTGGTAGTCAACTACAATATTCACCCCAAGACGAATCAAACTGAAATTACATAGAATATTGTAGTAATTATGTTTTGTCTTTTGAAGAACATAGGAGTCAAGTGGTCTAGACACGTTCTCCATCACATGACCTTCTTTGACTCCAGGAAGAATACCTGAGGCACCCACCCACCCTATCGAGCCTTGATATGTGGTCTCTTCACTTTTGTGACTGAGAAGTGTCTTTTTCATTATTTTCATTACAAACCTTCTCAAAAAGGAGTATGTATCAGTGAGACCTCAATCAAGAAAACTATTTTTCCTACATCTTCTTCCACCACACCTGGAGCCTCTACCTCCACCAAGGGACCTCCACCTCTGCCACCATACCGACATGCCCACATCACATTTCATGTATCCAATGAAGCCCTCAGGGGTTACATGGTGCACTAGCAAGCGTACAACCTATAGATTCAGGAGCACTTGCATAAGGATCTCTACCAGATCATGTCAACCATGAACCTATCTTGTACTCATCCTTACCCTTCCTAGCAGCCCTACCTAGGTGGTGATTATTCTTCCAATGTCTATAATCACTTCTATCTAGCCCCTCCACCTACTGTTTCCGCTACTACACCCTCTACTGTTGGTGGATCTGCCTATGCACCTACCCCTGGATTGATACCTCTACATGTTGGCCCCATAACTACCATGCTTGCAAACCTTGGCACTTCTACTCCCACTTTTCCTTAGGCCAAGGAGCTCCATGATCGTGGCATGACTTGGGATGAGCAGAATACAATGTGGTCCAATTGTGGTTTCGATCCTTGTGTCGTTGAGAAGATGCTCGATCAGGATGATGAGGAAGATGTTTTTGATGATGAGGAGGTATTTGAGGATGATGGCCCTGAGGATGGTTTTGATGATGATGACTTTACTGATGGCTCTGGTGATGAAGGTGTTTGCACCTTTAGATGGAGATGAGGACTATGAGCCTGGAGCTGATGATGATGATGATAATGCCGATGATGATTTTATGGAAATAGATAGCCTAGACGTTTAGATGTTTTAGTTTTTAGCTCTTAGATTTTGATCACATATATCTTTCTAGACATTTTTGTACTAAAAATATTTGGGCACATTATCTGAGCTATACTATTTCTATCATCATCTTGGTTTTATCATTTGGATTTTAGTTTCCTTGAGAACATGCTTATGTGTTGTCATCTTAATCCAATGTATCATAACTCTATGTATGTTCTATCATGTGAGTTATTGATATACTTTCCATATTTCAATTATGAAACTGGTTTCTTGTTTCTCTCTCATCTCTATTTGATGTGTGTTATGTGGTTGCATGTTTTTTTGTGCTTGTAGAAAACCTATTTTTATGCTTTTCTACCCCTCATACTTTTTGATAATGCCAAAAGGGAAGAGAAGTTTGATTTTTTTAAGCTCTATCATATTGCTTTTTACTGCCTATGTGATCCTTTCATTATCTAGGTATATGTTTTAATCATGTGAATTGCTAAATGACCATGTAGTATACATGTTATATATATTTGTGTAGAAAGACTAAATATGCAAGTAAGAGTGAGAATAGATCGAGGGGGAGCAATTCACATTGTTTAAATTATTCCCCTTGCAATTCAAAAGGCCAAGGTATAACTTTACATCTCCTTTTCAAGATGTTGAGGAATGGTTTTTCATTATAAAAGAGGGGGAGAATGTTGATTTGATAGTTATACATTATCCATATTTTGATAATGACTAAACCATTCCATTCATATGTGTCTAATATGTTTGTTTGAGATTGATTTCAGCTATTAGGTACATGAAAAGGATCACATTCCTCAAGCCCTAGCTTGTCCAAGTTCAAGTAAAAAACAATGCAAATGTGCAATTTACGATAACACTCCAAACCACCTTAGAATATTGTGTAATCATTTGTATTGATGATATGACTGGTAACTAAGATGACAAAAAACCAGGGACACTTAATTCCATTGTTTGATCACTTAAAAATCATTTTAAAAAAATTATCACAATAATTTAATTGGTCGAGTTTGAACCTTGACCGATCAGTGATGGATTTTTAGAAATGATTCGATCGGTCGAGTTGTACACTCACAAAACTCTACCGACCAACTTTCTCACCAAAGTTGATTTTAGCTAATTGGCCTTGTTATACACTCACAGAACTCAACCGACCAACTCTCTGACCAAAGTTGATTTTAGCTGATCGGTTGAGTTATCCCTAGACAAACTTGGCCAATTGTTTAAAATTTGACTTTGTCATATAGTGGATCGGTTGAGTTACCTTTATTGAAACTCGACTAAATGCACTGTACAAAAAATACAGAAAAAGTAATTCCAACCATTGGAGAGTTGTTAGAAATGAAAATAGATCTGTTGCAAATTGTAAAATGGCTATTTTTCATTCTTAAGTGATCCCACACTCAAAGGAACACCTCTAGCAATAAATAGGACCTCTTCGAGTTCATTCTAAGGTTGCTCATTCATACTATCCTTAGTCCTTGCTATGGTTGCGTATGATAAACCCCTTTGAGCTCCTTTCTCTCTCTCATTTATAAAGCATTTTGTGTTTATGAGCGAGTTAGGCATGTTGTAAGAGAGCTCCCTCATTGTTATATTATAAAACTCTCCATCTCTCCACTTCCCAATCTCCTTTCTCAAAGAACAAAGACTAAAGTGATCTTCTTTGAGTGAAGGAGGAGTTGTTTTTCTTCTTCAAGGCTGAAGAAGGTGTGAAGATCTTCTCCAAGTGAAGGAGAAGGACAAGGCAGAAGATCTAAGGATCTTGGTGGATAAATTCTCAAGGCTGAAGACTTGTTGCTAGGAGGAAATGTCCTAGGAGAAGGAATCGAGCTGCTTGCAAGACTGGGTAAGACCTATTGTGAGGTAGAAGACTATCTCTTGGATAGGTAAGCCTTGGATGTAAGGTGGTCTTCTTGTATGTCTTATAATGGAACATAAGTATGCATGGGTTGCAAAGTCCTAGAGATTGCCCTCTTTAGGTAGTGGATTGACGGTCTCCTAGTTTGGAGATTGGAACCACTCTAAACACTTTGTCCAAGTGTTTGTTTCAATCTCTCTCATTCTTGCTATGCTTGTTTAGATAGGACTTCAAATTCACTTTTACCATTTGATTTGAATTGATACAATTTGAAGGTCTAACTATTCTTATTCAGGTTTTGAAGTTCTATTCACCCCCCCTCTAGAACCCTAGATCCAACAAAAGTCACATCTGAACGTATGAAGGTGACCATGTCTAGTTAGAGACACACTAGACCCATGTTGAATATTGTCTCTAATTCCATAATAATTTGAAACTTGATGTCCATAGTAATTATTGTTTTACAAATTCAGATCCCATGCCCTATAAGAGTGCATCTTAGTATATAAATTGAGTCACTGATGATTAAATATTATATATATATATATATAATATTAAAGGAAAAAGTTACAAATATAAATGGATAATTTAGTATCTATGGAATAGTAATTTCTATAAATATAAAAATAACATAATTTCCATCAATTTGGCTTAGAAATTATAAATCAGGTCCATTAGATAGTAAAACTTTCTTAAAAAATTCAAATCCATATTAGTTATTGTTTCCATTACTTCACTTAAACGATGGAAAATCAAACTATTCAATAATAAAATCGGTCTAGAAAGGTGAGGCTAATAAAATATGTATGAGGTGAATGTCGGTGCTTTTCGTGGATTCTTTTGAGGTTTTATGAAATTTTAAAAGAAAGAAATATGATATTGAGAATAAACTCAAAATAAAATCATGGGGACCCTTCTCTTTCCAAACGGGAATAGCTCAACACGAAATTGGACACTGCAAACTAGTGGGATATTTGAAAGATAGGGGACAAAAATATCAATTTTGTCATGGCATGAGATGTCAATCAAGGCTGCCGGTGGCAGACACACACTTTCCACGTCTCCATCCCAGCAATGAGAGTGAGTGGCAGGCCGTGGCCAGATACACGTTGGTGGGGGCTGCTTCTTCATCTATACTGCATATATTTTATGAGATCTGCTATAACCTGCACACAATTTGAAACGAATGTTGATATTTAGCTTGTTAGATAACAAAATAGAAGAGTAAAGAAACTTACTTCACTCCTTTATTTTGTTATCTTGCAGGTTAAATGTCAAAATTGATTCCAAATTGTGTGCAGGTCTGCCTCTGCATAGCATTATTCATATGTTATACCAGCGTAAACATATCATGTGGACATGCATTGACATCCGCGCGTCGTATCAATGTTGAGCAATGAAACTGCGAAGAATGCGGTTGCCGGTTGAGACGGAGCGCATTGCCAAGTCAGTCAGTGGATGTGCCTGATCTGACCGACGTCCATATAATCCAATTCAGTCTATACAATTTATAAAAGTAGTTTTGTCTTTTAACTTTGACTCCAATTCTTACACAACCAGAATTCCGTTACTCAAATCCACACTCTTAGATAACCAGAGTAAATACATATGTATGTATGTACAATGACATGTTCATATATGATATATATCTTTTATAAAATATATTTGACTACAAATTTTTATATTACATTATAAGTAAAATAAGTTAGTTAGCTATATTAACAAGGTTAAGACTATGGTATATCAGAGTACATATAAGTTATATGCAAACATTTGATATATAATATATTGACAACTATCTACAATATAAACTAACGTTAAAATCAAATCCGATTGACACATATCGACCATTTTTGAATTCATTAATTTTCTTAATTAATAACAAGTTGCATGTATTGTAGAAAGAATTGCACGATTTTTCATTATATTACATACTAAACATGGGCTATGACTCAAATATTTTTACATATATCTAATTTAGACAACTTATTTTTCATCCATTAAATTGGATTTTAGTTAAAAAGTTGTAAGTATAGTAGATTAAGGCTGCTGACTGTGAGAGTCTAGACTTTCTCTCTCTTCATGCATGTGCTTTGTATACACTTCACCATTTTACTAACTCCCACTTTAGCCCTCAATCTCATGATTCAAGTTGTTCTGATGATTTTTGAGGTTATCTTGTGTTGACATGACAAGTAGCGATATTCAATTTTATATAAAACCAAGGATTCATTCAAATAATACACCACACTGTCTCATCCCCTTTTGATACCATCTATGGTTTTTTTTCTGGTCCTTAACTTGCTTTAGATGTGTATAGGGCATTCTTATGTTTCCAATGCACCAAATTTGACTCAATTTTGAGATGGGATGAGAGAGACATACTCATTTATATTTTTCCTTATTGTAATCTTATTTTAGCTCAATAAAATCAGACTTGCACCATTGTTGGGATCAACATGGGCATGTGCACACATACCACTATTCCATCTATTTTTCCTTGGGTAATCTGATCTCTAATGTTTGGACCAATCATGTTCCATGGTTATGTGGACCATAGACATCATTCATTGGATCTAACAACCTTGGATTTTACTCGCATACAATGACTGGGGTGTTCTCTTCCACCACCATAACGACCATGGTGGTTCTCATTACCAGCCACTCCTTTTATCGCCCCTTGATGAAAATTGGATCCACTTTTGCCATAAAACTTCCTCCTAAACTGCTTTCCCCTCTTTTCTTCATCTTTTGCAAACTCTAACCCCTTCTTTCTTCAACTCCTTCCTCCACCTCTACTGACAACCGCCTGCTTGCCCAGATTGGGCATTTCTTTTTCATGGGCAATTATCTGACCATGAGGCCTCCGTTAGGTCCTCCCAACCGCACTAAGGTCAAACAATCTCTTTTTGACATGCGGCGTACTTATGACCGCTAACAAGTTCGAGATGCATATGCTATTTGTTGGGCCTAACCCTTCCAGATCATACTCTAATATTATCCATGCTATCATATTGACGTTAGATCAACAAAATTATCATAATTTAGCTCGACATCTGATGAATGCATATCCATCATGGAATTCAACTATCACTTTGAAACAAATTCAACTCCATATATATACTTTCTCACTCATTAAATACCAATGTGAATCATAATGCCCAAATCTACTTAATTGATTCGATTATCAAGGTTTTAACTAAATATTGTTCATTTAATGCAGGTTTGACAAAGCTTAACAAGCAGGCAGGGTCTGTCTTCATCTCTGGCTCTAGTCAAGAAATCTAACCAAGAAATTCCGTCCATGCGGTCCCAAGACCAATTGGGTCCATGCGGTCCCAAGACCGTTTGGGTCCATGTGATCCCAAGACCGATTGGGTCCATGCGATCCCAAGACCGTTTGGGTCCATGCGATCCCAAGACCATTTGGGTCCATGCGGTCTCGAGACCGTTTGAGCAGCAGAGACTGTTTGGAGGAATCACTCAGCTGCAAAGGATCGAGTAGTGCATGAACTCAAGATCGCGGAGCAGAGTCCTGACCACAGCCATGGAGGTCCAAAACGGCCATGGTCTTCTGCCATCACCACGACCGTGTGACATGGCCACGACCGTGGTGGATCATCACCAACACCTGACTTCATACTCGCCACGCCCATGCAAGGAAGCACGGTCGTGTGGCAGCTACCTCACCACGACTGTGGTGTCACGCCACAATTGTGGCACAATGTCATCAGAGCACGTTTTCTCGCCCACCACGCCCGTGCAAGGCGGCACGGCCGTGGGGCAGTAGCTCTACCATGACCGTGGTGCGTCGTCTTCAACCTCTGACCAGCATGCAGTTGCAACTCCTGAGCAAGGTTGTTTGGGGGTGATTCACAGATCAAATGGGGTCACCCTGAGGCCGCCGCACCTACAGATAAAGGCCGAAAATCATTCTTTGACCTGAGGGCCAACAAATCGTTCGAACCAGCTGCTGACGAATTCACTCATTCTTCGAATCCATTACAAAAAAAAAGCAAACGGTCTGTCCAAAACCATTTGCCCTTTGCGGCACAAGACCATTTGGCTCCCTCACAGGTTTCAAATCCTTTGATCGGCAAGTACACAGACCGTTTGGGCATCTACTGACTGAGGACCATTTGGGCATAATAGAGTGTTGACCGTTTGCTGCTACTGAAGACCGTTTGGAAGGATCGTTTGGTAGCAAACGGTCTCCAGACCATTTGGTAGCAAATGGTCTCCAGACCGTTTGGTTGCAAATGATCTCCAGACCGTTTGGAGGTGATATTTTCAAGACCGTTTGGTTTGTTTCTACAGACCATTTGGGGGTGTTTTAAATGAAACCGTTTGATCGAAGACTGTTTGGGGGGGTCAGTCCTGTGCCTATATATAGGACCCCAAAGGTCCTCACAGGGGCATCGGTTCGAGGACGCCGACAGGCTTCCTGAACACAGGTCCGAACCAAAACCAATCCAGTCCGCACTAGTTTCATTTTACCTACTTCTCATGTTGCAACTAAGGAGGCTGAGTAGAGAAGGAAGACAGAGTGAGGGAGACTATCTGGTCTGTCTTGGAAACTCCCGTTCGCGTCCAGATCTGTTCTGACACGACGTAGGAGGTTGTATCTTCTTCACTGAGCTACGACTACCTTCTGCACCGAGTTCATGGCAGATTTCTCTCTCTTTCTCATTCTTCTTGTCTCTCACATCATGAGTGAGTAGTACCATTTCGCTGGGGTACGGGGACTAGCCCCGCTGCCCATGCAAGTCATGTTCTTTTGTTAAACTCTCCATGGCAATGTATATAACTTCCCATTTCGTTGTTAGTTGGTATGTTTGTAGTTGATTATCTACTTGCTTTCATCTTGTTCTCCCCTATATTGTGAAATCTTCTATATGTGGGATAGAATGACGGTTTACAAGGTTCGACTCTTTGATGAGAACTTCTGATAAGATTCCTTGAGGTCGTAAGTGTATGATCCATGAGGGGACGAGACATCTAGCCTATGGCGACACTTCTGTGGTCTAAAAATCCCTCAGGGAGGACCACAACCTTAGTTGGGTTTTGTATCGTCTTTGTTTATTGTCGATGTTAGTTTGTAGATCTATCACTTGCTTGCTTATCGATTATTGCGGTTGAATCCCAAACTAGAAATAGAATGAGATTTCTTCGGAGCTGTAAGTAAGTGATCTGGTTGGTGATGAGACATCTAATGCCTAAGGTGATGCTTACGCAAACCTAACGCCCTTACGGGGGGTTCTGCAGCAGCTCTAGTTGGATTGATATATTTTGCCTGGATTGTTTACAATTGAATGTGTTTGCGTGAGTAGCGGTGGTGAAACCCGGTACCATCCTAGAGATTCCATATCATTGATCTAAACCCAACCTTAATTCAGCTTTTACTTTCTTACAATTAGTTTAAGTAACCTCAAATCAACCAATCGTTCTAAATATTAGTTTTACTTGAGAAAGATTCGACTGACAAGGATTCTTTAAAAGGTTGTCCTTTGGGTTCGATCCTTAACTATACTGTGATAAGACTTGTCTGCTTGCAGATGGTATTATTGCACTTTGGTTTTGGTAAAAGCTCGCGGATTTCAACCCCGAGTGAGTTTGTTAGTGCGTTCAAAAATACCACGTCAAATTCTGGCGTCGTTGCCGGGGACAACGGAATTAGTCAGTCAAATCTAGTTCTTTTAAGACTAATCTAGGATTTTGCTTTTTCTTTTGAAACAATCGACCATCTACTTGAATTTGACTCTACTTTGTGGATCTCACTTTCAAAATCTTTCTATTTTTAGGTACAACCCAAGGCATAGTGTATGCACCGTTCGGACATCCCTGGACTCACAACGAGCTTTGATCCTGAAATAGACATAACTTTCCATTGTCAGATCAGAGAGAATCAAGCAAGGATGGCTCAAGAAGAAGAGGTAGCCCGAAGGGTGGCTCAAGCCATCAATGCACAAAGAGAGAAGCTCATGCAAGAAGCTAGGGCTCTCGCATGGATAAAAAATTTCAATCAAGTCCCTGGAGAAACTCTCGCTGAAGCATGGGATAGGTACAAAGAGCTTCTACGCAAATGTCAACACCACGGAATTCCCAAGAATCAACTCATCAAAATTTTCTATAGGGGTGTGGATGATGATATTAAGAGGTTTCTAGATTCCTCGTCTGGAGGAAACTTCATGCGTCAAAGTTATGACAGTGCATTGAGAGTCGTCACCCTGGGAGTAGAAAATCAAGCCAATTGGGGAAGATCTGTAGGTAAAGGAGTCTTGAAGGTAGATATGGCCGAAGCTATTCCTGAGTACAACTCTATCGCTGAAACCTTGAAAGTCTTAGTTGCCAAGCAAGTCCATATTGAATCATCTTTAGCTGCTATTGGAAGAGGACGTTCACCCACTCGGCAACCGGAACAGGTCAAGTCCACTTCCCTGTTCTGTGAAGCATGTAAGAGCACCGATCATTCCACTTTATCATGCAATGTTCTCTATGACGTTGTACTGAGCAATGTATGTGGAAAAGGAGATAATGGTCAGATAGAAAATCTTAATGCTATCAACACTATTCCTAGGCAAAGTTATTACAACTCGAATCAGAATAGGAATCACCCAGGTTTTCAATACGGAAACCCCTATGGAACAGTAAACTCGCATCAATTTGGTTCAAACAACCAACCAAGAGGCCCACCAGGATTCCAGTATAATCAACAATAGAATTTTGGGAATCAAGGAAATTTCAAGGGGAACTTTCAGAATAGGAATTACAATAATTATCAAAACAACTCTCAGTATCAGAATCTTAATCAACAACAAGGACAACAAGTAGGACCCGTCTCTTCTGATGACAAGCTATCAACCATTGAAAAGATGTTGTAAACTCAACAAACCATGATAGCTAACCAACAAGCTCAGTAGAAGGCTATTGAATCTCAATTAGCTCAACTCGTAGCTAGCATACAACCGCCTGCTGGAGTCTTTGCTGGCCAACCAGAGAACAATCCTAAGCATCCTGAACAGTTGAAGGCAGTCACCACCAGGTCAGGAAAAGACTATTCAGATCCCCCTGTAAAGACACCTGTGGTTATTACAGACAAAGATGAACCTATGATTGTCCAAGACTCTACAACACTAGAGTCTCAATCAAAAGATGATAAGACATATAAGGGAAGTCCTGAGAAAACTACTGATGAAGAAACTGAAACACCAGAACCTGATATCCCTGTATATAAGCCTCGTATACCTTTCCTAGCCCATCTAAGGCAAACCAAGCTCGATACTAGATTCAATAAGTTTAAAGAGGCTATGAAGAAACTTCATGTTGATATACCCTTCTTAGATGCTCTGGCTGAGATACCAGCCTAGACTAAGTACCTAAAGTCACTCCTTACCAAAAAATATATAACTGAGGAATATGAGACAGTAAAACTGGCAACAACTACATTGGATATCATATTGAGCAAGATGCCCAAGAAACAAAAAGACTTGGGATCCTTTGGAATCTCATGTCATATTGGCGATTCATCATGGAAGAAAGGATTGGCAGATCTCGGTGCAAGCATCTCTATTTTGCCACTTAGCCTATGCAAAAGACTAGGGTTTACAGAATTGCTTCCTACTGGTATGACTATACAGCTTGCAGACAATTCGATAAAATGTTTGTTAGGGATCCTTGATGATGTCCCAATCAAGGTAGGCAAGGACACATATGTTCCATGAGACTTTGTCATAATGGATATAAACTAAGACACCAGATATCCTCTCATCTTCAGTTGACCGTTCCTCGCCACAGCGAGAGCCCTAATTGATGTTGAAGGTGGTACGTTACTGCTCAGATTAGGTAAAGAAACTCTCGAATTTAAAGTTTTTGAAAGTATGAGAAGACCAAGTATGCAGGAAGAAGTCTATCTGATTGATTGCATTGAACAAATGTCACTTCTGACTCAAGAGCATCACGAATCGAACGATCCCTTGGAAATTGCTCTAACAAACCAATCAGTGGATGAACCAATCGACGAACGAGTAAAGGATTGCATCGAATCCCTTGACTCTGCTAAAGAAGATATTGGAGCCAATAGTGAAGAACTCAAGGCTATGGAAACTACAGAAGAAACAAGCAAAAAACAAGAGGCTCCCGAAATGAAGCATCTGCCCGAAGGACTGAAGTACGTGTTTTTAGATGACCTCAAGGTTTGTCCAGTTATTATAAATTCCGATCTAACAGCTGAACAAGAAGAGAAACTTCTGAAGGAATTGAGGGAAAGAAAGAAAGCCATCAGTTATAAAATGAGCGACCTCACTGGGGTTAGTCAAGCACTGTGTATGCACAGGATCCCTATGATAGAAGATCACAAACCTACTATTGAGCATCAATGGAAATTGAACCCAAATATGAAGGAAGTGGTCCGTAGCAAAGTCATTAAATTTCTCATAGTTGGAATAATCTATCTGATATACGATTCGCCATGGGTGAGCCCAGTGCATGTAGTCCCGAATAAAGGTGGAACAACTGTTATATGGAATGAAAACAATGAACTCATCCCCACTCGAACAGTCACAGGGTGGAGGATGTGCATAGATTATAGAAAATTGAATCAGAAAACTCCAAAAGATCATTTTCCAATGCCCTTCCTTGATCAAGTCTTAGAAAGGTTGGCTCATCAAGAATATTTCTGTTATCTTGATGGTTACTCTGGATTCTATCAAATCCCCATACATCCAGATGACCAAGAGAAAACAACCTTTACCTGTCCATTCAGAATGTATTCATTCAAAAGAATGTCGTTTGGCCTCTGCAATGCACCCGCAACTTTCCAACGTCGCATGGCTGCAATATTTGCCAATCTCACCGAAACCATTATGGAGGTTTTTATGGATGATTTTTATGTATATGGAGATTCATTTGATTCGTGTCTTAAGCACCTCTCCCTGGTCCTCAAACGTTGTAAAGAAGCACATCTTGTGCTAAATGTGGAAAAGTGCCATTTTATGGTAAGAGAAGGCATTGTCCTCAGTCAAAGGGTCAGCAATAGAGGAATTGAAGTAGATAAAGCCAAGATTGAAGTGATTTATAAATTGGCTATCCCGACAAATGTAAAAGAAGTTCATACTTTCCTAGGTCATGTAGGATTTTATAGAAGATTCATAAAGGACTTTTCCAAGATAACGAAGCCAATGACAAACCTATTACTAAAGGATACCGATTTCAATTTCAATGAAGAATGTGTCAAAAGCTTCAACACATTGAAGCAGGCCCTTACAACCACCCCCATCATTAGAGCTCCCGACTGGGACCATCCTTTTGAAATTATGTGTGATGCCAGTGATTATGCTGTGGGCACTGTTTTAGGGCAATATATAGAGAAGAAACACTATGTGATCTATTATGCATCAAAAACAATTGATGAAGCTCAGAGGAATTATGCAACTACTGAGAAAGAACTTCTAGCAGTCACGTATGCCTTTGACAAGTTCAAATCCTACCTAATTGGTTCAAAGGTCATTGTCTACACAGACCACACTGCCATTCACTACCTTCTGTCAAAGAAAGATGCGAAACCCAGGTTGATTAGATGGATCCTCCTATTACAAGAAATTGATTTAGAGATAAGAGATAAAAAGGGTACAGAGAATGTTGTAGCAGACCACCTCAGTCGCATCCACACTCTGGATACTGAGAAGATTCCGATCAATGATTCCCTGCCAGATGATCAACTAATGAGGGTCTCAGAAGTTGTACCATGGTACTCAGATTTTGTACACTACCTTGTTGCTGGGGTCATCCATCCCCAATGCACCGGGAATGCACTGAAGAAATTCATGCATGATGTGAAGCAATATCACTGGGATGAACCATATCTTTTTAAACTATGTGCTGATGGTCTGTATAGACGATGTATCGCCGTAGAAGAAGCTCAATTTATTTTGGAACAATGTCACTCAGGACCTGTGGGAGGACATATGAGCTCTAAAAAGACTGCTTTAAAGGTTTTGCAATGTGGATTCTTCTAGCCAACCATATCCAAAGATTCCTATGACTTTGTCCTGTCATGTGACAAATGTCAAAGATCAGGCAATATAACAAAGAGAGATGAGATGTCGTTGAATCTCTGGCAAGAAGTAGAGATATTCGATGTATGGGGGGTGGACTACATGGGTCCATTCCCATCTTCTCATGGATTTTCTTACATCCTAGTGGTGGTGGACTAGATCTCAAAATGGGTTGAAGCTATACCAACCGTCCCTAGTGATTCCAAACCCGTCATCAAATTATTCAAAGATATTATTTTCCCCCGTTTTGGAGTACCACGAACCGTGATATCTGATGGAGGGTCCCACTTCCTTGAAAGAAACTTTGAAGCTTTACTGAGAAAATATGCTGTAACACATAAGGTAGCCTCACCTTACCATCCACAAACAAGTGGACAGGTAGAGGTCTCTAACCGTCAGCTAAAGGCTATTCTGGAAAAAACTATAGGACACAATCGTAATGATTGGTCAACAAAAATCAACGACGCCTTATGGGCCTATCGAACTGCTTATAAAACTCCCATTGGGACTACACCTTTTCGATTAATATATGTAAAAGCTTGCCACCTTCCAGTCGAACTGGAACACAAGGCATGGTGGGCAATTAAACAATTGAACTTTGATATGAAAGAAGCAGGCCAAGCCAGGATTCTGCAACTCCAAGAGTTGGATGAACTCAAGATGACAACTTATGAGAATGCACGAATCTACAAAGAGCGTACAAAACTTTGGCATGATGGACATCTGAAAAGAAAAGACATACAAGTGGGAGACCAAGTTCTGGTATTCAACTCAAGATTGAAGTTATTCCCAGGAAAACTCCACTCATGCTGGTCTGGACCATACATCGTCAAGAGCATCTCTCCACATGGTGCCTTCTCATTATGGAGTGAAAAGTCAGGTGAATTTGTAACAAATGGTCACCGGTTAAAGAGATATTTCATCTCAATTGACATAGGCACTAAATCAATGCTGGAACTCACCAATCCAAAAGATCCACCCTGAAGCTGAAGGATCCAGTCGAGCCATCAACATAAAATAAAGGTGCTTTTCGGGAGGCAACCCGATCAATAAATTTGTTTTACTTTTCTTTTCAAATTAGAATATTTCTTCAATTTTGTTTTTACATTCTAGTTAATTCTTCATTAAATAAAATTTTCATCGCAAGATGCTATTTTAAGATCTAATTTCTCTTTACCTTTGAGATTTTCAGATACAAGGATGTTCGCTGATTGGAACGCAACCACACCTGGTGGTCATTCTGGCATGGTTTTTCCCCTCCATCTTGGATTTAGGGTTTTCTCGAGACGAGCAAATCTCTAAGTTCGGGGTGGAGGGTGGGTGGTACATACCTCACTTTCCACCTACACCCATCCTTTTCATACTTAAGTTTTCACTATCACATTCTTGATAAAAATTTTCAAAATTTTCAAAATTCTTTAATGTTTTTCTAAGAGATTGAACAGATACTTGATGAATTTTTGACACTTTTTGACACTTTGTGATTTCATTAAAAGTCACCAACTAATTTTCTATGCATTTTCAATCATTATATCCTCCTTATTCGAAGTAAATCCTCAAAAGGACCAATTTTTGAAACAAGCCTTTTGCTTGAAATCATCTTGTGAACCTTATGATTCCTAACATCATGATACTTTTGCAAAAATGATAAGTATTTGTCAAAATGATAGGGATCAAGCATGTCGTGCTTCCTAACTGACTAGTGGAATAATAACATGGAATCTCCACTGGATCCTCATCAAGTCATTATTTGAGCAGAGTACGACAAAGAGAACAACATGATACATTGAATTGTAAATCAAGCTGCATTCTGATCTGAACTCTCTTCTACACCTCTTCTATCATCTTCGTATCCCTCCATTCATCAAAAAGAAACAAAAATAGCCAAATTTGTGCCAAACCCTAAGTTCGGGGTGGGACGCCACTTCCCTCTTTATCTGCTTCTTCCATACCCCTCACAAATAAATAGGGGCGTACCACCAAAATTGCAATCTTGAGTCAAATAGAGGAGAGATTTGCAAACAAAAAGATGCCAAGGTGCACACAAAAAGAAACACAATCTCGAGTCAAATAGAGGAGAGATTCACACAAAAAATGCAATAAATGAAATTGCAAAGCAAATAAAAATCTCGAGTCGAATTGAGGAGAGATTTACTTCTTCCTTCCATAACACCTTTCACTCCCTTTTCTACCTAATGGCACAATGATTGCCTACCCTATCCTAGAAAACACCAGTGTCAGATCAAATGCACACTTGTTGTTCTGCGGGTGTCTCTGAACTCTTACAAAACTCTTTGACATGCTTGCTTTTGGAAAAGGTGAGGAGGAAGTGATTTTGGAAAACGAACTCAGGAACGAAGATATGGTAAGATGTGTTTTGTGGTCTCAGGAGGTTGAGATACTGAGTCATATTGAGCAAAAAGAAAACATTCGTGATGTGAAGATGAAGCAATCACACGAATTGAAAGTATTTATTTGGGGAATGTTTCAGATTTTGTGTTACTCGAGGACGAGCAACGTTTAAGTTCGGGGTGTTTTGATGAATGCATATCCATCATGGAATTCAACTATCACTTTGAAACAAATTCAACTCCATATATATACTTTCTCACTCATTAAATACCAATGTGAATCATAATGCCCAAATCTTTTTAATTGATTCGATTATCAAGGTTTTAACTAAATATTATTAATTTAATGCAGGTTTGACAAAGCTTAACAAGCAGGCAGGGTCCACCTTCATCTCTGGCTCTGGTCAAGAAATCTAACCAAGCAATTCCGTCCATGCGGTCCCAAGACCGCTTGGGTCCATGCGGTCCCAAGACCGTTTGGGTCCAAGCAGTCCCAAGACCGGTTGGGTCCATGCGGTCCCAAGACCGTTTGGGTCCATGCGGTCTCGAGACTATTTGAGCAGCAAAGACCGTTTGGAGGAATCACTCAGCCGCAAAGGATCGAATAGTGCATGAACTCAAGATCGTGAAGCAGAGTCCTGACCATGGCCGTGGTGGTCCAAAACAGCTGTGGTCTTCTGCCATCACCACGACTGTGTGACATGGCCACGACCGTGGTGGATCATCCCCAACACCTGACTTCATACTCGCCACGCCTGTGCAAGGCTGCACGACCGTGTGGCAGCTACCTCACCACAACCATGGTGTCATGCCACGACCGTGGCACAATGTCATCAGAGCCCGTTTTCTCGCCCACCACGCCCGTGCAAGGCGGCACGACCGTGGGGCAGTAGCACTACCATGACCGTGGTGTGTCATCTTCAACCTCTGACCAGCACGCAGTTGCAGATCCTGAGCAAGGTTGTTTGGGGGTGATTTGCAGATCAAATAGGGTCGCCCCGAGGCCGCCACACCTGCAGATAAAGGCCGAAAATCATTCTTTGATCTGAGGGCCAACAGATTGTTCGAAACAACTGCTGATGAATTCAGTCATTCTTCGAATCCATTACAGAAAAAAAAGCAAATGGTTTGTCCAAAACTGTTTGCCCTTTGCGGCACAAGACCGTTTGGCTCCTTCACAGGTTTCAGATCGTTTGATCGGCAAGTACACGGATCATTTGGGCATCTACTGACTAAGGACCGTTTGGGCATAATAGAGTGTTGACCGTTTGCTGCTACTGAAGACCATTTGGAAGGATCGTTTGGTAGCAAACGGTCTCCAGACCGTTTGGAGGAGATATTTTCAAGACCGTTTGGTCTGTTTCTATAGAGCATTTGGGGGTGTTTTAAATGAAACTGTTTGATCGAAGACCGTTTGGGGGGGTCAGTCCTGTTCCTATAAATAGGACCCCAAAGGTCCTCATGGGGGCATCGGTTAGAGGATGCCGACAGGCTGCCTGAACACAGGTCCGAACTAAATCCAGTCCAGTCCGCGCTAGTTTCATTTCACCTACTTCCTGTATTGCAACCAAGGAGGCTGAGGAGAGAAGGAAGACGGAGTGAGGGAGACTGTCCGATCTGTCTTGGCAACTCCCGTTCACGTCCAGATCTACTCTGACACGACATAGGAGGCCATATCTTCTTCACCGAGCTGCGACTACCTTCTGCACCGAGTTCATGGCGGATTTCTCTCTCTTTCTCATTCTTCTTGTCTCTCGCATCATGAGCGAGTAGTACCATTTCGCTGGGGTGCAGGGACTAGCCCCACTGCCCATGCAAGTCATGTTCTTTTGTTAAACTCTCCATGGCAATGTATATAACTTCCCATTTCATTGTTAGTTGGTATGTTTGTAGTTGATTATCTACTTGCTTTCATCTTGTTCTCTCCTATATTGTGAAATCTTCAATATGTGGGATAGAATGGCGGTTTACAAGGTTCGACTCTTTGACGAGAACTTCTGATAAGATTCCTTGAGGTCGTAAGTGTATGATCCGTGAGGGGATGAGACATCTAGCCTACGGTGACGCTTCTGTGGTCTAAACATCCCTCAGGGAGGACCACAACCTTAGTTGGATTTTGTATCGTCTTTGTTTATCGTCGATGTTAGTTTGTAGATCTATCACTTGCTTGCTTATCGATTATTGCGGTTGAATCCCAAACTAGAAATAGAATGGGATTTTTTCTGAGCCGTAAGTAAGTGATCCGGTTGGTGACGAGACATCTGATGCCTAATGTGATGCTTACGCAAACCTAACACCCTTACGGGGGGTTCTGCAACAACTCCAGTTGGATTGATATATTTTGCCTGGATTGTTTGCAATTGAATGTGTTTGCGTGAGTAGCGGTGGTGAAACCCGGTACCATCCCAGCGATTCCATGTCATTGATCTAAATCCAACCTTAATTCAGCTTTTACTTTCTTGCAATTAGTTTAAGTAACCTCAAATCAACCAATTGTTCTAAATATTAGTTTTACTTGAGCAAGATTCGACTGACAAGGATTCTTTAAAAGGTTGTCCTTTGGGTTCGATCCTTAACTATACTGCGATAAGACTCGTCCGCTTGTGGGTGGTATTATTGCACTTTGGTTTTGGTGAAAGCTCGGAGATTTCAACCCCGAGTGAGTTTGTTAGTGCGTTCAAAAATACCACGTCAACATCCTAACTTGATCTACTTAATGCTTCTATGACTTGGAAATATGACCATATTGTATTGCTACTTTTGATGCATCATGTTTAAAATTGATAAATATCTAAATCTCATGCTCCCCTATTGTTAGATCATATTTTATCTTTATCTTTCATCACTCATGATGTGTATGTATCACCTAGGTGTTATTGTGACTCTTAGACTATGTTGAATAATTGCATGCATGTTTGGAACCTTGGAACCAAGACTAATAGAATTGAAATCTAGGCTTAAGGGAACATACACATGATATATATTATTCCTATAGTATCAAAACCCTACAAATCTAAGATCCCACTATTATATCTTCTTATATCATAGGTCCCCTTTGGGTTGGACCATCTCTAAAATCTTACTCAAGGAATCACAATTTTCTCTCTACTCACAAGGTATTCTTAATCTCTTGACCATACTATGATATTGACTTTTTTGTATGTATGCTTGTATGAATGCTTGGATACCTAGTTACTTGAATGAGCTGCTGTTCCAATGAATGCTACTTTTATATTTAAATATACTATCTTGACAAACCTTAATAAAAAATTTAGAAATTTATTATACAACACCTGTGTATCTGTTTGAATTTTTTGGGTAAGGGCACAAGACATACTTTGAAACAAGATTAGCTCATTAACTTTGGTTTTGAGGTCTCTCGCGTACATATAGACTGATATATTGGCTTTCTACCTAAATTGTCCCTCAAAGAGTCTTCCTTTGGTAGTGGTGAATGACCCAATGGATATAAAAACTTTAAACATGCTTTGTATAAAAGAATAATATTGAATGTTCTTATCTTATTTCTTATTTCTACATATTATTTATTACCATATTTCTAGACAAGCAACTTTATACTCTTATATTATATTTTCATATCCTTTCATAGTGTATTTAATACTTTAGCTTTAATATAATTTAGTTATCAAAATTTTAGTTTCCAAATGAATATCCACTGCACTTAGGACTCGACTCTATAAAATGAAACATCAAGAGGAGATCTTGAAATAGAAATGACTGAATGTCTCTATCTCTATGTTAGTATCTTGTTATCTCTTTAGTTTTTTTATTACCTTTTTCATATATTTCTTGTGTAAAATTATGTGCAATTCTAGAAATGGACGTCCATGTCTACCATTCACTCATATTTGATTTTGTAGCCATTAGAAATGTGGACTTAGATTAATAAACAATTCTATAACATTAACTTGGTAGGATAATTTTACTGGTCAATATAACCAACTTACTGATCATTTTTTAATTATGTATCTACATATGATGTTTGAAAAGACCTTTATTTAGCCGGGGAGGAGTGGTTCAGGTGGTTCAGCACGGTGTCCCCCCATGAAGATACCCGGATTCAAAACCCAGCGGCCGCCTCCGAAATGATACCCGTCGTACAGGCCGGCCAACTGTGTACTTTAACTGATTCCTGAGTGTGCGGGGCGCTCGGGGCCCGAGAGTTTTACGCTGTCTGGGGGGTCACAAAAGTGGCACTTCTACGGGGGCGGTTCTCTCGATAATAAAAAAAACACCTTTATTTTGGAACGTTATTTGACCTATTTCAAACTAGTTACAAAATTCATATCTATTCACAAATTTAATATGGGCTAAGATCTGCAAACATTATCTCTACCTAGAACTTGGCTTGGATGCAAGCCTACCGTAATCCAATAAGATCAATAGAACTTGATATGAGCCTACTATCCAATAGACTACCAAAATCGGGTATAAGCCATCCGATTATTTTTGGTGCCATGTTTCCAATGGCATTTGGTTTTTGCAGGCCTATGCGTACTCTTTAGTTGTGCTTCTATACATGATAATAATAACTAGACTTATATTTCGCAAGCTTGGGAATATTAGATTATTAGGAAGGTAGGAACCACATCATTGCATCATTTTTTCTGGTGAAATAAAAAGGGGAGATAAGATTAGAGTTAACGACAACTAGTTAAGTTGTGAGTAAGGTAGATTAGAAAGAAAACACATCTATTAAAACATGTTTCCCATATATCATATTCAGGAAGAACATAGTTAAAAAAAAGGAATCATGCGGCATCAGCAACTCATCCACAAATCCACTTAGTGTGACATCAAAGTAACCACATCCTCACCTTCTAAGAACTTAGTGTAATCTCCGGTGGTACTAAACACACGAAATGCAAACAAGAAAGCAATATCAGACTGTTGAGGCATGCACAAGCACACTGTCCTTAAGAGTATTTTCCGCCTTACTCGATGATGAACATCAGTGCAGTAGTAGTCCACGGCGGCTACCCTCCCATGATACAACAATACATAGAAGTGAAGCATACACCCGCAATCCCTTCTCAGGCGAAAGGTCTTTGATCGTTCTTCCAGCGATCACTGGAGCAGCGTTGGCGGCAGCAACAAAGAATGAGAGAAAAGCAGCGTCTGGAGTTGTCTGTGCATTTTTTAAAATAAAATAATACGTTTCATTTTATAGAAATGCAGCGACGGAGGTTGCTAAATCAACGGATGTCAGTGGTTGCCAACCGAAGAGACATCAGCCCAACCGCAACTCCAAAGAGTTATGACACATGTGAGAAATCTTGATGTAGCAAATGGCAAAACCAACTCGGGGCTGCACCCACACAAGGGGCTCTGGGAGGCCGGATTTACACCCCCTCTGTGCGCGGGATGCAACGTGAGCCGACGTGCTCGATTAATGGATTTTTGGACCAGACTAGCCAAACCCACTTGGGCTGCCCCAACATACGCGTGCGAAGCCCACATTCTATTTTATTCCTCAAATATTATATGGACCAACAACCATATATCAAACCCACGAAAGTACCTCAAACTAGCAATATGGGACAAAAGGTTTTGCTTTGAAATATAGCAGAAACCACAACAATCCCCCACTATTTCAAAACAAAACAAAACTAAAATAGAGTTGACCACTGGAAGAACTTTAAATAAATGGCATGCATAAGCCTTGGTAGAACGAAGTTCTTTGAACTAAAGCATAGAGTAGATGTATGTAATATGCAGAAGATTGGTGGAGCTCTGTTCTTGAACCAATTCATCCTTTGTCTGATTAGAGGTACATTACTCACATGACATTCATAAAATCAATTACCTTTCTTATATATTGGCACCTTTAGGCCATGCGCCTATTGGGAAATGCATGAATGCTCTAGAGATCTGCCCAAATCTCAACAGCAGCAACCCCACTCTACACTCAGATAGTTAGACTTTAATCAAGCATATATTGCAGTATATACACCACCATTAATGGCTATGAAATCTATTAAGAAATATATTCAACTAAATCATTGTAATTATTGTTTACATCATAAGAATGAGATACAAATATTACAACACATTGAATCATGAAATGACTTAGTTTTTCCCATTGAACCTTCTTCTTGGGATCACCGTTCATGAAGATTGGGTATCCATCACTCTGACTTCTGGTATGGGCATAATCTCATTCTTCTCGACGTATCCCTCACTAGTCTTTGACATAATGACTTTGTTAGAGGATCGGTCAAGTTTAATTATGACTTTACATAATCCATCGAGATTATGCAATCACATACAAGCTGCCTCACAATGTTATGACGTAGACGAATATGTCTACTCTTCCCATTATAAACTTTGTTTTTAGCTCTTGCTATGGTAGCTTGATTATCACAATGTATAAACACTGGTGGAGAAGGTTTATCCCAAATGAGAAGATCCATTAGAACATGTCTTAGCCATTCAGCTTCAGTTCCATCCTTTTTTAAGGCAATAAACTCAGATTCCATAGTGGAACGAGCTATACATGTTTGCTTGGAAGATTTCCAAGACACAACACCTCCACCCATAGTGAAGATGTAGCCACTTGTAGACTTCAATTCATCTGAATCCGAAATCCAATTGGCATCACAAAATCCTTCTAGAACAGTTGGAGATCCACAAAAAATCAATCCATGATTAATGGTGCCTTTAAGGTATCTTGACACCCTACATAGAGAATTCCAATGATCCTTGTTAGGATTTTAATTATATTTACTTAATCTCCCCACTGTATATGCTAGATCCGGACGAGTACAATTCATTAAGTACATCAACCTTCCAATTACTTGTGCATATTTGTTGAACACTAGTACTTTTATTTTTCTTAAGATGGCAATTAGAATTAAAAAATGTACTTACTGACTTACAATCAAACATTGAAAACCTTTTGAGTATTTTCTCAACATATTGTTCTTGGGATAGCATGATGTAATCATCATTTTTAAGGAGTTTAATTCCTATTATTACATCTACTTCACCCATATCTTTCATGTCAAAATTAGAAGCCAAGAAGCATTTTGTACCATTTATTATATCAATATTAATGCCAAAAATAAGCATGTCATCTACATAGAGATATATAATAACACAATCTTGGTTATCGACTTTAGAGTATATACATTTATCTCCTTCATTTATATGGAATCCATATGATACAATGACCTTATCAAATGTCTCATACCATTGTTTAGGTACTTGTTTCAAGTCATAGAGAGATTTGATTAGTCTACATACCATTTGTTCTTTTCCCAGAACTACATAACCTTTAGGTTGATCCAAATAAATTTCTTCATCTAAATCTCCATTCAAGAATTTTTTTTTAACATCTATTTGGTGTATAATTAATTTCTTGATAGATGTCAAAGCAATTAAAATCCTAATTGAAGAGATTCTAGTTACAAGAGCAAAGGTATCAAAATAGTCAATATCCTTTTGTTATTTATATCCCTTGGAAACTAATCGAGCTTTGTATTTATCTACAGTCCCATCCATTTTAAATTTTCTTTTAAGTATCCATTTAAATCCTATGGGTTTGATACCTGGTGGAAGATCCACTAATTCCCATGTGTGATTAGATAATATAGATTAAATCTCACTATTAATTGTTTCCTTCCATAAAGAAGAATCAGTTGAATTAATAGCAACATTGTAAGATTGAGGGTCATTATACACTATGAAGGAATAGAAATCATCACTAAGATTCCTTTCCTTCCTCATCCTAGAGTATCTTCTAGGTTCTATATCATTAGGTTCTAAAACATCATTACAATTGTATGTATTTGGGATATTCTCTAAAATTTCATTTGAGGGATTAGATAATTTTTCTAGGAGAGTTTTTATAGGAAAGATATGCTCAACAAAATCAGCATTTTTAGATTCTACAATAGTATTAGGTTCTACAACATTGTTATTTCTTCTAAGAACCAATAATCTATATGTGGTACTATTTTGAGCATAGCCTATAAAAACACCATCAAGGGTTCTAGATCCCAATTTACATTTATTAGGCTCAGTTAATAAGACTTTAGCTAAACATCCCCACACTTTGAGATATTTCCAATTAGGAGGATATCCTTTCCATAATTCATATGGTGTTTTATTTGTCTTTCTACTAGGGATTCAATTTTGAAGAAAATAAGATGACAAAATCGCTTCCCCCCACAAGTTGTTGGATGCTCCTGAATTGATTAAAATAGAATTCATCATCTCCCTTAGAGTTCTATTTTTACGTTCAGGAATTCCATGTGATTGAGGTGAATATGGAGGTGTGTATTCATGTATAATACCATGGTTTACACAAAAGCTATTAAAAGGAGAACAATCATAGTCACCACCCCTATCTGAGCGAAGATGTTTTAATTTCTTATTGAGTTGATTCTCTACGTTTGTTTTATATTTAACAAACATTTCAAAAGTTTCTTCCTTTGACGGTAGTAAATATAATTTTGTATATCGTGAGAAATCATCTACAAAAATAATGTAGAAACGTTTTTCACCTCTAGATAGATTTCCTTTTAAATCTCCAAGATCGGTGTGTACCAATTCTAATAATTCAGAATTTCTATGTAATATTTGAGGACACCGTTTCTTGGTAGATTTAGTCTCAGTACATATTTGACATTTATTATTTAAATTAACAACACCATTATTATCCTTTAGTAAACTTAAAGATTTCATGTATTGTAAGTATTTAAAATTTACTTGTCCTAATCTATTGTGCCATATATCAAAAGAATCAATGATATAAATAGAAGGAATTATTTTATTAGCAGAAGAGTTTGGTACATTCAGCAGAAAGAGCCCATTTGAGCAGTAGCCCATGCCTAGGTAGTCCCCGGACTTGGAGAGAATGACCTTATTTGATTCAAAGGACACTTTCAACTCAAACTTAACAAGTTGAGAGATAGAAATTAAATTGACATGGATATCTGAGATAAACAACACATCTTTGATCAGTAGAATATTTCTAGAAGTCATCTTGATCATGACATTGCCCTTTTCGGTCACAGGAGAAGTACTGGAGTTGCCCATGACAACTCGATGTTCCTCCTGACATACTTCAGTGTAGGTCACGAAAGTATCTCTGTTTCCACTGATGTGGTGACTAGCCCCCGAGTCAATGATCCAATCATTTTGGTGAAAGATCCCATGCTAACAATGCTGACAAATGCCGCAAATACGTCCTCAGTGACAAGGTTGGTTGAAGGTTTGTTCGAATCCTGGATCGCTTGTTTCTTCCTATGTCTGCATTTAGGTGAATTATGACCAGGTTTGCCACATACATAATAAAATACATTATTTTTATCTATGTCTTTGCGGCCTTTATTTTTATGGTTGTTTCTTTTATCCTTTTTATTCTTCCAACGATTTTTAACATGATCAGAAGATTTCTTATTTTGTTTAACATCAGTGTTAACAAAATTCGCGGGAGAAACCAGTTCCTTATTCATATCAAATTTTTCTCTTATACAATTTTTATCTTCCACTCGGATGTGTATGATCACATCATCCAGAGACATCGTCTTTTGTTTATGTTTTAAATTGTTCTTATAATTTTTCCAAGAACTGGGGAATTTTTCAATCAAATTACCAATGATAAACGATTCAGGAAGATCTATCTTTTTATTTTTCAAACCATTGAGTAAAATCTGAAAAGTATGAATTTGAGTTATTATTTCTTTGTCATCCGACATACGAAATTCCAGAAAATTAACAATAGTAAATTTCTGCATAGAAGCCTCTTCTAAAATATATTTCTTATTTATATTTTTCCAAATTTTAGAAGCAATTTTAATAGGAAAGTGTGCATCAAATAAATGGTTAGAAATAGTGCTTAGGATTATATGACGATAAATCCTATTTGCTTTTTCCCATTCAATAGAGTCAGATTCAGGTTTCGGTTGGAATAAAGCAAAGGCAACGTTAGAAACTTCTAGGGCAGTATAAATATTTTCTTGCCATCGTCTGTAATGAACACCGTCAAACGTTTCAATTTTAGTAACATCAGATAGAGGCATTTGCGACATAGTCGAAACAGTAACAACTTGGTTGTTTGAAGTAGACAACGTTACCGGTGTGTAAGGAGTTTCGAATCCTTCCATATTGTTAACCATCGAAGAAAAAGAAAATACTCTTAAGATTGTAATCTCCAGTGGTATGAAACAGACGAAATGTAAACAAGAAAGCAGTACAAGACTGTTGAGGCGTGCACACACACACTGTCCTTAAGAGTATTTTCTGCCTTACTCGACCATGAACGTCAGTGCAGTAGTAGTCCACGGCGGCTACCCTCCCAGGATCCAACAACACAGAGAAGCGAAACGTGCACCCGCAAATTCCTTCTCAGAAGAAAGGTCTTTGATCATTCTTCCAGCGATCACTCGAGCAACGTTGGCGGCAGCGGCTAAGAACAAGAGAAAAGCAGTGTCTGGAGTTGTCTGTTATGTGCTTTTTAAAACAAAAGAATATGTTTTATTTTATAGAAACACAGCGATGGAAGTTGCTAAATCAACAGATGCAAGTGGTTGCCAACCAAAGAGACATTAGCCCAACCACAACTCCAAAGAGTTGCGACACATGTGGAAAATCTCGAGTGTAGCAAACGACAAAACCAAGTCGGGGCCGCGCCCACACAAGGGGCTCTCGGAAGCCGGATTTGCACCCCCACTATGTGTGAGATGTGACGTGCGCCGACGCGCCCGATTAAAGGGTTTCCGGACCAGACCGGGCCAAACCCACTTGGGCTGCCCCAGCATGCGTGTGAGAAGCCCACATTCTATTTTATTCCTCAAATATTATACGGACCAACAACCACATATCAAACCCACAAAAGTACCTCAAACTAGCAATATGAGTCAAAAAGTTTTGCTTTGAAATATAGCTAAAACTACAACTCTTAGTTGTTCCATACTCCCAACCCCAGTAATAGCAAAATGATGGCGTAATGTGGTGTATAGACTAGCTTGAATCATCTTCAGATGTGGCGGTACATACACCCCTATTAAATCATATGATGCATAATTAATAATTTGAAATATAAAAAATTATCAGTAACCCTTCTCACAAATTTCCAAACTTACTATAGGAATGAATTAACAGTAATAAATGTAAATATTATGTTTAATTTCTCCTATTTTCTTTCATATAATCTTATTAGAATATATAAGGAGTAATTTATAATTCAAATAAACTAAAAGAAATATTCAAAGTTATATACTCTCACACCGACTGATTTTTTCAAATAAGAGACTAATTTCTCTGTGAAAATATAAAAAAATACATACTTGTCACAGTCTTTTCCTTTTTCTATATGGTATATAATAGACGACAAGGACTACTTTGTAATTTATAAAAACAGGAAAAAAATTGTGCAGAAAACTATTTGTGAACTTCATCATGTATTATAGATATTTGTTTCCTGCTCCTATCCAATAAGCTAGAGTCTTTATTGTAATCAACACCTAACCATTCCTACGTTCTGGTTGTCTTACATTCAAATCAACATATGGTAGCTGATTGCATGACATATCGTTGTGTTTGATATCGACGATAAAAGAATGGACTGCACACAATACACTGACGTGTTAGGCGTAATATCTAGGTTTGGGAGGATTGGGGGTGGTGGTGGTTCTAGCTTGGGTACAAGAACCAAGCGCAAGTCTGCTCCATCGTTGTCTGCCATGCTTGGATAATTTTGGATGAGTTAAAATTAAGGTGCAACCTTTCTGATGTGTAACCGCAGTCAAATATTCAAGCAGTAAGGATGCATGATATTTTAACTAGGTTTAGGAATGAAGAGTGAGTGCAGACCGCTTTGAAGGTGAGGTTCGAGGCATGCAAAGGTGGTAATGTGGTAGTATGATTTGGACGCACTCAAACTTTTATCTTTAAAGAGAAAATAGGCGGAATCCATTTATTCCGCCCGCAAGCAGGAAAAAGAGAGGGAGGACGCCGGGGCTAGCTTGGGTACAAGTATCAAACGCAAGTCTGCTCCATCGTTGTCTACCATGCTTGGATAATTGGATTGGATGAGTTAAAAATAAGGTGCAACCTTTCTGATGTGTAACCGCAGTCAAACATTCAAGCAGTAAGGATGCATGATATTTTAACTAGGTTTAGGAATGAAGAGTGAGTTCAGACCGCTTTGAAGGTGAGGTTCGAGGCATGCAAAGGTGGTAATGTGGTAGTATGATTTGGACGCACTCAAACTTTTATCTTTAAAGAGAAAATAGACGGAATCCATTCTTTCCGCCCGCAAGCAGGAAAATCAGAGGGAGGACGCCGGTGCAACAGGTTGATCCAAAGTGAACTCAATAATAGGCTTCCCTCTCAACAAATATACACATCCCACTTCATGACTAGTCAGTAGTTGTTTTTTCCTGTAGGGGCGTGTACGGTGTTAGGATAATGTATCTTATACTACTCGAAAATGTACCTGCTTTACACGTGAAATTGATTAAGTGGCATTCAAAGTAGTGGCCTCATGTAAAAAATACTGTGTATTAAATCATCTATTACATACGTCTATACTCATGATTAAAATATTTGCACACAACGTATACTTTTAACCGTATACACAATGTGTACTTAAAATATGTCTCCTCATTAATTTAGCAATGAAAAAAGCTTCGTATACTTCTTTAGCAAGTACAATCGATAACCCTTCTAATTTTGAAATTTACGTTCAATTTTTGGAGTATTTGTTGGTTCTTACTTTACAATAATTTATGTATATTTCATCGAGGAAAGGTATTGGTTTTATAAAAGAGAATGATGATATGTAAGTCATTTCGATTTGATTTATATTTGTAAGTTACAATCTATGTCACAGAAAATGGTCATATCAAGGTATTGGTTGTAGAGTAAAAACATAAATACCAATAATGTTAGTAGTAGGGTGATTACTAACTCAATTGCACAATATGGAAGAAATGAGAAACTTGTGATTATTTTCTACCCAGTATTAAGTATCGTGACATTGATATAATTAGTATACAACAAAATTATGAATAATTAAGGATCATGATGTACATTGTTCATGTGGAAAATTTTAAGAAACAACATGCGAGTCAAGACCCGAAAATAACTACACAAAATTTGATTAATAGTTGGCAAAACAATGTAGAAAACGATATGCTACATAATTAGGTGTAAGTTAAAAATTCAATATTTCATGACTACTTATTGCGTTCAAATGGAAAAAATGTTAAGATGACTAATCTCAAAGAAAGTGTTAACATAACCTATTTAAATAGTACATAAATGATGGATACAACACATGTTATTGGAAAAAGATATATGTAGCTGGAAACCATGAATGTCTAAGAAACTTTCTCTTGAAAATTTTGATATTATGATTATCTAATTAGTACAGCTTGTATTCAAAGTTAATTGCATAATGGAATTGCATTAAATATTACATTAGATAAGTACAACAATATATGCATTGAAGTCTAGTTGATATTTAATTGATGCCCATGTGTTTCTTTGTATAGCTTATATATCTTGCGTTTTTAATTGCATATCTATAGAAGGTATAAGATTTACTCAAGAAATCAAATTTTTATGTAACATATGGAATAGGTTCATAGAACTTGTTATTCATATTTGAAGTATTATAATATACCACTAAATTCCAAGTGCCAATTTTTATTCACTATTTATGCCAACTTCAATATTGATGGCAACAATAAACTTACTTCATGATGTCAAGATAACATGCGACTTATGTTGAATCTAATATGATAATGTGCCATTAGAATGTTGTGATAAAATTACTTGAAAGTTTATCCGCATTACTATATAACATTTAAAAATCATGACGACGTCTTTACATGATATGTAAGCATTAAATCAATTATAAGTAGTAAGAATATTCAACGTTCCTTTCATAACTTAATGTGTTACCAACTAGTAGTTATAGTTATAAAAATTTATTTATGTTTATAAAGTTATTCAGTGCCAAAAATACACCAAAGAGAAGTAGATGTACATAAATACCTTGTTTATAACAGAGACAAATGGGGAAATCTAGGGGAGAGGGGGTCATGGGGGAAACCTCGGTGGCGGCACAGGCGACGCCAGGGAAACGGATCCTGAGGGGGGGTTCACATGCAGAGTCCATGGAAATCATGCGACTGATGAGATGGATAGGGGGAAGTCATCGACCAATCAGGGGACATGCTTCTCTATACCAGAACTCGGCTTTGAGTTCCAGGTTGCGGGGATGCGGGGGACCATATAATTGGATAACAGAGTTAATAGCCATCAAATCACAACGGAGTCCACAACGAAGCAAATCACACCAGGCACAGAGGGGGAACATCAAATTGTGGATAAGGGATCACAGGCAGTAGCCGAAACTTCCACACAGGCCTCGTTCGGCACAGTTGTATCGGGACAGAAGGATGCTGCTAACCCTAGCGGCTTCGTGGAGAAGTTGTTTGAAGACTGTCTACCAGAGACAGCAGTGACCCTGATGGCGAATGAAGGTGTCCCATCCCTTTCCATCCTGTCAGAAGAGGAGAACGTTCTCCTCAATCTGTGGAGGTATGCAGTAGTAGTGAGGTTGTTGGGGGCCGAGATAGGGTATATGACCCTGAGGGATAAATTGAAAATGCTCTGGTGAATAGTTGGAAGATTCAACATGTATGAGCTCAATCTTGGGCACTTCGTGGTGCAACTCTCCTGCAAACAAGATTATGAAGCAGCCCTAACCGGAGGTCCCTAGAAGATCTTTGGTCGAAACTTATTGGTTTGGGACTGGTTCCCTACATTCAAGCCAAAAGAAGAAGTGCCTGCTATGATTGTCACATGGGTGCGAATCCTAAATCTTCCCCTTCACCTATATGTCTCCACAGTCTTTGAATGCATCAACACAGTGTTGGGAAGATTGATTAAGGTGGATACACACACATCGAACAAATCCCGTAGAAAATTTGCAAGACTCGCATTGTAGATAGACACCACCAAACCCTTCATTCCATCCATCCTCATCAACGGCGTGGAATATGATGTGGACTATGAGTGGTTTCCTTGGGCCTGCACCATGTGTGACGAGGAGGGTCATATATCCAAGGACTGTAAGTATGACGAAGCAACTGATCAAACAAAGAAATTTACCACTGAGCAACAGAAGACAAAGGAGACGGTGGGAGACACCAAAGAGACATACCAGTAGAAAACACAAAGGAGAAAAGGAGGAAGAAAGTCGAAGGTGACACAGATGGACAACACAACTACCAATGATGATGGTACTAATAGATTTGCCATGCTTGGCGAGGAAGACAACTCAGGGACAAGCCACAAGGAGAATACCAGGGAAGTCATCACTAAAACCAGCCAAATTGTCCAATGCAGCAGCAAGATTTGGAAAAAGAAGTCAACCACAGAGGCAACCAAGATGCGAGAAGCTCTGGGGACATCACAAATATGAAGGTGGAGACATCGACACACAAGGAGAAACACGAAGCAGTAAACCCTGTGGTAGATGAGGTGGTGGAGGTTATCAACATCGAGCTCATAGATAACCCTATTGTATCTGGAGATAACCTAGAAAGACATGCTGAGGAGGTCCTGCCACCCAAGATAGCGGAGGTTAATGATGTTATTGCATCACTACACATCATTAATGGTCGAAATACAAAGGGTACATTGACCAAGATGAACAGAAAAGGACGAGTATGATAAACTCCCCCAAAAGAGAACCCTCACAGAAGCAGTAAAAACACACAACCCACTACTTCTATGATGGAGAGTTTGACTGTCTCTGTTGAAGAGGAAGTACTCATGTTGGAGGGTGAACAAGAAGATGACAAGGAGAACCAAGCACCTCAAAATAGCACCTAGTCTAGTCCCAAGCCGGACAGTACATCAACCAAGCCAGTTTTTAATGCTAGGCATGTTGTGTTGTAACATTAGAGGCATTGCCAGAGATGAAAGTAAGTGGGTCCTCAAAGAACATATCCATCGGTACAAACCCAAGTTGATTTCTATTCTTGAGACATGGATTCGCGGCGACAAGGCCACACACACCATCAAGAGCCTCGAATTTATGAATTCCTTCAGAGTGGAGGCTCGTGGTTTCTCAGGGGCCATATCGATCTGTTGGAGTAACAAAGATTGCCACATTGACATTGTCAATTACCACAGATAGTTCATCACATGTTGCTTAAACAAGGAGACATTAATAACCTTCACTTATGTCAACCCTCATATTACTACCAGGAATCTCCTTTGGAAACACCTAATTAAGATGGGGGAGAGTTTTGAGCTACCTTGGCTGGTACTAGGTGACTTTAATGCAACAATTAATCCGGAGGAGAGGAGCGGTTCTAGACACTATAAATATGTCGAGCCAAGAGTGTTCTGTTGGAATGTATGCCCTGGGAGCCAATCATGAGATGATTGTTGGGATACATTAAGATTGATTTGATAAACATCAAAGGCAAGCTTCCAATTCTTTCTGGTTCAGTCATATGAGATAGTGATAGAACAGATCGAATGTCTAGAGAATGACAGTACTCAATGACGTATGCTTTCAGGTTAAGGACATGAACGATGAGATCATACAGATGCTAAGAGTTTGCACATTCTTGTTATGTCCCTAGTCGGATGTCATTGTGGAAGGTAGATAGACAGCAATGACACATAAGACTAGATTGTGGTGTTGGTTGATGATAAAATCTCATTAGTCATGATATATCACTACTACAGAAACGGCCTTTGGCGTCGGTCGTTTAACCCCATTTGGCGTCGGTTTCCGACCGACGCCTATGTGGGCGCCGCTAAAGGTCGAACACTTCGGCGTCGGTTTTTTAACCGACGCCTATTTAATCTATAGGCGTCGGTCGTTTAGTAGAGAACCGACGCCAAAAGGGTTCGCGCCACAGAAAACGGCATCATCTAGGGCACTTTCTGCGTCGGTGTTTTAGTAAATAACCGACGCCACTATGGAATATAGCGTCGGTCTTTTAGTAGATGACCGACGCATAAAGTGCCCTAGATGACGCCATTTTTTGTGGCGCGAACACTTTTGGCGTCGGTTATATACTAAACGACCGACGCCTATATGTTAAATAGGCGTCGGTTTGATATGAATATCCGACGCCATTTCCAGGACTGCTTTGGCCACATCAGGCGTCGGTTTATTGAAAAAAACCGACGCTGTAGGTCTTTCCTGACGGTTTTCTATAAATAACCGACGCCTATTTATATTTTTTTTTTTTCATATCAGTTTGCAGGCCTGCTGTGGCTGGTCAGCAGGATGAGAACCTGCAGTTCAGTTTTCTGAACTGCAGGTTTACGACATCCATTGATATCAGCCTACAAACAGGCCGCAAACCTGCAAAAGTCACAAGCAAAATTCTACACAAGTACATACATTCAGACATCAATTCAATTCTCACATTCACACACATATAGAAACATTCAAATACATGTATTAACATTCAGAAATATTCATTTACATAGTATCATTCATTATCGCTATCAACATCCCAATTATATCTTACAGTTGCCACTGCTTGTATGGCTTTTGCCCATTCTTCTCTTACTTCATTTAATGCTTCCATCGTATATGGAGCATGTATATTTTTTAAACGTTTACCTGTAGTGTTGTCAGTTTTAAACACCTGCAAAGAGAATGATGTATATATATAAGTAATAATATAAAAATAATATAAGATTGATATATTGCATACTAACTAATGAGACTATATATAATACCTCACGTATGGTATCGATGTCCAATGCGGCATATTTGATAATCATCTGCATAAATCGCATCACATAGTATGCGCATGCCCATCCATTGTCTTGTGTAGCACACTATAAATTGAAACATACAAAATAATACAACTAAGCACAATTCACATCAATAATATATATATTTGAGTCGGGAACTTACTTGTACGTTCTGCCAATTTATTGGCTGGTTCTTTTTCCTTGGGACCGTTCCTCCAGCCTTTTTGAATGCATCTAAACCCCTACATGTTAATATAACACAATAAATTGCATAAGTAAATAGTAATGTAATAAAAGATGTTAACGGATATAAAAATGAAATATTTCTCACCAGAATAATGGCATTCTCATTACGTGTCCAATTTTAGTGTTCAATGTACTCCCCGCAGGATCTAGATAATAAACAGTGAATGTCCCGGGGACAATAACTAGTAACTCCCAATGTCTACCGCTAGAAGTAAGAAGTTAACAATTAATAACTCAAAATGCAAAATAAAAATGGAATTTTCTTAAGTCCAAATTATAAATAAAGTAAACTTACTTGACATTGAATGGAGCTATTATTATCGTCTTATTTTGCTGACCAAAAATTGTAAAAGCATCTATACAGTATTGTTGAACATTATCAGGATCTTTAGCTACCAAACTAATCAATGATGGAATCAAAAATCCCACATGATCAAATGCAAATTGTTTGCAATGATCTTCGACTAGGTAGCTGCAAAACATATAGGCGTATGCATTAATATATAAGAAACCAGATCACCGGATCTTACACAAGGTATATGGATGTATAAACAAGATCTCACCTTATCCATGTCTCTATCATTGATGTATTCAGCCAATCATACTTAAACAGCTCAATAATATCTTGTATAAATAAAGAGCTATCGTATGATTGACCTGCATAATCTGCATCTAAAGAAATAATTATAGGGCAATGTACATTATGTGCCCGTAGCCAACATGCCATTCCCCTACAAGCAGGACCTAACAGGTATGTTAGGTCAGTTGGAACCCAATCGGGTAATGCGGGAAGTGGAAGTGGAGGCCTAGGTGCTCCTGGTGTCTTCTTTTTAACCTGTACATATAATTTCAGATCAGTTGACATCATATATACACATTAACAGTCTAAATCAATGTAAATTTATCTTACAATTTCAGTCGTGTAGACGACATCTGCTTTGGGCCACAATATCACCCCGCCTTCTGCCTCACCAAGTGTATCAATATCCGGGTGGGCATATGGCAATGTAGCTTCTCTCCAATCAGGTAACACACGTATCGGGCTCACACGAACGTAGCCCTGTGGCATTGGAGTCCCGTGAAACATTGCCCCAGGAAGGGACGGGTAAGCCTGCGCCTCTGCAACAACGTAGTCTTGCATTCTTAAGCGGCATGGCTTCAATGCCTACAAATTTACGTAAAGAATATTATACATATATACATATCATCTTGAAAACATAACAACTTGAAAAGACTAACTACAATGTCATAAACAATACTTACAGCAGACGTGCTAGGCGATGGGTCTCCAGGATTACTCGCAGTCTGTGCATCAGGAGAAGAGTGGGTCGCCATAGGCGTATTGGAAGCCTGAGATGCCTGCCACCGCAGCAATTCTTCCTTGACCTTCTCAGCAACTACATCGTTGATCTTCTTAGCAACTAAATCCTCAACTCTCTTATTCTCCTATACATGGATAAAAGAAACATTAGCTTCTTATTAATGAATTTCCTTTTGCAGTAACATTCTAAAAAAAGAATAGGTTACCTCTTCTTGAGAAAGTCCCGCTCTGGGTTTGCGCTGGGATGGCCCAAAGAATGCTTTGATGCCAACACCAGCGCCGGCACCTCTAACACGTCCAGGATGCTCTGGGTTACCCAGAGCAACTGTCAATTCATCCCTTGTGCCCTGAGGGATGAACGTGCCTTGTTTCCTCTGCTCGTGCAGCTCCCGCTAATCACCATAAATAGAAATTGGTAAGTTAACACCACAAATAATCAATATTCAAATGATTTCTCTAAGAGTTGTATTTTACCATTTTTGCAGCCGCCTCAGCAGTTACAGGCTTCTTTATTTCACCCTTCTTGTTTTGCCTGCCAGCTATCCAGATATCATGGCGAGGAATGGGTGTGGCAGACTCCTGAGTAGGAGCAGACTCCTGAGTAGGAGCAGACTCCTGAGTAGCCGCAGACTCCGCCTGTAGTCTTTGGCGAACGCTTGCATAGCCTTTTGGACCCATAGTGTGGTCATGCACATTCAGTGCACGCCTTGCTTTTTGTGCGTCACTGAGGGCCTAGTTAGTATGCACATTAATGATTTGGTTAGTAGCACTAAATGCTAATCTTGAATAGGTGAATACAATGTATATTAATTAAATTAGGAGTGACGCCTAATACCTTGAATTCTTCAGATTTTCTTGAAGCAACAAAATTGTCCCAATCTTCTTTGTCCAAGAAGTTCCATTGTTCAAGGGCTGACTTCTTCTTCTTATCACCCTCTTTTATGTATTCTCTGTTCAGATTTGTCCTATAATTCCTAAGCATCTTTCCAGCGCGTTGCATCACATTTTTACGATGCAACTTCTCATCCAATGCAAACAGATTCTGTAAAATAGAAATGTTATTAACTAGTATCCAAAATAGAATTGCAAATAATAGAATTTGTAATCTACAAAATAGAATTGCAAATAATAATAACTCACGCATAAATCCTTCCATATCGAGTCTTTTTTCGCTTGAGGAACTTTATGCCAATTGTCATACTTAACACCACAATGGCCCCGAGTGGTACACCCAAGATAGTTCACAAAATTATTGCGGTTCACTCCAATTGGATTTCCTCCATTATCAAACTCCACCACCAATTTAGATCCACTACCACTTAGCGCTAATAACTTCTTCAACAGGGTGATGCCCCTTTTCTTGTTAAGTGTCTGGTGTTGCGCATCAAGTTGCTCCAGTGCTTCAGTGGGTACAGGTGCATCAACCTAAAATTTGACAAAAATAAAACACACTAACTTAGCCCAATATAGAAATATAGGATATATGACATAACTAGAAGATAATGAATTTTATAGAAATACAGGATATGTTTTTAGAACTTACATTAGTATCCTCGCCATGCTCATCATGGACTTCATGCTCATCATGGACATCATGCTCATCATGGTCAGCCATCTGAAAATGTCATTAAAAAGGCAAACATTTAGCATTTGTATTAACTAGAAAAAGGCAAACATTTAGCATTTGTATTAACTAGAAAAAGGCAAACATTTAGCATTTGTATTAACTAGAAAAAGGCAAACATTTAGCATTTGTATAAACATACATGTCTCTAAAATTGTGATCTTTTATCAATTAACAATCCTTCATTGTGATCTCCGCGCACATATAAGTCATCATTAGCTTCAATATTTTGTGGAGTTGGCAACCCAACTGAGAATGGACTGGAGTCATCATACTTATCATAGTACTCTTCTTCATCTATAGGATCTTCAATGAACTGTCTTTTACCATGAAGAACAACCGACCATTTATCATTTGCAGGATCATCGATATAGAATATTTGTTTCGCCTGTGATGCCAATATGAATGGTTCACCCTTCTCGCCAATCTTTTCAAAGTTCACCAAAGTGAAACCCAATTCATCCACTATAACTCCTTTGGTGTTATCAACCCAATTACATTTAAAGAGCGGAATTTTGAAATCTATGTAGTCAAACTCCCAAATGTCCTCAATGACACCGTAATATGACATTTTAGCTTCACGTGGACTCTTATCCTTTGCACTTGCAAAGTACATAGTCGACGCTTGAAGAGTGACCCCACTATTTTGGACGACACTCTTATCATCTTGGCGCTTTGTGTAATATGTGAATCCATTAATGTCAAACCCTTCATAAGACATAACATTCGGTTTTGGTTTAAAGGCGAGGCATTTGATAGTTTCTGTAATATCATTTGGTGTTTGAGATAGTTGATGTAAGACTTTATCTGCAAACCACTTAGTAAAAGTCTTATTATGCTCTCTAGCAAGCCACATTGAACTTGCTCGAGGATGTTGTCTCTTTATGAAATTGGTATGTTCCTCGATATAAACACTCACTTCATCCATATTGTGTAAAATATACAAGTGAGCTTGTTCCAACTGCTCACGGCTGATTACTTTCACCCGTAATCCCAAAATTCCTTTGCCCTCCTCAATATTCTTGTCATTATCAGGAGTGTCATTACCACTGAGAAAGTCATTACAAAAATCCATAACCTCTCTCGCCACATAACCTTCAATAATACTCCCTTCAGGCCGATAACGGTTTCGGACATCACCTTTAAAAACGCTCATGTATCGTTCAAAAGGATACATCCAATGCAAGAAAACTGGTCCCAACATTTTCACTTCCCTAGTCAAGTGGACAACAAGATGTACCATGATATCAAAGAACGAAGGAGGGAAATACATCTCAAGCTGACATAGGGTAACAACCACTTCTCTTTGCAAATTATCGAGAGTATCAGGGTCAATAACTTTGCTGCATAGACTATTGAAAAAGAAACAAAGTCTGGTAATTGCAAACCTTACATGCTTCGGCAATATAGATCGAATAGCCACAGGCAATATTTGTTGCATTAGAGTGTGACAATCATGAGATTTAAGACCTATCAACTTCAGATCTTTCATTGATACCAATCTACGGATGTTGGATGAGTAACCATGTGGCACCTTAACATTTACCAAGCATTCACAAAAAGTTTTCTTCTCCTTTCTAGACAACGTGTAACAAGCGGGAGGTAAGTATGTTCTTTTATTACCCATTTCACGTAATTCTGTTAATTCTGACCTTATTCCCATTTCACGTAGGTCCAGTCTGGATTTTATCCCATCTTTAGTCTTACCTGGTATATTTAATAGAGTACCAATGATGCTATCACAGACATTTTTCTCAACGTGCATTACATCGATACAATGCCTGACTGTCAAAGAACTCCAATAAGGAAGATCCCAAAATATTGACTTCTTCTTGAATGAAGAATTGTCACTCCGTGTGGCCATACTACATTGTGATTTCTTACCAAATTCATTGACAATGTCTTTTACTCTTTCATAAACAACATCCCCTGGTATAGGTTTAGGTGCACTCCGTTCATCATTCCATCCATTGAATGCTTTGCGCTTCCTACGATACGGATGGAATTTTGAAAGAAACCTTCGATGACCAAGATATACAGTCTTGCCGCCATGTTTTAGTCTTATTGAATCAGTGTTTTCTTCACATATAGGACACGCTTTAGCTCCTTTGACACTATATCCAGACAAATTCCCATATGCTGGAAAGTCATTAATAGTGCAAAACAACATAGCGTGCAAACGAAATGTCTCTTTTGCTGAAGCATCATAGGTCATCACACCTTCAGCCCAAAGTTTCTTTAAGTCATCAATCAAAGGTTCAAGATAAACATCGATATCATTTCCGGGTTGTTTAGGGCCCGATATCAACAATGACAACATAACGTACTTATTTTTCATACACATCCAGGGAGGAAGATTGTATATAACAAGCATGACTGGCCAAGTGCTATGTTGGCTGCTCAATGTCCCGTACGGATTCATCCCATCTGTACAAAGCCCAAGTCTTAGATTCCTATCTTCTTCACCAAATTTAGGGTACAGTAGATCAATCTTCTTCCACTGTGGGGAATCAGACGCATGTCGTAGGATCCCATCATTATTTTTCTTAACATCTGCATGCCACCTCAGATTCTTCGCATCTTTCGGATTTGCAAACAAGCGTTGAAACCGTGATATTATAGGTAGATACCACAACACCTTGGCAGGAGAACCAGTTTTGGACTCCCCCGAAGTCGTCAATTTATACCGTGACGCACCACATTTTGGACAATCTTTCAAATCTACATAGTCCTTTTGAAATAATACACAATCATTCGGGCATGCGTGTATCTTCTTGGCCTCCATTCCCATTGGACACAACATTTTCTTTACCTGGTATGTTGAGATTGGAAGCTCGTTTCCTTCAGGAAGAATTTCTTTCAACAAAGTCAACAATGAAGTGAAGCTTTTGTCGCTCCATCTATTGTTAGCTTTCAACTTATACAATCTCAAAACAGCGCTAAGCTTCGTAAACTTAGCACAGCCTGTGTATAACGGTATCTCAGCATCATGCACAATGTTTGTAAAGATAGGAGGTGGATCGGTGTGCTCTACACTACAACTATCCAGCATCGCATCAACGATGTCTGCTGGAACTGGTTCGTTCACATTTACGTCATCGGAGGCAATTTCTTCTTCCACCCAAGCACTACTATCGACATCTACTGGTTTCGATTTTGAAATCTCTCCATGCCAGTGCCATTCTGTATAGCCTTGTACAATCCCGTTGCACATGACATGACTTTTGATTTCCTCACCAGTGTTGACTTTCAAGATGTTACCGCAATGCCTACATGGACAGTAGAACCTATCTGTAGGTTTTTTCCTATGTTCCTCGGCAACTCTAATAAACTGATCAAGACCAGATATAAACTCTGGGGTGCAACGATTACGAATGGACATCCATGATCTATCCATTCTATGATCAGAGAAAACAAGTATATATTAGGAAACAAGTATATATTAGGAAAAGATTAGGGTATACACTTACATCCTAAGCGTATAATGTGATGTCATTCTTATATATAATAAATGTGTACCACCTATCCCATCCTTGAACACCTAATCTCACTAGTAAGTGTATAATGTATATTTGGTTTTCAAGAAAATTTCGGCAGCATTTCCCCGCTGTTCTCTAAGTACATATGTACTTAGAGAACAAATGGGGAAATGCTACCGAAATTTTCTCGAAAACCCAATACACATTATACACTTACATCCTAAGTGAGATTAGGTGTTCAAGAACAGTCCCAAACCGGGGACTATCCAAGATTTACTCCTAATGAGTCAATCTTGGATGGGTTTCTAGGCCAACAAATACATTTGATGTCATTCTTATATATAATAAATGTGTACCACCTATCCCATCCTTGAACACCTAATCTCACTAGTAAGTGTATAATGTGCATTTGGTTTTCAAGAAAATTTCGGCAGCATTTCCCCGCTGTTCTCTAAGTACATATGTACTTAGAGAACAAATGGGGAAATGCTACCGAAATTTTCTCGAAAACCCAATACACATTATACACTTACATCCTAAGTGAGATTAGGTGTTCAAGAACAGTCCCAAACCGGGGACTATCCAAGATTTACTCCTAATGAGTCAATCTTGGATGGGTTTCTAGGCCAACAAATACATTTGATGTCATTCTTATATATAATAAATGTGTACCACCTATCCCATCCTTGAACACCTAATCTCACTAGTAAGTGTATAATGTGTATTTGGTTTTCAAGAAAATTTCGGCAGCATTTCCCCGATGTTCTCTAAGTACATATGTACTTAGAGAACAAACGGGGATATGCTACCGAAATCTTCTCGAAAACCCAATACACATTATACACTTACATCCTAAGTGAGATTAGGTGTTCAAGAACAGTCCCAAACCGGGGACTATCCAAGATTTACTCCTAATGAGTAAATCTTGGACGGGTTTCTAGGCCAACAAATACATGTGTTGTCATTCTTATATATAATAATTGTCTATAAACTACAGGAAACATGGTTAATCCTAATCAACAGAGCATTATTAAATAATAAATCAAGAAATCAATAGTTTTAAACAAAAGGTCTAGGAATCTTTACTAGACATTATATGTATCCCTAATCATCATATTTAACATACTACATTATTATGAACATCCAGATCAGATTAAGATCATACTATGTTATAACCATTGGTTTAGTAACCCTATTTCCGCATGTACATGTTTATCAACTTTAAAACCCTATAATTCATGAAATCATTCTAACTCAATTTAATATGTTGGGATCACACAATTATATAATGACATCAGAATATATAGAAGAAACATAATTAACATGTTTAACAACATGTTCATCAAACTAGGGTTTTCTTGAATATCATAAAAGGTAGAAGAGCATTCTTTTCGGTAAGTTGACCTTTTCATATTACTTTGACCATTACAAACACATGTTTCTAGGCCGACACAAGGTGTAACATGTAGGTGATATACCTAGGTTGACACACCTTAATGAGTGTAGGCCGATACACCTTGAATATAATGAATGGATACACTTGAAATTAATGAGAAGGATACACTTTGAAAAGTGTAGGCTAGCTAGTATACCCTAAAAAGCAGCAGACAATATAACAAGTTAAAGTTGAATCTAATATTCTAGTAAGGATGAAAGAAACTTGTACTAATTGTATGAGAAAGGTAATACCTTATAATGATAATTGATGAAAGTAATCAAGTATAATTGAATACTTAAAGTAATGAATTAAAATCCTAGATGTCGGGGTTATGAATTAGGGTTTGTCTGTTGAATAAAACCCTAACGACCTTAATCGGATACAATAGAAGTCCTAACCCTAATTATGAAAGGTTGTGACTTGATTGATAGATTATTTGTGATACAATTGAATGTAAAGATAATAATATAAGCTCCTAAGAATGAGGAGTTATGATATAGGGGTGATGATTGAACATAACCCTAAAAACCCTAGTCAAGTTCAAAAGAGCAACCCTAACCCTAATGACAAAAGGTAATGTAACTTGAAATGGAATGAGAATAATATTTAGTGGTAACCGTGAATTACTTATGATTATAGCCAAGTAAGGTAAACATGGGTTATAATCTATTATAGCTTGATTATACCTCATGAGAACTATGACATAATAGTTTCAAAAATAATGTATATAGGTCTAATGATCTAGAAAAAACATATATTATAGCTTGATTATAATCTATTATAGCTTGATTATACCTCATGTTTGTAAATGGCAGAGAAAAAATTGTCCCATCATCATATTTCAGTAAGAAAAAATTGTCCCATCATCATATTTCAGTAAGAAAATTTCAACTATGGCAGAGAAATTCATCCCCAAGCCTCACCCCTACTATCGTAATCTCTATTGCAGCAATACTACCCTCGTAATCCCACCAATCACCCGCAAGCATTGTCACACAAATAAAATACATGTACATCAATAAAATACAGAGAAGAGGGCATACCGGTTTGGAGGTCTGGAGAAGACGGCGGTAAAGAGGAGTTGTGGTGGCGGCGCGGCGGAGAAGCAGCTAGCTAAACCCTGGTGGCGGCGCGACGGCGGTGGAGAGCAGCTCTGTCGTCCTGGCGGCGGCGGCGAGACGGCGGTGGAGAGTAGCTCTGTCGTCCTGGCGGCGGCGGCGTGGAGGCACTAGCAGTTGCGGCGGCGGCGTGGCGGGAGCAGTCGGGTGGGGCGACAGCAGTTGGAGGGTCCAGCAGTTGCGGCGGCGGCGGTGTGGAGGGGAGGGGCGACAGCAGTTGGAGGGTCGGGCGACAGCAGTTGCGGCGGGAGCAGTCGGCTGTTTAGGCGATGAAACAGAAGAAAGGGGAACAGTCGGGTGATCACAGGATATAAATTTCACCTATAGCGTCGGTTGTTTGTCACAACCGACGCCTAAAATAATTTAGCGTCGGTTGTTTGAAACAACCGACGCTCAAATGGACGATATTTTCACGAAATTGTTTGGCGGGAACCACTTTCGGCGTCGGTTATCAACAGATAACCGACGCTATAAGTGACACTTTGCGCGCAAAGTTTTCATCACATATAGGCGTCGGTGGCTATTTAAATAACCGACGCTGTATGTGACATTTTTTCTTTTCGCTCGAAAATTGGATTTCGCAGGAGCTTTTAGGCGTCGGTTTGTTATTGTCAACCGACGCTAAATACAAAGCGGTACCCGTGTCTGGCTGGTCTTCGAATATAGACGTCGGTTTGCTTAAACAGCCGACGCCCTATATGATAGGCGTCGGTTTTTCTTAATAACCGACGCCCAGAAAAGCGACACTGAATGCTATTTCTGTAGTAGTGTATAGATATCAAACCAAACACACAGGTACTTGTTAGAGAACAAGTGTACCGGAAATGCCCACCATGAGTTTCACACATGGAACCATGACATGATAGTCACAGTCAGTACTCACAATGATGGTGGTGAGTGTGATTCTTTGACCTGAAATCACTACACTCAACACATATCGTTGGGCACACTTTGACATCATCAAACACAGTCCTGAAACATGGGTTGTTATAAAGGTGATGATTGGGTGGCTTTGACACATGGGGCTTTTGAGGGGTGAGTGATAGATATGGGATTTGTCCCTCCTGAGGGAGTTTGATATCCAAGGTCACTTGATGAGTAGGATTGAAATAGGCATGCGCATGCATGTGTGAATCAGTATGTGATATTGATGTCATACATATCTCTTCCAATCTACTCTGAGATCAAGAAAGTGAATGAACATTGACAGGATGAGTGTTCCATGCCTCGAGTTCATTCGGGATATCAGTGACAAAGGAATTATACATTCACTATAACACCATTCACAGATTGTAGGATTGAAAGTTGTTCTCCAACTTTCTATTTCACTTGGGTAGCACTAATGTGTGACTAGGCACCAATCTTTTCTTGTGAAGTCATAAGTGTTATGGACTTTCACTGCCAATGTGAAAAGGACCTGCAGGGTCACACACATATGATTTAACCTGGAAGAGGAGTTTTGTCCACAAACAATGTTTAGATTGATTATTAAAGGAGTTTAGTAGTACAATTAAACACTCAATTGATTGACAACTCAAAATCATATTGTTCAAGGTGTTGGACAGATTGATTAGAGTATCAGATTGATTGAAACTGCAATTGACTCATTCTGCACAATCTGCACTCCCAACCGATCGGCTCATGTGATGAAACGATCGGCTAAGCTTGGTGAACCGATCAGCTCAAGTGGTGAGTCGATCGGCTCATGACAGGGTGAAACGATTGCTTCAAGTGTTGAAACGATCGGTTCAACTATTGCAACCGAGCAAGTTGGGAAAGTAGGATTGGTGAGAATTTTCCTTTCGTTTCACTTGCCCAATTTGATTGGAACAAGGATTGGTATTTGATACCAATTAGAAACAAAATATGGAAAGTCAATCGGGAACTGACCAGGGCCACGAACCGACCGGTTCAGAAGTGAACCGACCGGTTGAGGTGTCCCAACCGATCGATTGAGGTGTCAACCGACCGGATCAGGTCCCCAACCGGCCATTTCAGTTGTGAAACAATCGGTTCAGGTTGCGAGTTGGTTGTTTTGTGGAAAATCTCGAACCCTTCTACTCCTGCTTTTAGTCCCATATTGCCCGGGATGGAGAACCATGTCCCATGACTCTCCTATATATATAGGGGTATTTGGGGCTTCTCAAAGTACAACTCAATGCAAACCAACTGCTCTAAAAAGTTTTCGTTCTCTCTGGTTTTGGTAACCGAGAGAGAGCCCGAGCAAGTGCTACCTGATAAGGGAGGCACAGTGAGGGAAAGACAACTGCAGTTGCGACTGGTGGCAGGAGAGTGTGTTGGCGACTAGTACGTTGACAGGAGGTTGTGACTCCTTCCAATTCCTTGTGGAATAAGAAGATTGGAGTTCCAGGTGGTCCGTGTGGACTACTTCAGAGGTGGGAGGTTTCTGCCACTCAGGAGGACAACTGTCAATCCCGACAGTCCCAGTGAGACTAGGAGTTGTCAGTCCCGATGCGATCAGGAGCTGCACAGACACCGTCCAAGACTGGAGGTGAAGACCGCGCAAGGTGCGAGGTATTGTCACCGAGCAAGCCTCAGAACAAGGTATGATTCCACAAACCATCCTTTCCTTTTGTATAGACATTGACACATTTCCTTGTTCTGGGTTTGGGGAGGAGAAAATTTTTGTTTCCGCTGCCTTCTCTGCCTCCCCTAAAATCCTACAATGGTATCAGAGCCACGTCAAGTCTATACTTTAGGAATATCGATATGATCGATTTTGGTTTGTCGCCTTTATTTATTGCATACGATGCGAATAATATTGGCTTTATGCATGTCCAATCCTAAATCCACAAATCCCAATTTACATATATGATATGTATTATTAATGCACTCGATACGCGTCACCCTTAAACGAGTTTTGTGGTGGATGTATAGCGTGGTTATGGCCAATAAACCCTATCTGTGTATGGTTGTATGTGGTTGCTTGCATCTCGGTCTGCGCACCGATCTTCCTTCTCCTATTCCTGATGTAACTCGAAATAATTTGAGATTTCTTTCCTACCTTTGCTCCCCTCGAATGTAACATGAGGTTTCTCCTTTTACAATGTAAAATAGGATAGAATTTTATTTCCTGTTATGTCAAAGAACAGAGGACATCCTGACGAAAGCTGAGACGATCGGTTCAAGGCGTGAACCGATCGGTTGACGTTCGAGACGATTGGTTCGAGGAGTGAGCCGATCAGTTGATGACCGGTTCGAGGAGCGAGACGAGCGGGTGGCGGCCATGAAGAGATGCACGATGAGCAGGAGAACTGATCGGTTGGAGGAGCCAACCGATCGACTGGTGGCACCCAGCCGACCATTCTGATGGCGAGCCGATCATTCATGTGAAGAGTTGATCAAACCCAGAAAGGCAAAGCACAGAGATAATCTTATATAGGTTACATGTGATGTAGACCTAGATGACCGTGATTCCTCTTGGGTTGAGGAATCACATTAGGATGGCCATAATCATCGCTTTTATCATTTTGCATGTTTTCTGTGGGATATAGAATGTATATGATACATACTATGTATTGTGGTGATTAGATATGTATATGTATATAAAAACCAAATCCCTCATTAAATATTAAGTTTTATATGCCTTCCAAATGTGACACACGTGAAAAGCTTGATCGACCAAGTGTGGGCACACCCTAGCGTGGTGCACCGTCTATCTCGTGGAAGCGTGAAGGATGAATGTGTGGGTCTGCCCTAGCAGGGTGCATATTCACCGTGTTTGCTTTGGGTCGGACTTAACAAGGTGAACTAGATGAGATCTAGTACCTTGAGGCTTAGAGATGATCATGGCAAGGAGTTGCATATGACATCTTATCAAGAGTTGCATATGATGCAATTGGCAAGAGTTGCCTACCTGAGAGATCTATGTTGTGGGTGACAGCCCTAGCTAGTCCATGGCTTAGAGGATTTTAGGATCTTGCCCACTAGAAGGTTGTACACTGCAATCTTCCGAATTGATGGTGAGGGCTATCAATTTGAACTAAAATAGTGGGAGTGATAATTAATTAAAGGCCTAATTATATCGTCAACCTTTCAAATCAATCAAATAAGTCAAAAATGAGTTTTTGGACTAAAATTGCATATTTCCTTTTGTAGTACAAATGACAACAAACAATAATCACTTTATTTGCAATCGGTCTTTGAGACCAAAAAATTAAATGAGAATAATTCCACGACTGGTTAGGATGATGAGAAGTATTCTCAAAGAGCGAAAGCTCTAAGTCCTAGTTATACCAAGACCAGATGCACTCAATCCCACCACATCAATGGCTGAAAGTATGCTTATGGAAGCATACCGAGGATGACATTGATGAGGAGTGCTTGATGTTGTGTTCTCTGAACTATGAGTTGCAGAGACAAAATGAGACATATGATGTCTCAAGGACACTGTCCTAGTATGTCATGACAGAAGGAGATCCAGTAAGGTAATTACACGCTCAATATGATTGGGTATGTGGAAAACCTCACTAAGAAGGATTCCCTCTGAGCCAAGAGTTGGATATTGGTATGATACTACAAATGTTGCGAGAATCATACAATTCATGGTAAGCTACAACATGAACAACTTTGACAAGTGTTGACAGAGTTGTTGGACATGTTGAGGATAGTAGAGGCAAAGATGAAGAAAGACAAACCATAATCTTTGTTGTGATAAAAGAAAAGGTAATTCTTAAGGGCAAGGACAATGGCAAAGCAAAGAAGTGTTCTGATGTTAGCCATCAATCCAAGCCGTCTTCAGCCTCAAGGAACATGGAGAAAGGGTGTATGAGGGAATTGCCCTCTATATCTAGAAGAACAAAAGAAGATGAAGGAGGGGATGGAGATCTCCACCTAAGGTATCATGAAATGAACCACTTCTTTATCTGAGGTATATGATACCAAGATATGGATCTATCATATATGATATGCAAGATCCGCAAAGAAGTGATGGCCTTTGTGAAAGGAGCAAGAAAGAAGTACCCATCATTGGAGCAAGTGTTGCTGCCATAGATAGGAGTATCTTTCAATTTATTTTACCCTAAAGGGCACAAAATAGAGTTCAGAACTGCTATTTCATATATTGCCAATAGATAGAAACACTTTATTTTTGCATATTGTATGACAATGATGGCAATTAATAAAGTTGATGTTTCAATGTTAAAGATATGATCTTTGTGGCAATGCCTTGTTTATCTTGTGATACATGGTATACATAAGATAAAATGATACCTAAAGTTATAGATAACTCAAACAATCAAATTAGCATCGATCATGAGAAATTCATTTCTAGTTTCCATATGATGGATAAATCTAGACTCTTTTGGTTAGAGAACCAGTAAGAGACATAAATATCTTGGACATGATTAATCAATCTTCACTAATGGTAGTGGGATAATGATTATCCTATTAGGTGCGATACATGTGATGTATTTACATACCTATTGGATACATGTGATGTATTTACATACCTATTGGAACAAATGCTAATAATTCAAATGGTGTTTAGAGAAATACCAAATATGAATATCTTGAAGTGTTCAAGATTATCATAGGTGAAGTGCAAATTTGGTAAAGTGTTAATTCTTGATGAGATCAATGAATGAAATACTTGGACCAAATGTTTGAGATCCTTATGAGTGATTATGATAGTGTATCATAGTGAACTCATGATTAAGGCAGGGTGATATCTAAATCAAGAAGGGATCATACTCTAAGGAGTTAGAGAATGATTATCAAATAACTAAATTCTTCTTAATAAAAGAATACCCCACACTAATAAAGGACATTGAGAATCACAAGGAGTTGTGAGTTCTTATATCCTTGACAGATACACCTCAATTATCTATGTGATGAGTTGTTCATGTGATGAGTCAACTATCTAAATGAATATGAGGAACCAAATTTTGAGTTTTGGCTTATGACCATTACATCCTAAATGACATCCATGTGAACCATAAGGTATGACCTTGATGGTAGCACCCATTGGAATAAAATCCATAAGTGTGAATAAGTCTTAAGTGTTAAGACACATGGATAACATTTTGAGAAGGATGATGCTTGTTGATTGAAACTTAATGACTAAGACATTTGGCATATGGATACTAAAACCGCATTCCTATGAGGAATAAAACAAGGATGTGTACGTGACACAACCTGTAAGGTCTATGAATCCACTAATGCAAATGAAGTCTATAAGTTACAACAGACTAATCAATGTGATTGATTGAGTACAAGCAACTCAGAATTGGATCTTTACTTTGATGATATAGTCAAAGGGTTTGACTGATATGTCAAAGATAAAGAAGGGATCTGTGATTTAGTGGGAGCGTGTTCACATTCCACATGTTGATGTGAAATGGAAATGTTCTAGAATGGAAATCCAAAAGTGGAAATTATCTTTTAAGGAAGATAGAGATGTTTCCTATGTGATAGGAATAGAGATCTATAGAGATAGTTCTGGAAAACCTCTTGACCTGAAAAGAGAAAGCATACATTGGTAATCTGTAATGAAGGGTTCAATATGCACAGATTTAGTGGGAGAAAACTTGTCCATGATACATGGAGTTAGTATCCCAAGGGCAAGTGTCCAATTCTTATGAAGAATGGGAACAATAAGAATAGATATGGATCTATCATGTATGTAATCATCCCATTATCTTGCATGGCAAGAATAAAATGCATTCATCATCTTGTATGTAGGACATGACAATATGATGTGCTCATCCTGATAACTCATATGTGGGACATGACGAGTGGATGTCTGTCTACTTCTAGTAAGGATTACTGGAATACCATGAGAACTTGATAAGTACTTCAGAAGTACTAGCTATATGGAGATAAGGAAGAGTTCGATGTAAAGAGTTACATTGATGCGAACTTTCGAGAGGACAGAAAATTAATCGCAAAATATATATAGGATATATAAAAGTGAAAGTTTGTTGATAATTGGAAGTGTTCCAATAAAACCATTTAAAAGGGAAATGCCAAGTATCCGTGTGTTAGAGAACATCAGTGGATACTATATGGATCTGGAAGTTCATGAGATGAACTTATAGATATTCCGGTCATTGATGACAAGTATGGAATCCTTGATCATGCAATGTGGCTAAAGTTTAGCAAAGGAATACCGGATCACATATTACAGCAACTCCATCTCATACGTGTGATGTACAACGAAGAGATGAGAGACATGCAATTCATACTGACTTTGGCAAGGTGTTTCCATTACTCACTATGTTCGCACTAGAGCACAGTAACATGTGGGACATGTTTGAAGATCACTATGAATATGATTCAAGGTTGATTGGCTCGTAGTGCAAGTGGGAGTCTGTTGGTATGTATGCCCTGAGAGCCAATCATGAGGTGATTGGTGGGATATATTAAGATTGATTTGATAAACATCAAAGGCAAGCTTCCAATTCTTTTCGGTTCAGTCATATGAGATAGTGATAGAACAGATTGAATGTCTAGAGAATGACAGTACTCAATGACGTATGCTTTCAGGTTAAGGACCTGAACGATGAGATCATACGTATGCTAAGAGTTTGTACATTCTTGTTATGTCCCTAGTCGGATGTCATTGTGGAAGGTAGATAAACAACAATGACACACAAGAGTAGATTGTGGTGTTGGTTGATGACAAAATCTCATTAGTCATGATATAGAGATATCAAACCAAACACATAGGTACTTGTTAGAGAACAAGTGTACCAGACAGACCCACCGTGAGTTTGACACATGGAACCATGACATGTTAGTCACAGTCAGTACTCACAGTAATGGTGGTGAGTGTGATTCTTTGACTTGAAATCACTACACTCAACACATGTCGTTGGGCACACTTTGACATCATCAAACGCAGTCCTGAAACATGGGTTGTTATAAAGGTGATGATTGGGTGGCTTTGACACATGGGGCTTTTGAGGGGTGAGTGATAGATATGGGATTTGTCCCTCCTAAGGGAGTTTGATATCCAAGGCCACTTGATGAGTAGGATTTAAATAGGTGTGTGCACACATGTGTGAATCAGTATGTGATATTGATGTCATACATATCTCTTCCAATCTACTCTGAGATCAAGAAAGTGAATGAACGTTGACAGGATGACTGTTCAATGCCTCGAGTTCATTAGGGATATCAGTGACAAAGGAATTGTACATTCGCTGTAACACCATTCATAGATTGTAGGATTGAAAGTTGTTCTCCAACTTTCTATTTCACTTGGGTAGCAGTGATGTGTGACTAGGAACCACTCTTTGCTTGTGAAGTCATAAGTGTTATGGACTTTCACTGCCCACGTGAAAAGGACATGCAGGGTCACACACATAGGATTTAACCTGGAAGAGGAGTTTTGTCCACAAACAATGTTTAGATTGATTACTAAAGGAGTTTAGTAGTTCAATTAAACACTCAATTGATTGATAGCTCAAAATCATAGTGTTCAACGTGTTGGACAGATTGATTAGAGTATTAGATTGATTGAAACTGCAATTGACTGATTCTGCACAATTTGCACTCCCAACCGATCGTCTCATGTGATGAACCGATCGGCTGAGCTTGGTGAACCGATCAGCTCAAGTGGTGAGTCGATCGGCTCATGACAGGGTGAAACGATTGCTTCAAGTGTTGAAACGATCGGTTGAACTGTTGCAATCGAGCAAGTTGGGAAAGTAGGATTGGTGAGAATTTTCCTTTCATTTCACTTGCCCAATTTGATTGGAACAAGGATTGGTATTTGATACCAATTAGAAACAAAAGATGGAAAGTCAATCGGGAATTGACCAGAGCCACGAACCGACCGGTTCAGAAGTGAACCGACCGGTTGAGGTGTCCCAACTGATCGATCAAGGTGTCAACCGAACGGCTCAGGTCCCCAACCGACCGTTTCAGTTGTGAAACGATCAGTTCAGGTTGCGAGTTGGTTGTTTTGTGGAAAATCTCAAACCCTTCTACTCCTTCTTTTAGTCCCATATTGCCCGGGATGGAGAACCTTGTCCCATGACCCTCCTATATATAGGGGTATTTGGGGCTTCTCAAAGTACAACTCAGTGCAAACCAGTTGTTATGCAAAGTTGTTGTTCTCTCTGGTTTTGGTAACCGAGAGAGAGCCCGAGCAAGTGCTACCTGATAAGGGAGACACAGTGAGGGAAAGACAATTGCAGTTGCGACTGGTGACAGGAGAGTGTGTTGGCGACTAGTACACTGACAGGAGGGTGCGACTCCTTCCAATTCCTTGTGGGACAAGGGGATTGGAGTTCCAGGTGGTTCGTGTGGACTACTTCAGAGGCGGGAGGTTTCTGCCGCTCAGGAGGACAACTGTCAATCCCGACAGTCCCGGTGTGATCAGGAGTTGTTAGTCCTGGTGTGACCAGGAGCTGAACAGACACCGTCCAAGATCGGAGGTGAAGACCGCACAAGGCGCGAGGTATTGTCGCCAAGCAAGCCTCAGGACAAGGTATGATTCCACAAACCATCCTTTCCTATTGTATAGACATTGACACATTTCCTTGTTCTGGGTTTGGGGAGGAGACAATTTTTGTTTCCGCTGCCTTCTCTGCCTCCCCTAAAACCCTACATGTTCCACGAGGCTTTGCTTGAAGCTGGCCTTACAAATCTGGGTTTTTCGGGACCTAGATTCACCTTCAAAAGGGGTGTGTTGCAACTGCACCTAGATAGGGTAGTAGCGAGTGATAGTTTCATCCAAAAAAATCCCACTTTTCAATGGTCCACCTACCCCACGTGCCTTCAGATCATTGTCCAATCCTCGTCCGATCCAACTATAGGAAATAGCATCAAAAGCGCTTCATCTCAAAAGCTACGTGGTCAACTGATAAAGAGTTCAAGAGTCTTCTACAATTGAGCTGGAAGTAAGGCCAAGATTTCAACTCATCCCTTAATGCAATAAAGGAGGAGATCACCCATTGGGACCGAGACGTGATGAGGAACCAGCACAAGAAAAAGAACAGGCTGTTGCATAACATTAGTAATCTAGAGAAGGAGCTTGCCTACTCATACAACCTGATTAATGATGATATTTATATTTTTATGCAAATAGAGTTGAACGAAATCCTGAAAGCTGAAGAGGAAGATCTTAAATAGAAAAACCACCTGAATTGGCTGAAGAACAGTGATGTGAACTCTAAGTATTACCATGATCACATAAACCAAAGGAGGAGACACAACACCATTGCTAAGTTAAAGAATGAGGAGGGCATATGGATCTCCAACGAGCCTAATCTTCAGAACCTAGTTAGTGGGCACTATCAACAAATCCTCATAGAGACACTCGATTCATGCAGCGGCTCCATTGTCAGCATACCTGGATGGTTCATATAGCTAGATGACAGTCAAAAGAGGCATGTGGGAAGCCCTCCAAGCAAAGCTGAAACTCTTAGCATTCTGAAGGAGATGAATCCTTACAAAGCAGTCGAGCCCCATGGTATCAATTGGTTGTTCCTACTTAGGAATTGGTCGAACATAAAAAGTTCAGTAATGTACACACTAACCAATGCTCTAGTTGGGTGACCTTTGAGCAAAGAACTGTGCAATTCTACTATTGTTCTAATCCCTAAAGTATCGAACCTTGAATCATGTGAGCAGCTACGTCCCATTTCTTTGAACAATATATGTCTCAAGCTTGCATCCAAAATTGTCATGGAATGCCTAAAAGGATATATGCAGACGTGGATTGGACCCTCTCAGAGCAGCTTTGTGCTGGGTAGGTGCATTAATGATATCATCGCTATGACCCAAGAGGTTATCCATATGATGAAGAGGAAGAAGGGGGCCAAATACATGGCAATCAAGATGGAGTTATCTAAAGCATATGACAGGCTGTCATGGGAGTTCGTGAATGACACACGGAAAAAACTTGATATGCCCCCACACCTTGCCAATTATATCATGAATTCACTCACCACAGGAGAGTGCTCAGTGCTATGGAACGTGTCTCTTACTAAAGCGTTCAAGGCAGGCATGGGCTTACACCAGGGAGATCCCCTCTCACCATATCTCTTTGTGTTGTGCATCGAGCGTTTGAGCCAAATGATCGAACACCTGGTCAGCAAGAAAGAATGGAAGCCTGTGCATATCAAAAGGAGTGGAATGAAACTCTCCCATTTGTGTTTCTCTGATGACCTCATCCTTTTCAGTTGTGCATCAGGTAAACAAATGAGGACCATCAAACAATGCTTTAAAGAATTTGGGGAGGCATCGGGTCAATCTATTTTTATAATGAAAACACAAATCTTCTTCTACACTAGTGTTCCCAGAAGCATAAGAAGGAAGGTGACAAGGATTGGGGCCTTCAAGGAAATGTATGACCTCGGAAGTTACTTAGGAGTTCCCATAATTCACTCAAAAGTTAATAAATGCACATATGCTGACATCTTATCTCGAGTGGACAGTCACATAAATAGTTGGGCAGCTAGAAGCCTTTCTTTTATAGGCCGTTGTTGCCTTGAAGTTCCTACATACGCTATGTAGACTGCACAACTTCCTCTGAGCCTCTGTGATTGCATTGACAGTAGTATTAGGAAGTTCATCTATGGCGGCAGCCAGAGCACACATCCTATCTCGTTAATGGTCTGGAACAAAGTAACCAACGAGAAGGAGCATGGGGGATTGGGCATCCGCACCATGAGGGAATGGAACATGGCCCTCCTCCTGAAGAGCACATGGGAGGTAGCTGCGGGAAGAGACATGGCTTGGTGTTGATATATCAGACCTAGATATGAATGCTACACGGGTGGAAATCTCTCAAATTTGTCCAGATTGGCGAGAGCTACACCGAAGGGGAAAAACTTCATTACCGAGAATTCATACTGAGAAGTGTTGAATGGCAACAAGACATACTTCTGGAAAGACCATTGGTGTTTGGAGGATACATCATTGGAAGATTTGGATGTTTGTCCAATCCCGGTTAACATTGTTGATCTTCAGGTGGCCAGCGCGAGCTTGGGAAATGAACGGTGGGACGTGGACTTCCTCGATTACTGGCCGCCTAGAAAGGGAGTCGATCAGATCCTATCTATCAAACCCCCACTCCTGGAAGAAGGCAAAGACATTACTGTGTGGAGGACCACCACGAATGGACAGTATTCAACAAAATCTGCTTACAGTATTATGAGAAGTACCCGCGACCTGAAAGTTGAAGGTGATTGGAATAGCCTATGGAGATCCAAGGTAGCAGCCAAAGTCAAGCACTTTATGTGGTTGTTCATGCATGGGGCGCTTCTCACAAATCACAAGAGAGTCCAGCGCCATATGTCCATAGATCCCTTATGCGGGCAATGTCAGGAGGAGGAGGAAACAACTATCCATGCAATTTGAGACTGCAAGTTTGCTAAACCGGTGTGGAATAGGCTTTTCAATGGAGATCATTCACCTGCCTTCTTAATTGCTGATGCAAGACCATGGATAAATGAAGGGTTGCGGCTGAAAGGAGAGAAATTGAACCTTTTCCTGATAACATGTTGGTACATCTGGCACTGTAGAAATCAACATATCTTTGAGAAGGTACTCAAGCCAACAGAGCACATTTGTCGGTTCATCTTCTTAGAGACGAATGCTTCTTGGAGGGCATGGCAGGATGACGAAGAGGAATAGGCACAACCAGCCCAGCGAGTTGCAAAGGGGTGGAATACCCCAAACACGGGCCTCCTAAAGATGAATTTCGACGTAGTGGTACTCCGACGGAAAAGCGCAACCGCTGCGATTGTCAGAGACAACAAAGGTACTTGGTTGTGGTGCATGGGCGCTATGTCCACTAAGGTTCAATCATGTCTTCATGCGGAGCTACTGGCTATGCAGGGTGCAATGCAGAAAGCGGAGCATGGGCTAGTCGAACTAGACATAGAGTCAGATTGCAAACAAGCCATTAATGCGGTGTTGCATACAATTGTCTAGCATCCCAAACATTCATGTACCATTCGTGAGTGCCAAAAACTTTTGGCTAAAAATGCCCAGTGGACCCTATCTCATATCCAGAGAATAGCTAACAGTGCTGCAGACAGGTTAGCTAAGTACCATATTAGAAACAAACAAGGTGCACATCACTACATCTGGCCACCAGAGGCTATTTATAGTTGGCTAGAGAATGACAAATGTAATGGCAGTAGTACTACCAGGTTTAATATGCAGTTTAATTCATGTATGTGTAACTCTTTGAATTTTCTTGCAGGAGGAGAGTGGGATGAATAAGATGATCTCTTGACTTATCTGGAAAAAAAAACTTCTTCAACACTTCCACAATGTCTATCCAAGGGATACATTTTACTTCAACTTAATTGTTTTCAATCATGAAAATTGATAAAAAATTATGAAATATGAATAATTGACATTGAAACAAATGCGTAAAAATTTAGACATGTTATCTAACTCAGGTAGAGGATATTATATATCTCCCCAAAAATTTTGATTAATCCAAACAAAAAAGCTAAAACATGCTATTAGATAATGTTATATTACATGGATCCAAGACTTTATTCCATAATATAAGGAAGTAAATACATTACACATACATTAAATTTATCTTAAATAGGTAAGATCTGATTTTATTTTTGATGATGCTACTTGTCGTTATGATTTAGGGAATTTTTCACCCACTCAATGTGAGTTATGATCTTGACATCTTGCAACCTACCCAAATTATTTTGAATGAGTGATGGAAGAAGAAAATGGAGAAGTAGTAAAATCGAAAACACTTCTTTTGTGTCATTTAAGGGTTTTCACTATTAAGACTATCAAATGAGTTTATACATGAACATTATAATCATGGTTTGAAACAACATATTTGTCTTCATCTACAAATGTTGATGTGTTGTTCCTTTCAATTTCTTCTAGAATCCGAAAGCGGCAAGAGATTCATTGTAGTATAAGTCCTAGACGAGGATGATAATGAGAGGGCATACTAAATGAAGGGAACGGGAAATGTAATAGTACCATAAACCATGATTAAATATTTAAAGTACACCCTTCAAAACTTATGTTATAACCAAACTATTGAAGAAGTTGAATCTGATATTATTATACTATTACTATAGTGTAATCAGCAATTGTAACACATCCTTGCATGCTCTCTCCTAGTCATTTAATCAAATAGGGTTATCTATCTATCTATCTATATATCTATATATCTATAAATATAAATATATATATAAATATATATATATATATATATATATATATATATATATATATATATATATAGTGCAACAATCACCCTGTAAATACTATCTTATGAATATCAACTAAAAATGTAATAATGTGTAATTATGACATAATTCTCTATTTTTTGCCTACAATATTCTTTCATGATGTGCTTTTCCATTCCTCCTCTCCTAACTCAATGATATTTCCAGTACAAATGCAATATTAGTGTTCACCCACATGGAATGAATAGAACTACATTGTTGTGTAAGGTTGGGTACAAATTCTTTTACTAAGGTTTATGACCGTTACTTGTGATAAAAGAATTTTTTTATATAGCATGTCCATTGAGATTACTTCATTCCTAAGGTGCACCCTCCAAATAAAAGAAAATTTTCTTGAAAGGTGTGCCAATATAAAAATGTGTTTAGTTTTTGGTCTCTTTAATTAGCTCACGATCTATTGATAAATTTTTTATATTGCCATATTTTTGTTATAACCTTTTATTCATCATGATTATAGTTTTTGAAATATGATGAAAACATGGGTTACATTGTTTCCAGGTTTCATAGTAAAAACACGAGTTGGTGTCTTGCTACAAAGTCAAGGTAGAGATTCCCACATTAAGAACATTTGTCTATTCATATGTTACCTTATGATATATTAATTTAATACATATGTACTCCCCAATGGATTCTTTTTTTCTCTCACAGATTAATGACTTCACAACACTTTAACAGTGTAAGATATTGTTCAATTGGTTTTCTTTTAAACCAATGGGGATCAATGCAAAATTTCCATGTGAGGAAATGTGGAAGAGTATTCTTCTTTATCCGTCGTTGCTTCTGTTAATGAGTTTTGCCTTATTTTTCTTCACTCCATCTTAATCCTTCTACCTTATTATTTTTTTAACACCATTGTGGACTTCTAGATTCATTATAGCCATATTTGAATAATATTCCATCAAAATGTAATAATGATTTATATGAATTCCTCTTGTATAAAACTATGACATTATATCTCTTTAGATTGAAATCTTTCATGCCTTAACTATATTTATTAAATGTTGGCATTAGAAAAGGATCAAATATAGATCACTAATGTATCAATGCATTATTTTTTACACAATTATAGATTTGATTTATTTGCAACACATATTTGCAACTAAGTGGTGATTTGGTGATATGAAGACAATGTATAACATGTGCGTAAAGTATTTGGTTAATTTTTTAGTAGTATATAGGATAAATGATGCTTCATTAATGATCATGACTTGTTTCTTCGTTTTTGAATAAATAATTTGATTGTTTAAAGTAATTTTGTGATGAGAAGTCATATGGATGTATGCTACGTTTTTGTTATCCTTAATGCAAATGTAATATAAATAAATCACGTATTGTCAAATGTTATTTAGTTTATGTAATGATAATTGTGTTCTTAAACTAAAATAATTTAAGTGGTAGTTACTTTTAAATATTACAAAAATGGTAATATATAAAAAGAAAATGTTGGACAATATTCTTCTTTATTGGATATATATGCTTGTTATTATCATAAGTAACATTCTTATTTGTACACTTGTATAGAGTGACATTCTAGTAATTCTTACACATCTAGGAAAATGTGTCAATGCACATAAGAAACTCAATGTATACGTTTTAGAAGTCATCATATAGCTTCAATTTTTATAATCGTACCAAATATTGTTTCATAGTACATGAATATAACTACTGAAGGAAGTGGCAGAGTCACATATCGACTAGGTTACACATATGCCCTAACAACACTTCTATTTTTTAAAAATAAACCAGGAAGTCTTTTTATTCATCCTACCCTCCTCAGGTAGGCAAAGCAGATCAAAATTGCATCTTCCACTTATAATTTACGATTAAACCTCCCTCCAGAACCCAAAGAAAAAGAAAAACTATATCAACACCACCACCCCCACCACAAAAGAATAACAACTATGCAAGTATAGAAAAAAAACTATGTATCTATCCACTCAGTCAATATGTAAGGTGTATTTCTTTTCTCTAGAATGGCAAAGCCTCTAATTCTCATAGGTAGAAGACTGAGTTCACTAGACATAAAATGTTCTCTATCCTTTTTTCCCCAATAGCCAATCTCCCCTGTAAACGAGTTTAAAACGTTGTGATAGAAAATACCAAGGATGGCTTATTCTTTAATTATACATTTGATCTTCTTGATCCATGTGATCATCCTCCATGGGCACATGCTTGATCCCCATATACAATTAACAACACTTTTATCATCTAGCCCCTAACTGACATGTTTAGATTCTGATCCCTTTCCAGTTTGAGAAAACTGATGCAGTCCTATATATAAACATGAAAATAATCCTTACCATTTACCCAAAATATAAAGGAAAGCTTGGAAACTCTCGAAGAACTTCTAATACACCCCGCCACGCAATGTCACATGAAACCATTCGGATGGAACGGTCTCTTCGTATTAATATTGAGATTTAGGTTAGCCATACAAAGCTTATGCCATCTCAAAAGTTTGCTCCTTTTGATCTTTGTTGCCAATGTCAAAAAAGACCAGATTCTTATCGAAATTTGGGGTATCAAGTCTATGGAAAATGTTATAGGATATCCTACAGTTAATTGCAAAAATAATAGAGTCCCAGATAGCCTCAAAATAGAGTCTACACCCTTTAAATCTTGATTCACGCCTATGTTTCTATGTATTCTAGGTAATGAATGACACCATGAAAATGAATAACCATCCACGTAGAATATGCATAGATTGCATATCATCACAGCTATGAACAAAATGATGCAAACTACCACCATGCCTAACATCCTCCACCTAAATCATCTTGGAAAACTTTCCCCATAGAAATATAGCCATGTCACTATGGATAAAGAGGTGCTCCATTAACTCAGAGTCTACTGTCTTGCTACAACTACATGTAGAAGCCATCTGAATGTTGCATTTCATAACATTTTCATATGTGGGAAATGCACCTGTCAACATTTTCCTTACTAAACACTGAGCCATAGGTGTAGCTCCCGAATCCAAGTACCATGGTCTAGACAATGTCTTAAGATGTCATGTATTAACAATGATCATTTTTCGCTAATATCATAGAAAACAAACAATTTTTACTTGGTTTCAATGATGGCCAATCCCTTGTATTAGAAATAGTGGATTTCGAGTCCTTAAAAATCTTGACCCCTTGGTAGGTCATAATTTATGACATATCCATGTAGCCCTACCCTTCCACTTTGTCCCAAAAATTGGCCAACTTAAAAATCACATGCTACATTGGATTGGTGAATAGCAAATTGGCTAAGAAATAATTCACACCATTTATCATGCCATATAGATAAACATCCTCTATCCACCATCCAATATATCTTGGGTATTACATCTAGGGAAGAATTTCCATATCTTCTTCCAATAAGATGATGCAAACCTTCCTCATCTCATTTCCACATGATAGATGCCACTATGATTGATGTATATGTTACTATATTTGTTTCTACAAAATCTTTCCCAAAGAGAGTTTCCTATAAGAATTTCCCAACAAACCTTAAACTAGAATGCTTTGGCAGTAACCTAAAAATATCAGAGTCCCAAACCTCCTAACACCAGTGCTTTCAATATCTTTTCCCATGATGTAACAAATTAAAAAATAGATTTATTCTTTATTTAGCCTTTTATATAAGTTTTTTTATCCTTTTTATCCATTTTGTCCTTGATGTTGAATTTGTGGAATTATTAGTGGTTTGGAGTATATTTGATCTCTATTCATGCCAATATATGAATTTATGCACAAATACCACATTTAGTATTTTCAATTAGATCTAAGATGCAAAATTACCACTTAAGTGATATATTGTTAAAATTATTTCTTTCTTGAACATTCCTTATCCTTATGGAGCAAGGAAGAGAAAAAGGAATGAATAATAAAGCTTTAAACATGATAATGTGACATTAAATAATTTAATGTGACAAATAGTGATAATAATGTATAAAGGGAATAAAACTCACAAAAGGAAGACTCATTGGATAAAAATAACTTCATAATCAAATTATTTGGATCTTATATGGCTTGGAGGCCAAGTTTCATAATTTTGGGACAATTATAACTATATCTATTTTATTTGGAAAAGAGAAGGTGAGTTTTCTCCAAAATATGAAATAAGTCATTAAAGACTCCAAAAGTGGCAACTAATCTTAGATTCGTAATCTACACATTAAAATTAACCTATGGGTATATTTTTGTGCAATTTGGATGATCTTTAATGTTCATGTTTAGATTAGGAGAGAGAAATTATAACTAAAGCCCAAAATATTAAATAATATTATAAATAACTTCAAAAGTATGAAATAAATGGCTCATGTTCCATATGTTTTAGTTTGCTTGAGGGTGAAGTTTCATATTAATTGGTGGTTTCTAGATGTCTCTAATGTGATAAGAAAGAGAAAATGTGATTTACTTTGAAAGAATTAAATAAAATACTTATAGTTTCCAAAACTAAAAACTAATGCGCCAAAATCCGATTCTAAATGTCTTAAATAGGATGGTTGTCAAATTTCAATCAATTTGGAATTTGTTTGCACCCTCAATTGAAGGAGAAAAATAGATATAAATATATCCACACTTTAGTCCAATTCGATTTAGGAATTCATGTATTGTGTCATGTGGCCGGTTTTTATTTTTCATTACGTGTGTGATTTGGGCCATTGGATTTGTGATAGGAAAACTCACGAGTCATCCTCAATCTCATGCCCGAAATGGGAAATATGTTGCCACATTCCATTTTTATTTTTTGGATTTCTTCCTCGTTTCTCCATCTTTGCTTGAGATTTCTTATCCCACACATTCCAAATAGGATTGCACACCTAATGATCCATTAATTTTTCTATTTCATAAAGAAATTAGAAACACCTAATTTCTCCTCTTTGTTTCTCAAATCACCCATACCCACATCCCTAGATACTAACCCACAATTATAAATACTGGTACCCCCACCCCTACTAGCACCTATGCAATTCTCCTCTCAAGCCAATTGCTCATGTGCTCGCATGTGTTGTCGTCGGTGATCAAGTTTTGGACCTGGTCTTGCGGCGGCTAGAGATCTCTCCTCGCAAGACCTTGGTTCGATTGCACACATCAATAGGTTCATTTGATCTTCATTTTTCCTTCTCTATTATTTTATCCTAGAATCGTCGCATTTAGTGTGTTCATCCAAATTTCGGCCAAGCTACTTCAAATAGCCATGGTGAGAGCCTGGGAGGGATGATTCCCCTTTGCAGTATCTCAATTTTACCTTCCTCTACAGTTTAGTCATTTTCCCCGTGTTTTTTATTGTCTTAGACGAGTCAAACTGAGCCTCTGACCTGCTAACACAACCCCCTCTGACTGGGCCAAGTCAGTAGGGACCGACCCCACTCACTATCTCTCTCTCATGAATTTCTTCTCTACTTATGTGGATTTTTTGAATTTTCTAATAGGTTGATTTTGTAAAAATTGTATATTTTTATCTACTTGTCCAAAAATTCTATAAAAATATGTTTTGGAATTAGGAAAATTTTATCTTTCAAATAAAAATTGTTTGAGAGTCTGATTACCATGTTTTCAAATGTTGATTTGGGGAATCTAATAAATTATATAAAAAGCTCTAAAATTGGTAACGAATTCATATAATCTCCAAATTAAGTTAATAAATATGTTTCTTAATAAGCAGAACACAAGGAATCATTTTGTTTGGTTTTTGCATCCAAAATCCAAGGTTTTCCAAAATGATCTAAAATTAGGGTTTGTCTACAATTATATGGATTATAATACCCTAATACATGTGATTAACTTGAAATTAGGCAAAGTTGTTCTTGAATCTTTTGAGTTGGTGAAAAGTGATAACTAGGACTCTGAATTACGGTATGTGCATCTTATCCCTTAAGTTGACAGTTTTGATAACCAAACCCTAATTTTCCAATGAGGCATGGACTAAAACCTTGATTCTTATTATTTCTCTTTCCAGTGCAATTATTTCATTATTTGTTTGGTTTTGACCTACATGCTATATCTCTATTATTTGATGTTAAATCATGCCTTGCCATATTATTTCTTTTAGCATGATTATTTGGTTGACTTGTTAGCTAACGTAGTGTACCTCTATACAACATAGTTTGGGCATGTGTTATTTCACCCAGGGGAATTTGTTTTCTCTACCCACTTATATATATTTTGTAGATGTTTGGGGACGTGTTACTCTCCCTCACCTATTGGTTGAGTTTATGTAGGTGCCTAATCACTACTTAGTTAATGCAGTCATACTATAAATCATGTATGTTGTTTTATTATAATATGTTATGGAAATATTCTTATTTGATATGTTCCTCATACAATTGACTCTCCATATTCTTACCCTATATTTTCCTTGATGTTCTTAACTTTGTTCTTGTTCCTTATTTGACACATACCTTATTTTTATTCTCTTGTTTGGTGATCCCAACCACCCAAGCTTAGGACAAGGAGTGGGACAATACCAAGGAGAACCATCCTAGGAGTAGATTCAAGAGACTTTGTTGATATGTCTAGGTTGCTACTTCTAGATCCTATAGTTTCCTTTATAGTTTATGTTTCATGAAACTCAAGTAGTGAATGTGGATCGAAGCCATGTAATGATTCAGTCATTTCTTTTCACTGCTATTGTTGACATTTTTGTATCTGAGTCATGCTTATTTAATTGGAATTATTATTCATGCATCCTTCATTATCAAAGTTCCTTCAAAATAGATGGATGTTGTGTATTTTCCATTAAATTTTAGTAAAGGGTGATCTTGCCTCCTTACACATGACACCCACGCTCTTCTTGAGTTGCTATCTTTCACACTACATAGAAATCCATACATCATCTTTTTTATCTTACCTCCAACCCTGATTGGTATATTAGTGACCACCATATTGTACAAGCTGATGGAGGATAGAGTGTGTATAGTGAACATCTTGCTACCTACAAAAGATAGAAAAAATTGTCTTCCATGATGAAACTTTATGCTTGATTTTTTTCTAGAAGTACATCGTAATGCTGGATTTTTTGTCAACCTCTCACAATTAGCAATCATAGGTAAATAAATAATCTCCCAAGTGTGTAATATGTATACTTTGAGAAATATCTTGAATAACCATAGTGGCATCAAAGTTTCAAATAAAACTAGACTTAATATTGCTTTCCATCTAACCAGTTAAAGCTTCATAAGAAGAACAAATGTTGTTGACGGTCGATAAAGAGTTACCTGTTCACAGTGTGAATGAAACCACATCATTTGCATACAATAAGATGCATGGTACCAATCTTGTGCCTCTAGTTTTGAACCTCATAATAGAACCATGATACCTTTGAACCTTCTACAACGATATTCCTCAAAAAGAATGAATAACAAGGGGGACAAAGGGTTACCTTGCTTAAGTCTCCTAAATACCTGAAAAAATCAACAAGTCACTATAACGACCCCTGCATTTCATTGTCCAGAGGACCTTAAAGTCAAGGATCATTACTCTATATTTTTAGGATCTGATTTAACAAATAATAAATAATAGTAAATAATTTGTATTAATTTGAACTTGTTTGAATACATATATCAAATTATACATCTCAAAGGTGATACATGAATACTTCATGAACTAATTTTACATAAATGAGAAGAAATACTAGACTATCGAATCCTCCTTACTTTGCCTTTAATATATTTAAGAGATTTCAAAATTTATCTTCATGTCCTTTATCGTGAGTATAACCTACTTAAAACATCTACAAACAAAATGTGGTCAACATATTTCTATACTAATATGTGGGTTCATCCAAAACATCACATATACATATATTCAACAATCATTTAGCATCACATATGAACTTGTTTTCTTTCATATTCTAACCCATTCTTGGTATGCCCACTAGGTGTAATCACTTTTCATATTTGGACTTATGTGCATTACCCGCTGATGAGTGAAACCCAATGTTCATAATATTCTATATTTATGTGATACTCATAAGAACTTTATAGTTTAAATGAAATGAATAAACATCCAAAATATATCACTCATTCAATCTTCAAGAAACCTCAGAAAACATCAAAAGTTGATGCATGTAATAACAAGCATAACCACATACCTTTGTCATGTGGAAGTCATGTAGTTATACTTTAAGTGTACTTTATGCAACCCAATCAACCAAGGTATAATCAAGAAAGATACAATCAATCAACATTATATGAAATATGAACGCTACATATGTGTCACTATATATTCATTTTATTCATATCAAACCTAGCTTAGGTCATAGTCTAGGGTTTACTGACGTGGAATATTATCACACTAACAAACTCACTCGGGGTTGAAATCCCCGAGCTTTTACCAAAACCTTGTGCTATAATGCCACCCGCAAGCAGACAGGTCTTATCACAATATAGTTAATGATCGAATCCCTGGAGATAACATTTAAGAATCATCGTTAGGTGAATCTAGCTCAAGTAAGACTAATATTTAGAATGATTGGTGGATTTGAGGTTAATTAAACTAATTGCGTGAAAGTAAAGAGAAGAATTAAAGTTGGATCTTTATTAATGATATGGAATCATCAGGATGGTCTCAGGTTTCACCACCACTACACATGCAAACACATCAAACATCAAACATCTAGGCAAGATATAACTATCCAATAGAGCTACTGCAAAACCCTCCATACGGGTGTTAGGTTTACGTAAGCATCACCTTTGGCATTAGATGTCTCGTCACCATCCGGTTCATATACTTACGGCTTTGAAGATACAAAATCCAACTGAAGCTGTGGGCCCCCTATATAAGCATTAGGCACACTGAAGCGTCACCATAGGCTAGATGGCTCGTCCCCACACAGATCATACACTTATGACTTCAAGGAATCCCATTCTATTTCTAGTTTGGGAGTCAACCGTGCTAAATGTTAAGCAAGCAGTCGATCAATCTACAAGCAAACATCAAAGATTAACAAAGTAGATACAAAATCCAACTAAGGTTGTGGGCCCCCTGTATAGGCGTTAGACACACAGAAGCGTCACTGCAGGCTAGATGGATCGTCCCCTCACAGATCATACACTTACAACCTCAATGAATCCCATTCTATTTCTAGTTTGGGAGTCAACCTTGTTAATCAACATTCTACCCTACATATAGAAGTTCTCACAACATAGGGAAAAACAAGATGAAAGTGAGCAGGTAACCAAACTGCAAACATTAACGATTACCAACAAAATGAAAAGTTATATACATTGCCATGGAATGTTTAACAAATGTACATGCTTGCATGGGCAGCATGGCTAGTCCCCGCACCCCAGCGAAAATGAACTAATCCCTCATGATGCGAGAAATGATAAGAAAGAAAGAGAGGGAAGATTCCGCCATGAGCATGATGTAGAAGGTGGTCGCAGCTCAGTGAAGATGATGCAGTCTTCTACGTCGTATCAGCGCAGATCTGGACGAGGAGCGTGGGATGCCAAGAGAAACCAGGTAGTCTTTCTTACTCCTCCTTCCTTATCTCCTCAGTCCCCTTGATCGCAGTAGGAGTAGCAGGTGGATATGCGTGATGATCTAGATCGGACCTGTATTCAAGAAGCTTGTCGGTGTCCCATATCCTATGCCCCAAATGAGGACCCTGTCGGTCCTATTTATAGGCTCGGATGGGGTCTTGACATTTTGGACCCTGTTGCAATTTTCTCAGCTTGCCCAAATGGTTTGGAGACTATTTAGATGACCAAAAGGTTTTGTATATATGCCCATACGGTCTAGTAGTGATGAGTCCAATCAGTCTTAGAGTTATACCTCTGTATAGTTTGCAACCCAACCGATCCTCCAAACGGTTTTGCAGATTGGTGACTCACGTAAATGGTCTTGAGACTGATACTTATCCAAATGGTCTTGTTGTATACTATGCTCTATCGGTCTACTTTTATTGGACTTGATATATTAGTGACCATACAGTCTTTCTTCATGGGTAGCAATCGGTTTGCTGCCATCAGTATCGGAGACGTCCAAATGGTCTTGGACGGTGGCTAGCCAAGCGGTCTACGCTCTCCAATCGTCAAATCAGTCGTCGCATCTGATCGATCTTGGTCCGCCGAGCAGGTGTCCATATGGTCTAGCAGAGAGAGTGTCGTCAAACGGTCTGCGCTTCTCACATTCACAACCTATCCACCTTGCTAGTGGACGACAACTGCATGGTCTTGAATCACATTTGTTGTCATGTGGTCGTGAAGACCATTTTGAGGGCAGAGGAGAACCACATGAGAATGATGGGGTTTTTGCTAGTGGACGGAGTAGGAGAAGAGTTAGTGCAAGTGCTATGGTGATATGCTATTGACAATAGAGGTCTAGTGGCTTCTAGGGTTGTAGGTAGGTAGATGAAGGTGAGGGAGTAGAGACATTCAATTGCTGCTGGTGTGAGGAGGTGGTGGTGTGATCGGGGTTGTTGCAGGTCGAGTTTAGATGCAGCTTACGATGGCAGTGGAAGAGGTTGTAGGTGTTGTTAGGGTTTCTATAATGGCGGGAGGAAGCAGAAGGCGGGAAGTAGGAGGTGAGAACCTCCAAATGGTTTTCTACAAGATAAGATGCCTAAACAGTCTCAGGGTGGACGTTGGCCAAATGGTTTTGAGGTGGAATGCCCATACAATCTTGCAAAAAGATGCCTATATGGTCTTACAAAACTATTTAGAGGAAAAATGATAGCCAAGACATGTTAGGGTAAGTTGTTTGATTGAATGGATGGGGACTGTTGATCAGCGATCTGGTGGTGAAGAAAAGCTCGCGGTCTGAAACCGAATGGATTAACGGCTAAGACTAATAGGTCAAAATTGTATAGATGAAATCGTATAGGTGAAACCATATGGTTAAGATCAAGGATGAGTGAGGGTAGGTCAAGGGTTGAGAAAGGTGGGTCCCACTCAAAAGGATTTGATTTGAATGATGGTTGATGGTCGTAAAGATGGAGTGAAGCAAGGGGTAGTGATGATTGAACGTGGATTAGGGTTAAAAGGAGGTGGATGACAGCTGATTGTTCGACCTCATCAAGACCTGCATAAATTCAACATAAACTCAGTTAATAATTCTAGTAGTTGAACCAATTAGGAAATTTTGTATATTGTGATATTTAGTAAATGAAAATGGATGTATTGAGTCAAATTGGTCCCAAAAAGGCGACTGAAAATCATGATGAATATGCATTCATCAAAACACCCCAAACATAAACGTTGCCGGTCCTCGTGTAACACAAAATCTAAAACATTCACCAAATGAATACTTTCTAGTCATGTGATTGCCTCCTCTTTACAACATGATTGTTTCCTTTCTGCTTAGTATGACTAAGCATCTCAACTTCATGAGACCACTGAACACATCCTACCCTATCTTCGTTCCTGAGTTTTCTTTCCAACTTCACTTCCTCCTCACTTTTTACAATCAGCAAGCATGTTAGAGAGTTTTGTAAGAGTCCAGAGATACCCACAGAACAATAAGTGTGAATCAGATCTGACACTTGTGTATTTCACGATAGTGGGGGCATTTATTGTGCCATAAGGTAGAAAATGGAGTGAAGGGTGGTATGGAAGGAAGAAATAAATCTCTCCTCTATTCGACTTGAGATTTTTATTACATTATTTGCAATTTCATTTATTGCATTTTTTGTGTGAATCTCTCCTCTATTCGACTCAAGATTGCCTATTTTGTGTGCGCTTTGGCATTATTTCTTGGTGGTACGCCCCTATTAATTTGCGAGGGGTATGGAAGAAGCGGATATAGAGGGAAGTAGCGTGCCACCCTGAACTTAGGGTTTGGCACTATTTTGGCTATTTTTGTTTATTTTTTATGGATGGAAGGGTACAAAGATGATAGAAGAAGTGTAGAAGAGAGTTCAGATCAGAATGCAACTTGATTTACAATTATGTGCACCAGGTTGTTCTCTTTATTGTACTCCGCTCAAATAATGACTTGATGAGGATTCAGTGGGGATTCCATGTTGTTGTTCCACTAGTCAGTTAGGAAGCACGACATGTTTGATCCCTATCAGTTCGACAGACACTTGCCATTTTTTAATAAAGATCGTGATGTTAGGATTCATAAGCTTCACAAGGTGATTTCAATCAAAAGGCTAGTTTTTTGAAGAAGGTCCTTTTGAGGATCTTCTTCGAATAAGGAGGATATAATGATCCAAAATGCATAGAGATTGAAACAAAAAAGTGTCAAAACTTCATCTAGTATCTATTCAAGTTTCTTTTGAAAACTTTAAAATTTATGAAAATTTTATTTGAAATTTTTGAATTTGAAAATTTTGGTCAAAAATGCAACGATGAAATCTTAATTCAGAAATAGATGGGTGAAGGTGGAAAGTAAAGTACGTACCACCCACCCTCCACCCCGAACTTAGAATTTTTCTCGTCCCAAGCAAAATCTAAATCTGAGATGGAGGGGAAAGTTCGTGCCACGTGGACTACCATATGTGGTTGTGTTCCAATCAGCGAGTGTCCTCCATCTGAAAATTTCAAACATAAAGACCATTCAGAACTCAAGATGGCATCTTGCGATTCGATTTTTATTTTGTGCAAACTTATCAAAAATTTTAAAACAAAATTAAGGAAAACTCTAATTAAAAGTAAAAACAAATTTATTAATCGGGTTGCCTCCTAACAATCACCTTTGTTTTATGTCGATGGCTCGACTTGATTCCTTCAACTTTACGGTGGATCTATAGGGTTGGTAAGTTCCAGCATTACTTCAGTGCCTATTTCAGTTGAGGTGAAATATCTCTTCAAACGTTGACCATTTGCCACAAATTCACCTGACTTTTCACTCCATAAAGAGAAAGCACCATGTGGGGTGATGCTCTTGACAATGTAGGGTCCAGTCCAGCGAGAACGAAGTTTCCCTGGGAATAACTTCAGTCTTGATTTGAACAATAGAACTTGGTCTCCCACTTGTATTTCTTTTCTTTTCAGATGACCATCGTGCCAAAGTTTCATATGTTCTTTATAGATTTGTGCATTTTCATAAGTTGTCATCCGGAGTTCTTCCAGCTCTTGAAGTTGCAGAATCCTACATTGGCCATCTTTCTTCATATCAAAATTTAGTTATTTTATTGGCCACCATGCTTTGTGTTTGAGTTCTATAGGAAGGAGGCATGACTTTCCATAGATAATCAAAATGGTGTAGTTATGAGAGGAGACTTAAAAGCGGTGCGGTAGGCCCACAAGGCATCATTGATTTTTACTAACCAATCTTTTTGGTTGCGGTCTACTGTCATTTCCAAGATAGCCTTGAGTTGATGGTTAAATACCTCTACCTGTCCACTTGTTTGTGGATGGTAAGGTGAGGCTACCTTGTGTGTTACACCATATTTCCTCATCAATGCCTCAAAACTTCTTTCTAGGAAATGAGATCCTTCGTCAAATATCATAGTACGGGGGACTCTGAAATAGGGGAAAATAATATCTTTGAACATTTTGATGACGGGTTTGGAATCGCTAGTAACGGATGGTATGACTTCTACCCATTTTGAGACGTAATCCACCTCCACTAGGATGTAGGAAAATCCATGAGAAGATGGGAATGGACCCTTGTAGTCCACACCCCAAACATCAAATATCTCAACTTCTTGCCACAACTTCAGTGGCATTTCATATCTTTTTGTTATGTTACCCATTCTCTGAGACTTGTCACATGATCAGACAAAGTTGTAGGAATATTTGGATATGGTTGGCCAAAAGAAAACACATTGTAAAACTTTCAAAGCAGTTTTATTGGAACTCATATGGCCTCCAACTAGGCTTGAGTGACATTGCTCTAAAATAAGTTGGGCTTCCTCCTCAGTGATACAACGTCTGTAGAGACCATCGACACAAATCTTAAAGAGATATAGCTCATCCCAGTGATATTGTTTCAAATCATGCATAAATTTCTTTACTGCATTACCGGTGCATTCAGGGTGGATGATACCGGCGGCAAGGTAGTTCACATAGTCCAAGTACCAAGGGGTAGCTTCTGAAACTTTCATTAATTGGTCATCTAGAAGAGAATCGTTAATCGGGATCTTCTCAGTTTCTAGAGTGTGGATGCGACTGAGGTGGTCTGCCACCACATTCTCTGTACCTTTCTTATCTCTTATCTCTAGATCAAATTCGTGTAGGAAGATAATCCATCTTATTAACCTGGGTTTAGCATCTTTCTTAGCTAGGAGGTAACGGATGGCAGCACGATCTGTGTTGACAATGACTTTTGAACCTATGAGGTAGGATTTGAACTTGTCAAAGGCATACACGACTGCAAGAATTTCCTTCTCGATATTTGCATAATTCCTCTGAGCCTCATTGAGGGTCTTCGATGCATAGTAGATCACATAATGTTTCTTTTCTATATATTTTCCTAAAAAAACACCCACAACATAATCACTAGCATCACACATAGTTTCAAATGGGTGATCCCAATCGGGAGCTCTGATGATGGGTGTTGTTGTAAGAGCAAGTTTTAGGTTATTAAAACTTTTGACACATTCTTCGTCAAAATGAAATTCAGCATCCTTTAACAACAAATTCATCATCGACTTGGTTATCTTGGAGAAATCCTTTATGAATTGTCTGTAAAATCCCGCATGACCTAAGAATGCACAAACCTCTCTTACACTTGTTGGGATGGTGAGTTTGGAAATCACTTCAATTTTTGCTCTGTCTACCTCGATACCTCAGTTGCTTACTCTATGACCAAGGACAATGCCTTCCTTTACCATAAAATGACACTTCTCCCAATTCAACATGAGGTGTTCTTCTTCACACTGTTTGAGGACAAGGGAGAGGTTCTTCAACCATGAGTCATAATAATCTCCATATACAGAAAAACCTTCCATAAAAACTTCCATGATAGTTTCAGTGAGACCAGTGAATATTGCTGCCATACAACGTTGGAAAGTTGTAGGTGCATTGTAGAGACCGAACGACATCCTTCTGAAGGCATATGTTCCAAAGGGGCAAGCAAAGGTTGTTTTCTCTTAGTTATCTGGATGTATAGGTATTTGATAGAATCCAGAGTAACCATCGAGATAACATAAATACTCTTGGTGGGACAACCTTTCTAGGACTTGGGCAACAAAAGGCATTGGGAAATGATCCTTTCATGTTGCCTTATTCCACTTCCTGTAGTCAATACACATACTCCACCCAATGACTATTTGAGTGGGGATGAGTTCATTGTCTTCATTATGTATCAAAGTAGTCCCACCTTTCTTCATAACAACATGCACAGGACTCACCCACGGTGAATCGGAAATTGGATAGATAATACCTATTTTGAGCAACTTTATAACTTCAAGGTGGACAACTTCTTTCATATTTGGATTAAGTTTCCTTTGGTGCTCAATATTTGGCTTGTGATCTTCCATCATAGGGATTTTGTGCATGCACAGTGCCTGACTAACCCCGGTGAGATCACTCATCTTGTATCCTATGTCTTTTCTTCTTTCTTTTAATTTCGTCAAGAGTCTATCTTCTTGTTCCACTGTTAGATCGGAATTTATAATGACTCGTTAGATCTTTAGCTCATCTAAAAACACATATTTCAATCCTTCAGGTAAGGGCTTCATTTTAGGAGCTTGCGGTTTTTCACATGGTTCTTCAGTGACATCCATAGCATTGAGTTCCTCAAATCTGGCTTTATGATCTTCTTCAGTAGTATCAAGGTTGAGAACACAACTTTTCACCTATTTGTCATCTAAACTAGCTGCATCAGGATTAGTTAGAGCTACTCCTAAGGGGTATTCTTATTTGTAATCCTCTTGTGTGAGAAGTGACATATGCTCTATGCATTCAATCAAGCAAACTTCTTCTTGCATACTCGGTCTTCTCATACATTCAAAAACTTAAAACTCAAGGGTTTCTTTTCCTAATCTGAGCAGTAGGGTTCCTACTTCAACATCAATTAGGGCTCTTGCAGTGGTGAGGAATGGACGTCCAAAGATGAGGGGGTATCTAGTGTCTTCTTTTATGTCCATGATGACAAAATAACAAGGGACATAGGAATCTTTTCCAACCTTGACAGGGACATCCTCAATGATTCTCAAGGGTAGAGTCACAGTGTTATTTGCAAGTTTTATTGTCACATTGGTTGGGAGTAGTTTAGAAAACCCTAGCCTCTTGAAAAGGTTGAGTGGCATGATGGAGATGCTAGCACCAAGATCTGCCTATCCTTTCTTACATGAAGAATCACTGATATGACATGAAATCCCAAAAGATCATGGATCTTTCTGCTTCTTAGGCATCTTACACTGAATGATGTCTAAAGTGGTAGTTGCTAACTTGACTGTCTCATATTCCTCAGTTATATATTTTATGAGCTTCTTGGGTCAATTTCACATTGAACCCTCACTATACTTTCTCTTATTTCAGCTGAATTTTTTGTCATAAAAATATTATTGTAATTTGTCTACTGATAAGGTCTAAACGCATCCAAAAATTATGAAAATTTCACATGTTGTTTATGATTGAGTTTCAGATCTCTAGTTAAATTTTAGATCATTTGGAGTTATTGATAAATAATTAAAAATAAAACACTACACTATTGAAAATCACTCTGTCAACATTTTGGTCGAAGTATAGTTCGACCGAGAACCACATTCAAAGAACACTCAAATATTCTAAAAATTTTATCCAATATGCATTATTGATTTATCCATATCAGAAGTGACTTTAAGTACTTCGTCCAGGATGGTATCTCAGTTAGAGCATCTAAAAAGGGTATATCAACATGAAGCTTTTTCATGGCTTCTTTGAACTTGTTGAAATGGGTATCAAGCTTCATTTGCCTTAGACGAGCAGGAAAAGGTATACAAGGATTGAATACAGGGATATTCGGTCCTGGTGTTTCTTCTTCCTTTTCTGTAGAAGGTTTTTCATAACTTTCCTCATTTGTCTTATCAGCAGTCACTGGTTCTTTTGGTTGAGACTTAGGTGTTTTAGAGTCTTGAAATATCATTTGTTCATCCTTGTCTGTAATAACCACAGGTGTCTTGACAGGAGGATTAGAATAGTCTTTTCTGGACCTGGTGGTGATATCCTTCAGTTGCTTTGGGTGTTTAGGATTATTTTCTAGTTGGCCAGCAAAGGCTCCAGCAGATGGCTTCATGCTAGTTGTAAGTTGAGCTAGTTGAGATTCAATAGCCTTCTGATGAGCTTGCTGGTTAGCTATCATAGTCTTTTGTAACTGCAACATCTTCTCAATGGTTGTTATTTTGTCATCCGAAAAGATAGGACCGACTTGTTGCCCTTGGGGTTGATAAGGAACTTGGTTGGGATTCTAGAATTGAGTGTTGTTTTGATAATTGTTGTAATTCTTGTTCTGAAAGTTACCCCTAAGGCTTCCTTGATTCCCGAAATTTTGTTGTTGATTATACTGGAATCCCGGTGGGCCACGTTGTTGATTGTTCAAACCAAGTTTTCATGATTTTTCCGCTCCTGAAGGATTTCCATATTAAAAACCATGATGGTTCCTATTTTGATTTGGATTGTAGTATTCTTGACCAAGAATGGTGTTGACAACATTAAGATTTTCCATTTGACCATTATCTCCTTGTCCATAAGCATTGCTTAGGACCACATCATATAGAACATTGCATGCTAAAGTGGAATGATCGGTACCTTTACATGCTTCACAGAACAACAAAGATGACTTGATCTGATCTTGTTGTTGAGGGGACGAACGTCCTCTTCCAAATGCAGAAAGGGATGATTCAATATGGTCTTGCTTGGAAACTAAGAGTTTGAGAGTCTCAGCGATAGAATTGTATTCTGGAATAACTTTAGACATAGCCACCTTCAACACTCCTTTGCCTACAGACCTACCCCAATTAACTTGATTTTCAGCTCCAAAGGTGACAACCTTCCATGCGCTATCATAACTTTGACACATGAAGTTTCCTCCTGATGAGGAGTCTAAAAACCTCTTGATATCATCGTCCACACCCCTATAGAAGATTTCAATAAGCTGATTCTTAGGGATTCCATGATGTGGATACTTGCGTAGAAGATCTTTATATCTTTCCCATGTTCTAGCAAGGGTTTCTCCAGGGGCTTGTGTAAACATTGTTATTCGACCCCTAATTTCATAGGTGAGTGAAGGAGGGTAGAATTTTTCTAGAAAAACATTTTGTAGTTGTTCCCAAGTAGTGATGGGATCGCATTGCAGGGAGTTATACCAACTTATATCTCTATCAGCAAGTGAATACTTGAAAAGATGGAGTCTAATGGCATCGTCGGACACACCATTTTGCTTTGTCATGGCACATATATCAATGAACTTCAGAAGATGTTCTTTACTATCTTCTCCTTGTTTACCATAGAATGGGCTATTTTGAAGCAAGGCAATCCAATGCTCTCATATCTCAAAGTTGGGAGCATTGATGGGAGGAGGTTGAACTGGGTTGATAACACCAAATTTTGTGATGTTTTTGTCCTTTATTCTGTTATCAAAACTGCCCTTTTCTGCCATTTTCCTCTCTTTTATATGCATTTTCGCAATAATTAGCCAAGCAATGCTCTCAGTCCAATATTTCCATCTCTTGTAGAGTTTCCTCCTATTTTGGCCCATTTAGCACCAATAAGGTCGTTCCGGCCCGCAATTAAGTCCAAGTCTGTTTCGGCCCCCTGACGCCCGATACGCACGCTGCCCGACATGCTAGTGCGATATGAAGATGCGCGACGCAAGGATGCCACGCGAGGAGGCACCGATGGACGACACGCCTCTTTACCCGACAGGGAGCCGAACACGTCGTGACTACTCCAGGTGTGCCGCGCGATATCGGCCACCCACCGACAGGCGCCTCTCGCCACAACGCCCGAGAGCCGACATCCTTGTGCCGGGCGATACTTGCGTTAGCCGACCACCAACTGAGCGGCGGTAAAGAGGACACGTGGCGCTTCAAGCACCATATCTTCTCCCGACCAGCTGCCTATAAATAGCAGCTATAGGGAGTCGAAAAGACAGCTTAGCCGGCTTGGTCAGTTCATATTTCGGACAGTCGAGTGATCTTCGGAGGGAGCTGTGAGAGTAGTTGTATCGCGCCCCAGTGCTCGTGCCGGGTGACACTAGGTGAGCCCCTCCTCGCCCGAGAGGGAAAGGATGGTTCACTTAGGACTGTCCCGGGCGATACTGTGGGCCGATATCGGCCGACGCTGACGCGTGAGACAAATGCCCGATATAGGAATGGTCGCTCTATGCCCGACACGATATCGAACCCGATATGCTTGCCCGTCATGCGTGCCGCCCAAGAGGGTGTGCCGCCCGACTTGAGCGTATCGGCCAGGGTCCTTGAGCGATATCGTCGCTCGTCACGGCGTGCCGCCCGAGAGGGTGTGCCGCCCGAAATGGCTGTATCGGGCTAGGTTCTGACCGGTATCGGGCGGGATGGTTACTATAGCCTGCCGCCCTTCTACATCAAGAAGGCGACACATATCTTTAATTATGTTATTTAATTATGCATTGTAATTAAGACCTTTAGTGTTTATTTAAATGGAAATGCTTAATTACTTGATGCTCTATGCTTGGTGCAATATGTTGGATGACTGCCATGCTTGATATCTAAACTCTGGCTTGCATGTTTGGATCGCGTTTCGCTTAGCTACCGAATCGTGTTTTCCCGTCGCAACAACTTCGAGAGTTGTGTTGTGACTCTAGTGTTTGGTCCGATTCTGGAGTACGAGAGTGCCTGGAACGGAGTTGTATCAGTAACATTCCACTCCAACTTTGAGCCCAGCAATCTCAAAAGGGGTGCCGAGGCTTGGTTAGAGGTGCCCGCTCTGAGAGGAGGGGTGCAGGGTGTTACTGGTGCTGCTTGTTTTGCAGTAGTTTTATCCTTCGTACCTTGCTCTAGATCTAGTTTTATGTTTCTGTTTCTGTTGCATGAAAACCCCTAAAAACTGCTAAATGACTAAAACCTTAAATCTTTCTAGTAACTCCACTTGGAGATAGTTTTCTTGTTTTGTTCGTGACATCTTTATGCTTCCCTTCTGGGGAATTTATAATCTCTTCATACCTGCCGGAGTGTAGCGTGTCGATTCTGGGTTCTCAACACTACCCCCCTTGTCCCTGTGTTCGACGCTGTATATCTACTTCGACCCCGTAAACAAAGTTGCGAGGGCCTAGAAGGATTCAGGTTTATAAATGAAAAAGCTAGACTACCTCAAATCTGCCTCCAATTTTAGGACGCGCGATTTAGGCCGGTCAACCTTTTGGTGCCGTTGCCGGGGACAAGGCAAAAATGATACTGTAGACGAATCCGAATCCACTAACTACACTCCCGTGCCTCAAGCTTAGAAATGATTTTGACAACACCCTTTTTCTTTTTCTTTTTCCTTGCTATTATTCTTAGCCTAGACTAAATAATTCAATTTTTTGACTTGATTTTTCATGCCATTCTTTTAGGAACCCTGAAGGATAGATCACTGTTCCACCGAGCTCCGAAACCATTCAACCGTTCGACTGAGCACAATCATCGACATTATGCCTCTCCGTGTCAACCTGCAACACGTTGAAGGGGGACAGCAGGGAAGGCCTAGGGATGAATCACCTCCACCGAGTGGCAACGATCGCTATGACGGAAATGATCAGCAGGAAGATCAGGAATCTGAGCACTCCAAGGAAGGCCTCCCCCATGTCAGGCGTCGTCACCGTCATCGACACAGGCGACACCAGGACCAAGAACAGCAACGCGAGGCTAGAGACAGCGACGACTCCGAGGAGGAGGAGAAGACGCTGAGAGGGTTGGCATCCACAAAGGCCAACAACTCCCGATGCCCCATCATCACTCTGCGATTCAACGCGGCGAATTTCGAACTTAAGCCGTCCGTGATCTCGATGATTCAGAACAAAAGCTTTAGAGGGGGTTATAAGAACGACAATCCCTATCACCACTTGGATGCTTTTAAGAACATATGTGACACTATCAAGATGCGGGGAGTTCCCCAGGAGGTAATCTATTGCAAAGGCTTCATCTTCTCCCTAGAAGATAAGGCCCTATCCTGGTATCTTGGGTTACCCCACCAATCTTTGAACGGATGGGGGGCATTGGCGGACGCATTCGTAAACAAGTTCTACCCAACTGAGAAGACAGTGAGAAACAGACAAAGGATAACTTCTTTCATGCAAAAGCCCAATGAGAACCTCCATGACGCCTGGGAGCGATACCAGGAATATCAAAGGGACTTCCCTCACCACAACTACAAGAAAGGGTTCTTGGTCACTACCTTCTATAACGGCCTAACTCCCGAGGAAAGGGTTTCATTGAACGCAGCCAAATGGCACACAAGCAAACAAATGGCACGAGCTTCAGTTCTGCCACCGTAGCCCACAACAGATCCCATTATCCAACGACTATGGCATCCACGTCCTGGAATGGATAGAGAATAAAGAGACGCCTGACCAGCTCCATCACATCGATTATCATAGCAAAATAGGAGAATATGTGTGGGAGCTTCTATCTGACGAAGGTGCGCTCGTCGGATAACCCTCACTGGATTAGCATTACCTTACCTAATCTACGTCACAACTCTGGGACAGAGTGTGGAGTAAGTTTGGGGGGGTACCATGTACCAGTGAGGGAGGTACAAAATTCTGTCAAATTTTCAAACTTAATCTTTTGATTCTTTTGTTTATCATGTATACATATACTTGTTCATATAAAATTTTTGTATACACAGACATGCTCAAATAAAACTTCTAAAAATTTTTTTTACTCCGCTCCCATACATATGTACGAAGTAGCTATATTAGTAAAACCTGATGCAACTGCCTGCCAAGTTTGTTTTCTGTATGCTTAATGTGATGCAAGTTCTGTTATATCTTTCTGATAATGCTGCTTCAAACAAACAGAAGATTACGATTTTCCATGCCAAAAATTTTGAAAAATATAATAATCTCACAAACAACTAAGAGACAAGTATGGAGAAGGAAAAAGCTACCCAAACAGCAAGAATCTCTTTGTTTCCCCCTACCCAACAAAAATCTTAAAAAAGAGAGAGAAACCTTGCTCTAGATCTAGTTTTATCTTTCTGTTTCTGTTGCATGAAAACCCCTAAAAACTGCTAAATGACTAAAACCTTAAATCTTTCTAGTAACTTCACTTGGAGATAGTTTTCTTGTTTTGTTCATGACATCTTTATGCTTCCCTTCTGGGGAATTTATAATCTCTTCATACCTTCCAGAGTGTAGCGTGTCGATTCTGGGTTCTCAACACTACCCCCCTTGTCCCTGTGTTCGACCCCGTATATCTACTTCGACCCCGTAAACAAAGTTGTGGGGGCCTAGAAGGATTCAAGTTTATAAATGAAAAAGCTCGACTACCTCAAATCCGCCTCCAATTTTAGGACGCGTGATTTAGGCCGGTCATGGGTGATGAACATTAGCAGCTTTAGGGATTGAGAACTCCCTAAGATCCTTTTGTAGTTCTACTGCTTGCGTTGCTGCTTGTGCTGCTAGGATTTCTTCTTGAACCACAACTCTGGCCTCTTGCATGAACCTTTCTCTCTGAGCATTGATGGCTTGAGCTACTCTTCAGACTATTTCCTCCTCTTGAGCTATTCTTGCTTGATTTTCTCTGTTTTGACGATGAAATGTCCAATCTATCTCAAGGTCAAAGCTAGCAGAGAGACCAATACTATTCAAACGGTGCATGCACTAGTCCTTGATGGTACCTAAGATGAAAAGATCTGAAGTAAGATTGATGGCGTAGAGTGAAATTCAAGTAGATGATCGATTTTATAAAAATAAAAACCAAAATCCAAAATTAGCCTCAAAACAACTAGATTTGATTAACTGATTTTGTTGTCCCCAGCAACGGTGCCAAAATTTGATGTGGAATATTATCGCACTAACAAACTCACTCAGGGTTGAAATCCCTAAGCTTTTACCAAAACCTTGTGCAAGAATACCACCTGCAAGAATACGGGTCTTATCAAATTATAGTTAAGGATCGAATCCCAAGAGACAACATTTTTAGGAATCGTCATTAGTCGAATCTAGCTCAAGTAAGACTAATATTTAGAATGATTGGTGGATTTGAGGTTAATTAAACTAATTGCACGAAAGTAAAGTTGTATCTAGATTAATGATATGGAATCGCCGGGATGGTCTCGGGTTTCAGCACCACAACACATGCAAATACATCCAAACATCAAACATCCAGGCAAGATATAACTATCCAATAGAGTTGTTGTAAAACCCCCCATACGGGCGTTAGGTTTGTGTATGCATCACCTTTGGCATCAGATGTCTCATCACAATCCGGTTCATATACTTACAACTCCGAAAATACAAAATCCAGTAGAAGTTTTGGGCCCCCTATACAGGCGTTAGGCACACAAAAGCGTCACCGTAGGCTAGATGGCTCGTCTCCTCACGGATCATACACTTACGACATCAAGGAATCCCATTCTATTTCTAGTTTGGGAGTCAACCGTGCTAAACGTTAAACAAGAAATCGATTAATCTACAAGAAAAACATCGACAATTAAAAAAAGTAGATACAAAATACAACTAAGGTTGTGGGCTCCCTATACAGGTGTTAGGCACACAGAAGCATCACCGTAGGCTAGATGGCTTGTACCCTCACAGATCATACACTTACGACCTCAAGGAATCCCATTCTATTCTAGTTTGGGAGTCAACCTTGTTAATCGACATTCTACCCTACATATAGAAGTTCTCACAACATAGGAAAAAACAAGATGAAAGAGAGCAGGTAACCAAACTACAAAAATTAATGATTAACAACAAAATGAAAAGTTATATACATTGACATGGAATGTTTAACAAAAGTAGATGCTTGCATGGGCAGCGGGGCTAGTCCTCGCACCCCAGCGAAAAGGAACTACTCACTCATGATGTGAGAAATGAGAAGAAAGAGAGAGAGGGAAGATTTCGTCATGAGCATGATACAGAAGGTGGTCGCAGCTCAGTGAAGATGATGCAGTCTTCTACATTGTGTCAGAGCAGATCTGGACAAGGAGCGTGGGACGCCATGATAGACTAGGTAGTATTTCTTACTCCTCCTTCCTTCTCTCCTCGGTCCCCTTGATCATAGTAGGAGCAGCATGTGGATATGCGTGATGATCTAGATTGGACCTATGTTCAGGATGCTTGTCGGCGTCCCAGATCTGATGCCCCAAATGAGGACCCTACTGGTCCTATTTATAGGCTCATATGGGATCTTGACATTTTGTACCCTGTTGCAATTTTCTTAGCTTGACCAAATGGTTTGGAGACCATTTATATGACAAAAAGGTCTTGTATATATGCCCATACGATCTGGTGTTGATGAGTCCAATCGGTCTTGGAGTTATACCTCCATACAGTTTGTAGCCCAACCTATCCTCCAAATGGTTTTGCAGATTGGTGTCTAGCACAAACGGTCTTGAGACTGATACTTATCCGAACGGTGTTCGGTGTACTCTGCTCTATCGATCTATTTTGATCGGACTTGAGATATTAGTGACCATACAGTCTTGCTTCGTGGATAGAAATCATATTGTTGCCTTCGGTCTCGAAGATGTCCAAACTATCTTGGACGGTGGCTGGCCAAGCAGTCTGCACTCTCCGATCGTCCAATCGGTCATCACATCTGATCGGTCTTGGTCTGGTGAGCAGGTGTCCATATGGTCTAGCAGAGAGAGCGTCATCAAACAGTCTGTGCTTCTTGCATTTGCAGCCTATCTTCCTTGCTAGTGGACAAAGGCTACACGGTCTTGAAGGTTGTTTGTTGTCGTGCGGTCGTGAAGATCGTTTGAAGGGCATAGGAGAACCGTGTGAGAATGATGGGGTCGTTTCTGGTGGATAGAGCAGGAGAAGAGTTAGTGCAAGTGTTCCGGCGATATGCTATTGAAAATGGAGGAGGTATGGTGGCTTCTAGGGTTGCAGGTAGGTAGATGAAGATGAGGGAGCAGAGGCGGTTGATCGCTGCTGGTGTGAGGAGGTGGTGGCGCAATTGAGGTTGTTGCAGGTTGAGTTCGGGTGCAGCTTACGATGGCAATGGAAGATGTTGCAGGTGATGTCAGGGTTTCTATGATGGAGGGAGGAAGCGGAAGGAGGGAAGCAGGAGGTGAGAACCTATAAATAGTTTGTTGTAAGACGGGATGCCTAAACGGTCCCGGGGTAGATGTTGGACAAATGGTTTCGAGGTGGAATGCCCATATGGTCTTGCAAAAAGATGCCTATACGGTCTTGCAAAAAGATGACTATACGGTCTTGCAAAACCATTTAGAGGAAAAATGATAGCCCAAGACCATTAGGGCATATCATTTGATTGAATGGATGGGGACCGTTGATCAACGATCTGGTGGTGGAGAAAATCTCACGGTCTAAGACCGAATGGATGAACGACTAAGACCGATAGGTCGAAACCATATAGATGAAATTGTATGGGTGAAACTGTATGGTCTAGACCAAGGATGAGTGAGGGTAGGTCAAGGGTTGAGAAAGGTGGGTCCCACTCAAAAGGGTTTGATTCGAATGATGGTTGATGGAGGTAAATATGGAGTGAAGTAAGGGGTAGTGATGATTGAAGGTGGATTAGGGTTAAAAGGAAGTGGATGACAGCTGATTGTTCGACCTCATCAAGACTTGCAAAAATTCAACATAAACTCAGTTAATAATTTTGGTAATTGAACCAATTAGGCAATTTTGTATGTTGTGATATTTAGTAAATGAAAATGGATGTATTGAGTCAAATTGGCCCCAAAAAGGTGACTGAAAATCATGATGAATATGCATTCATCATTTACGATCATATATGGTTTAGGTTAGGAATAAAGGTATCAAACCCTAATACCATCATATTGTGGATCATAAGGGTTACAAACCCTAACTGGGGGTATTAGGTGCACCTTAATATATACTAGATTTAAATAATTAGTTTTAACATAGGATGCCATTAAGAACATCCACATCAGTTTATGCATATTATGGTTATGACAATATGCAATCATTAGTCTTAAAACCCTACTTCATTTATTTATGTATTAGAACAACTAAATGATCATCAATCTCATCCTAATATGATTTAAGATATCAAGATCTTATCATAATTCAATGATGTCATAATATTCATCAAATAACTTTATCTAACATAATTAACAACCAATTCATTAAAAACTAGGGTTTAGAAGTGTTAAACACCTTATATTCATTTACTAGCTATACTTTTAGAACTATGATCAGAATCATGCTTTGAAAGTATTTTATGCGGAATCCACAAATTTGTTTTGAGCAAAATCATGTATAGTCTCGATATATTCTGACCAATAAATTAATTTCTAAAATTATTCTTAATAAAGAGAGGCCATGTCAACAATATAGGCTTTATTCATTTTCCAAACGGGTTCCTGGTGGACCAATACGTTCGAGCCACATCACAACCCTATCCACATAGGTAGGGTGATTATGAGAGGCTAAAGACTTTTCTATCCATGTACAATTACATAGATGTGTTACACATACTAGGGCATATTAGTCAAATGACACAAAGGGTCATCTTCTCCCTTTTTGCGACTCAAGTGGGTACTCCAACCATTGTCGAGGTCAAACCAATAGTTGTCTCTCACCTCTGAGGCCTGGTGGAGTCCCTGGAGACTAGAATCATGTTTGGATGGACCTAGCAGACTGGAGGAGATATTGAGTTGAGCCTCGAGGGGCTGATTGGCCGATCTCGGGACCAGTAGGTCATGACTACTACTGGAAAGTTGGTAATCCAAGAAAGGAGGAACAATTACCTTATGATTCTTTTCTAGTAAGATAGATAAAGATCCAACACATCCTCATGAGAATCGGGAAACCACATCGTTGTCTAGGGAGGTTAGAACCTCTGAGCTTCATCTTCCACAAGTGTAGGGCTTGCTAGAGAAGTTGATGGGTTGGTGGAGACCTTCTAGGGTGTCTGCGGTGTATATGAGGGGTTGCCAAGGCTCTAAGGGTCCAAAAAATGCATGTGGTATCCTATGCATAGGTGTACCCTACCCAAAACCTTCTTATGTTCCAAGTGTAGGAGGTTCTCCCAATGTGCAATTTGGGCATTATCAAATCTCTTCTTGATAATGTTTATCCTCAGGTTCATTGGGTTCCTTTGTTTACCCTAAATTCAATGGAACTAATTTCACAGAGTTTGGGAGAGTGTAGAGAGGGAACACACTAGAGGGGAGTCTAGGTATCGTTGGACTTCATCTGGATGAAGATGATGACCCGCCAGCCACTCGATCTGTGATCGAAGGCTGGGATGTAGAGTTTCATCCCATGTCACACGCCTAAGGTCCTGGATTATACAGATCTTGGGGTGACAACTTCTTTTAAATCGTATAATCATGATATTTTCTCCACTGTATTCAATATATAATAAATATGCTAAAAATCATATAGGCCACTAAGATTATCTAATTGATCCCAAATTTTAGTGAAACCTTTTATTTGCCATTGTCTATATTAAGGTAAAGTTTGGGATTGAAAGTTGTAAGGTCCCTGACCTGGGTTTTGGGATAACCCTGGATGTTTTGCATAAGTAATATGATTATAACCTTGTCTTAATCTTTTGAAAAGTAATTAATACTTAAGGAGAGATCAAGTTTCAAGTTTGGTCATGTTTGATTGTTGTTTGAGCAATGTTTGCTTGTTTTGGACCAAAGTGCAATTTACCCAAGATAAGAGGTTATCTTGCAATATGTCAGATGATGGGTGTTCCCTTAGTACTTTTTCATCATAAGAGAGACCATGATGCTAAGGGGCGCCTTGTGTAAATCCTATATTCCAAGTTGAGCTTGTATGGTTGACATTTGTGCTTTATGTGCTAGTTTTGGTGCAACTTGCAACTTATCCAATATATATGGTTGATGTGCAATTTACCACCCCTAGAGTGTTCCTACTCACTCTTAGTATCATTTAGAGGATAGAGAGAGAAGGTGTCACCTTTTTTGAGTCTTGGTTGAGTGATAACACTCTTGGTGATGTTAGAACCATAGAAAGTTGAGTACCCTAAACTCTAGATGAGGTTATGTCATGTTGTGAAGATAATATGGAGGTTCCTACCAGTTTAGAAACTAAAGAGGGAAGTCCCCTATCGGTTTGGAAACTTTTGTAAGCATTCATGATGGGCTGGGCACCTCAAATAGGTGGAAGCCTATTGGTTTTAGACTTCCTTGCAAAAGTGGTATCAGTTTGTACACAAAGTCCTGATGAGTTGTGATATCTTGTCAAGGAAGCTACCCAATGGACGATACCTTACACTTGTATTATCCACAAGAGTTTTTCATGTCAAGATAAATGAGGTTGCATGGTGTCACCACGCATGTACATGTGTCACCCACGTACATATGGTGATGACACCTTACACATACTCTCTTTAATGAGCCTTAATTATATATACCTCTCTTTTCACCTTCTAGTAAACCTTTTGACTCTTTTACCATCTCTTGCTTAGTGGATGACCCTAGGAGCTCAAGGAGGTAGTGGAAGGATGAGAAACTTGCCCAAGGTAAATCCATGGCTATCTCCTACCTTGGATGGGTTATTCTTCTCGAACCATGATTATTTCCTTCCTTCTTCACCAAGTTCCTTACTATGAAATCTTCTTTCATATCGAATTGTTGTGATCGAGTCTTAGACTCTTGATATGTTATCTTTAACCTTGGGAATGTGGATCTTGGAAGCTTGAAGCTTTAGTGGTGATCTTGAGGTGGGTTATATAACTTGAACTCAATTTTATATGGGGTTTCTACATTCATCTTTTTTTGTTTGAATAATAGTTCTATGAGCTCTAAATGGATACATGGGGTTGCTGTCCATGAACTAGAGTAGTAATGGATGACGAGTTTGAGCTTGAATATGATAAATCTGATATGCACAAATCGATATTGGTTTGTGAAAACCCTAACTCGATACAAGGGTATAGGCATGGAAACCGATACACATGAACTCATACTCCTTTTTGTTTGTTACATGAGTAGGAATACTATCCATCCAATTGTTTAACCTATAACCTAAATAATAAGAATAAGGCAGGTCAATATCTATAAGGTAGCTAAGTCGATACACATACTTGTACCATCACATGGATGGCCAACATGACTTGTGATACTCTAAAAAACAATATGTTGTTGTTAGGCCGATATGTTAGATGCTCTTAAAATGATATGCCTCAAAGACACTATCTTGTGATGACCAAAAGATGACTAGTGAAGATGGAATATTAAACTATGATGCCTTACTTGAGTGTGGAGGCGGACATGGTCAATCCAAACCCTTATCTGATACACTCACAAATCTAATATCCCTTTAGCCCAATCCATGTGTGATGGGTGATACACATAGTCTGACATACTTTTTAAAAGTGTGGGAAACACATTCCTTGAGGTCTTGGCCGTTACACCAAGTAGTGGTGGGCCAATAGGTGAACGAACTAAGGCATTGAATATGGGTTCATCCGATGTAATACAAACCATAGAGACTGATACTCCATATTGAGTAATGGTCGATACTCAAAGGGATAAGCTAAGCCGATACCCTAGAAGATGATGAGTCCGACACACTAGTCGGTTGAGTGGTCGATACCCTAACTAGATGGTGTGGCCGACATACACCATAGGTTGATATGGTCGATACATAATGGGTTGATATGGCCGATACACAATGGATTGATGTGGTCGATACACAAAGAGATAGTGTGGTCGATAACCTAAAGAACACTATAGATGATATACCTTCTCAAGCATCTCTAAACCGATACCAATTGACATGCCTTGGCCGATACAAGTAATGGTACTTTGGCTGATACAAACACGTGTGTCTAGGCCGACACAAGGTGTAACATTTAGGTTGATACACCTTGTCCGACACACCTTGATGAGTGTAGGCCAATACACCTTGAATATAATCAATGAATACACTATAAAGTTATGAGATGGATATACTTTGAAAAGTGTAGGCTAGTATACCCTAAATAGGGTCAAGTCGATACTACAAGTTAAAGTTGAATCTAGTATCCTAGTAAGGATGAGAGAGAAACTTATATCACTCATGTAGATAATCAATTAATGATAATTGATGAGAGTATTCAAGTATGATTGAATACTTATGGCAATGAAATAATCTCCTAGATGTTAGGAATTATGAATTAGGGATTCGGTTATTGAACAAAACCCTAAAGACCCTAATGGGTTACAATAGAAGTCCTAACCCTAATTATGAGAGGGTTGTCACTTGATTGAGTGATTATCTGGGATACATTTGAATGTAAAGATGATAATATAAGCTCCTAGAAGTGAGGAGTTATGGTCTGGGGTTGGTGATTGAATATAACCCTAGAAACCCTAATTATTTGAAAAGAGAAACCCTAACCCTAAACCTAATCACAAGAGGGAATGTAACTTGAAATGGCATGATGATAATATTCAGTGGTTACAATAATGAAATCTTAACCATGAATGCCTAATGGATATAGCCAGATGAGGGCTATAGTGGTTATATATTATAACTTGATTATTCCTTATGAGTCCTATGAAATAGTACTTTAATAGGAAGAATATATATTGGTCTGATCACTTGGAAAAAACATAAATTCTTAGAAGGTGATGTGGTACTAATGGTGAGTTCAAAGGATTGATATCCCATGATGAAAATGATAGGGTAACACAAAGGTGTTCTCACTTTTAAATAATCTTAGACAATATGATATACCTTCATTTTATTATACTTATAACTTGATTAAGGGGACCATTCTTTCACAACATGGTGCTGATATTTAAATTGATATATCTTTTATCATGAGACCCTAACCATGCAAGTATTTTGAGATAATAGGCATAGCCAATTATGGGCGATGATGATGTGACATTATATAGATGGAATGGGCCTTGTGAGCCATGTAAAATATGTGAACAACATGTATGATGTTTATATGGGTTTTATGATTTAGAGTTGGTTGTTGCCTAATGAGAGGTGACATTGTTGTATAATGAACTAAGAATATTGAACATTTGTAGTATGTGACATTCAAGTAGATGGGTCTGATGACCTAGAGATGATTATTGCATGGTAATAGGTGACATTTTTCGAAGATGAACTGAGGGTTTGATACCCAAAACATGTGACCATGATGAAAATATTTTAGGGATGAGATTCCCAATAATATGTTCAAGGGATTGAGATCCCAGGAAGGGTATGGCAAGATATATTCCAATTAATACCAAATTTCTTGAAAATGTATTATTCTTTCCTTGGTAGTAATTACCAATAGTTCATGCTTGCAACTTGATTGATTCTAAAAGATGTAGTAATGCACTTATCCTATCAAGTGAACTAAGAATGTAGTTTCCCTGGCCATAGATCCATTCGGTGTCAGAACTTGTTGAACGGTGAAACGAGTGTAACTTAGAGCGCATATTGTTGAATATGAGGGGTACAAGTTGTATCCTGAATCCACAGAATTGGCTATGAGCCATACCCTGAAAAGAGTGTAATTAAGGCCATAAATCCAATACAAAAGAAGAGTATGGATGCAGGACATGACTCAATATATATATGCAAGATTGATTGTAGGTCATACCCTGAATAGAGGACATGCTACATGTTGTATCTCTATAGTGAAGAGCCTCTATATGTTGGGCTAGATAAAATGTAGATTGACTCATATGTTAATGTCACTCTCATACTGACTGAGGAAGATGAGGTCATAGATTTCGGCTCTTCCATAGACCTATATGGCATTGATGCTTACTTCATAGTGGTTAGATGGAGATGAAAGGTATATTCCCATCTCTGCAGGGTATAAGAAGGATTGTTTAAAGATGTAATCAGCCATGTAGCATATTTGTTTAAGGATTAAATACAGAAACATTGGTTGAAGCCTTGCTTTGCTTTTATACTATTTAGTTTGTAACAGTTATACATGTTCTTCATATTCCTTTTAAAAGTGATTGAATGATCAATTTCTCAATTGTAGATATATAAATTAATGAAATGATCAGACTGCTCTACTCTACATATAATCAGCAGTTATACATGTTTAATTCAATAAAGTTTCTTCTACTCTCACTCATAAAAGTTTAACCATGATAATAAGAGTGTTGACGGAGAGTTATATCTCTCACTAGGACTTGTTGTCTCACCCTGTGTGTTCCACAACTTTTTAGGTGGATGTGTACAACAAGGAAGTGATCTTATAGATGAGAGTAGGAAGTAACAATTGGAATAGTAGTAACAGCTCAGAATGAGTGTGTTATTATGTGTCTAATAGAATAGAGTCATATGTGTCATTCTTGTACTCTCAGGTCCTTGGGAGATAGTGGATACAAATTCCTTGATGTATAATGTTGATTTTGTGTACATTTCTGGTAAAGCAACTGCTATCTCATATCCTTGCTATATGAAGGAATGATGTATGTATAAGCTGACAATGATGTTTATGTAAATATGGCCTTGGGCCTTTTTGTGAAAAGTTCCTGGCATTGGATCTTTGTGGAAAGGAATGATTGTAAGTTTTAGTGATTTTTGGTAATCATAGTTAATGGTTGTTTCTGTAAGGTTTTGCGTGATGATTGTTATTATTGGATAGCGGTTGTCACAAGTTTGGTATTAGAGCTATAGATTCGCTGAGTCTACAGGGACATAGGATTAAGGTTGTTGAGTCAGTTCTAACTGTCCTCCAGTATGTCTAATTGTGGCTTCTGCTTATGCAGAATAAAGTATAAAGCCTAGGGATGTCTGGAGAACACGAGGAACATGTTGCTGAAAGTAGTTCCGCTGCACTACGAGAAGGTGCAAGGGATTAGGCAAGAGGAGAGCGAGTGCCTGAGAATCCCCAGTTGGATCAGTCTATATTAGAAAATCCTTCTTTTCATGCTCTTGTTGGGCAGGTTATGATGACAATTCTACATATAGTGGACATGACACTAGTGATACCACCTACGGAACCGGTTCCTAATACTGAATTTTTGAGTTTTGGTAAGATCCTTAAATAGACATGTCATGTTAAAATAATGAAAAATGCAGGAAAAACAAAAACCTGGCAAGAAAATAGAGCCTACTACAAGTGCAGACAGATAGGACATCTGAGAGGGCAGTGTCCAAAAAGGGGCAATAAATTGACTATTAAGAAAAATTCTACACAATCTCAAGGATAGTTGACTACTAGCTCTAAAAAGCTCAAGTTTTCCGTACCACCAGTATGACAAACACTTAGTGCATTAGGGTAGTGGTCGTCAAGTAAGGGAAAAGGTCCTAACTTACACATGTAAATGCTTCTGACTTAGCCTCTACATCAGTAACAAGACCATCCATACGATGGTGTGAGATCAGGACATGTTTTAGATGTGGATAAATTGGGCATATTAGACCCTTTTGTCCAAGGAAAGAGGTTGAGATGGGCCAACAGTTAAGGCCAACTCAGTAGGACTTACAAAAGTCACGGTCCAATAGTGCCAAAAGGCAAAGGTGACAAAGGTAAACGATTAGACTTCATGTTGTGATTCAACCAGAGATGGTAGATGACCCATAAGGGGTAACATGTCAGACAAAACATTTTCATTCTAAATTGTTTTCTCCTTACTTTACATGTTAATTATAAGAGGAATAGTTGTTGTTTGAATTTCTTTTGTTTAATCCATGGAGACATGAGAAAAGATGAAGAGGATTAGAATTTATATTCTGTTCAGTATTCTCTAAATGGTTTTATAGTTTCTTCTGCTCACATAAATAGGAAGAGGTAAGAAAGAGATACCTAGAAAGAACCAAAGATACTATGTTTTACAACTCAAAAGAGATACATAAAGTAAGAAACATGATATAAAATGAAGTGCATGCTACCTAATCTCAATGTTTAATACCCTAGCTAGGTATTCAACTACTGAAGACAAGGTAAGTATGCAACTCTTAGATTGCTATTTTTCTGATTACTCTGATCAAATAGTCATTTTGATGTAAACTAAAGAGCAATATGATATCATAAATGTGGCAGAGAGATTCTTATCACATTATAAATGGTAATAAAGTGAAACCTGAGTAATCTCATACCAACCAAAGAATATAAGAAAGTGTAAAATGTAATCATCATGATATATAAAAAGGAAACAAAGGACGTAATCTCTGTTTGATAAAGAATATGAAGAGAATAATGATCATTGTGGTAAAACAAGGAAATGTTCATGACCATAAAGAACAAAAACCAAAGAAGGAGTAAAAACATGTAATCATCCTTATAGTTCCTATGCCAATGGCAAGGAAATCAAGATGAAACTGAATTGAATGACACATGATAAGTGAAAACTTGTATAATAATTAAACAAAGTCAATGAGCTCCTTCTCCCTTGTAGCAGTCTCTGGACAGTGCTATGGTGATAAGGAAAAGCATGTTTCCTTTATACTTCCTTTCTAGGGATATGAGGTTTGAGTAAGTTTCATATCACTTGGTACATATGTTGTGATGTAACCTTGAGAGGGATACCTAGAAAGTATCAGCTAGGGGTTGGACTTTAGTTCCAAGATGATGACATCTAAGAATAATGACGTTTTATGAACCTCAAAAGATGTTGAAGTTCTTCTAATATGTTTGGGTCTCATAGTAACAACAGAGGCTGGATGAGATAAAGATATGATGTGTTTTTGGCACAAGTGATAGAGACCAAGGTGTGGAATCCTGGTATCCAATGAGTGGCAGTTGTGTGTGAACCCGAGAATATCTCTCTTGATAATATGATTAAGTGTTTGACTACCTTGGAAGGATTGACTTTGAGATCAATCTGGTTACAGGTGCTCCACCTATAGTATGGGTATCACTTGTTAGGGGATCATGAACCGCATGATATGATGATGGCAAGGATGAACAAGTTGAAGAAATGGTTGCAACATATGCTTGGGTAAATTTCATTAGGTTGAGTACAAACCCTTGGAGTACACCTATCAGGTTTGCAAGTAAGGAGGATTTTGAAGGGATGTACATTGATGAGTAGAATTTCTAATCTCCATCTAGATCAGTTGAAAAGAAAAGTACAATTGGAAGTGTATGTAATAGCATGCCAGTTGGTACAAATCATACATGCACTTTGTGTTGAATCAGTAGATCAGAGTACCACAATGGAAACATGGTAGGTATTGTAATCTTAAGTAAGTGACATATGCATCTCTTGCCTTTCTTAGAAAGAAGACATGTTGAGGTTTGAAAAGGGTATGGTGAACGTACAAGTTTGACAATCTTATTATATGATATGATAAGTTGAGAAGGTGATACATAAGAAGGAGTCGACCCCTAAGGTAAATAAGGATAAGTATATATAGTGCTTTTACGGCTAAGAAAGTATCACTTAGCATAAGATTTATTTTGCAGCCAGTAATGGAGAAGATAAGTTGAGTATGTACCTTGTACAGTAGATCCTATGTTAACCTTAGATGAAGGAAAAATATGTTGGTTAAGTCTTATGAATTTTCCCTAACATCAAGGAACAATGTGAAAGTGGAAGTTGAAATGCATAAGTAATATCTATCTCCTTTCGCCTGGGATTTCGGAGGCAAAATACTTATTAGGGGTTTATAACTTGTAAGGACCCTGACCTGGGTTTTTTGATAACCCTAGATGTTTTTCCTAAGTAAGATGATTAGAACTTTGTCTTAGTATTTTGAAAAGAAATTAAGACTTAAGGAGAGCTCAAGTTTCAAGTTTGGTCCTGTTTGAATGTTGTTTGAGCAATGTTTGCTTGTTTTGGACCAAAGTGCAATTTACCCAAGATAAGGGGTTATCTTGCAATGTCACATTATGGGTGTTCCATTATTACTTTATCATTATAATAGATATCATGATTCTAAGGGGCGCCTTGTGGAAAGCCTAAATTCCAAGTTGAGCTAGTATGGTTGATGCTTGTGCTTTATGCGCTAGTTTTGGTGGAACATGCAACTTACCCAATATATGGGGTTGATGTGAAATTCACAACTCTAGAGTGTTCCTACTCTCTCTTATTATCATCTATAGGAGATATAGAGAGAGCAGGGGGTGCCTAGTTTGAGTCTTGGTTGAGTGATAACACTCTTAGTGATGTTAGAACCATAGAAAGTTGAGTACCTTGAACCCTATATGAGGTTGTGTCGAGTTGTGAAGGGCATATGGGGTGCCTATCAGTTTATAAACTAAAGAGGAAGTCCCCTATCATTTTTATAACATTTGTAAGAATTCATGATGGGCTAAGAACCTCAAATAGGTGAAGCCTATCGGTTTAATACTTCTTTGCAAAAGTGATATTAGTTTGTACACAAAGTAATGACGAGTTGTGATATCTTGTCAATGAAGCTACCCAATGTCCGATACCTTACCCTTGGATTATCCACAAGAAGTTTTCATGTCAAGATAAATGAGGTTGCATGGTGTCATGATGCATGGACACATGTCACCCATGTGCATATGGTGATGACACCTTACACATACTCTCTTTCATGAGCCTCAACTATATATACATCTCTTTTCACCTCCTAGTTAACCTTTTGGCTCCTTTACCATCTCTTTCTTAGTGGACTACCCTAGGAGCTCAATGAGGAATAGGAAGGCCGAGCAAATTGCCCAAGGTAAAGCCATGGTTTTCTCCTACCTTGGATGGGCTATGTTTCTCGAACCATGATTCTTTCCTTCCTTCTTCACCAGTTCCTTACTATGAAATCTTCTTTCATATAGAAGTGTTGTGATTGAGTATTTGACTCTTAAGTCATCTTCAATCTTGGGAATGTGGATCTTGGAAGCTTGAAGCTTTAGTGTTGATCTTGAGGTGGGTTATATAACTTGAACTCAAATTTATTATTATTCACCTTTTATCATGCAATACTTGGTGATTCCTTTTCTACATTTGACTTTTCTTGTTTGAATAATGGCTCTATGATCTCTAAATGGATATATGAGGTTGTTGTTCATAAACTAGAGTAGTAATGGATGAATATTTTGAGCTTGAAGATGATGAAACCAATATGCACAAACTGATGTTGGTTTGTGAAAACCCTGACCCAATACAAGGGTATAGGCATGGAAACTAATACACATGAACTCCTACCCCTTTTTGTTTGTTAGATGAGTAGGACTATTGTCGTTTGAATTGTTTAGACTATCACCGAAATGATAAGAATAAACCAGGCCAATATCTAGAAGGTAGCCAAGTCGATACACATGCACCATCACATGGATGAATGATATGACTTGTGATACTCCAAAAAAACAATATGTTGTTGTTAGGCTGATATGTTAGATGCTCTAAAAATGATATGACTCAAAGGCACTAGCTTGTCATGACCAAAAGGTAACTAGTGAATATGGAATATTAAATTATGATGCCTTAGTTGAGTGTGGAGGCCGACATGGCCAATCCTAACCTTAATCTAATACACTCACAAATCTGATATCCCTCTAGCCTAATCCATGTGTGATGTCTAATACACTTAGTCTGACATACTTTGTAAAAGTGTGGGAAACATATTCCTTGATGTCTTGGATGATACACCAAGTAGTGGTGGGGCCAATAGGTGAAAGAACTAAGGCATTGAATAAGGGTTCATCTGATACAATACAAACCCTAGAGGCCAATACCCCATATTGAGAAATGGCCAACACTCAAAGGGATAAGATAGGCTATACCCTTGAAGATGATGAGGCCGACACACTAGTTGGTTGAGTGGATGATACCCTAAGTAGATGGTGTGGCCAATATACACCATGGGTTGATATGGCCGATACATAATGGGTTGATATGGCTGATACATAATGGGTTGATGTGTCTGGTACATAAAGAGATAGGGTGGGTGATACCCTAAAGCACACTATAGCTGATATACCTTCTCATGAATCTCTAAACCGATACCAATTGACATGCCTTAGCCGATACAAGTAACGGTACTTTGTCCGACACAAACACATGTGTCTAGGCCGACACAAGGTGTAATGTGTAGGCCAATACACCTAGGCCGACACACCTTGATGAGTGTAGGCCAAATACACCTTGAATATAATCAAAGAATACACTATAAAGTAATGAGATGGATATACTTTGAAAAGAGTAGGCCAGTATACCCTAATGAGGGTCAAGTCGATACTTGAAGTTAAAGTTGAATCTAGTATCCTAGTGAGGATGAGAGAGAAACTATATCACTCATGTTGATAATCAATTAATGATAATTTATGAGAGTATTCAAGTATGATTGAATACTTATGGGAATGAAATAAGCTCCTATATATGATGAATTATGAATTAGGGATTCAGTTGTTGAATAAAATCCTAAGGACCCTAATCGGTTACAATTGAAGTCCTACCTCTAATTATGAGAGGGTTGCAACTTTATTGAGTAATTATATGTGATACAATTGAATGTAAAGATGATAATATATGCTCCTTGAAGTGAGGAGTTATGGTCTGGGGTTGGTGATTGAATATAACCATAGAAACACAAATCCGTTGAAAAGAGAAACCCTAACCCTAATCACAAGAGGGAATGTAACTTGAAATGGCATGATGATAATATTCAGTGGTTACAATAATGAAATCTTAACCATGAATGCCTTATGGATATAGAAAGATGAGGGATATAGTGGTTATAATCTATTATAACTTGATTATGCCTTATGAGGCCTACGAAATAATAGTTTCACAGAAAGAATATATATATGTATGATCACCTGGAAAAAACATAATTTCCTAGAAGGCGATGTGGTACTTAATCGTGAGTTCAAAGGATTGATTCCCAAGATAAAAATGATAGGGTAACACAGAGGTTTTATAACTATTAAAGAATCTTAGAAAATATGATATACCTTCATTTTATTATGCTTGTAATGTGATTAAGGGGATTATTCTTTCACAACATGGTGCTGATATTTAAATTGATATCTCTTTTATCATGAGACCCTAACCATGTAAGTGTATTTTAGATAATAAGCATATCCAATTATGGGATATGATGATGTGAAATTATATAGATGGAATGGGCCTTGTGAACCATGTAAAATAATTTATCGACATGTATGATGTTTATATGGGTCTTATGATTTAGAGTTGGTTGTTTCCTAATTAGAGGTGACATTGTTCAATAATGAACTAATAAGATTGAAACTCCGTAGTATGTGACAATAAATTATATGGGTCTGATGGCCTAGAGATGATTGTTGCCTGGTAAGAGGTGACACTATTCAAATATGAACTAAGGGTTTGATACCTAAAACATGTGATCATGATGAAAATATTTAAGGGACCAGATTCCCAGTAATATGTTCAAGGGATTGAAATCCCAAGAAAGGTATAGCAAGATGTATTCCAATTAATACCAAATTTCTTGAAACATGTATTATGCTTTCCTTGGTAGTAATTACCAATAGTTCATGCTTGTAACTTGATTCATGCTAAAAGATGTAGTAATGCACTTCACCTATAAAGTGAACTAAAAATGTAGTTGCCCTGGCCATAGATCCATTCGGTATCAGAACTTTCTAAATGGTGAAGCGAGTTTAACTCGAAGCACATATTGTTGAATATGCGGGGTACAAGTTGTATCCTGAATCCACAGGATTGTCTATGAGCCATAACCTGAAAACAGTGCATTCAAGGCTGTAGATCCAATACAAAAGAAGATTATGGTTGCAGGCCATGACTCTCTCTCTCTCTCTCTCTCTCTGTATATATATATATATATATATATATATATATATATATATATATATATATATATATATATATAGGATTGATTGTAGGCCATATCCTGAACAAATAACATGCTACACGCTATATATCAATAGTGAAGAGCCTCTATATGCCAGGCTAGCTAAAATACAGATTGACTCATATGCCACTGCCACTGTCATACTAACCGGGTCTTCCATAGACCTATATGGCATTGATGCTTACTTCACAGTGGTCAGTTGGAGATGAAAGGTATATTCCCATCTCTGCAGGGCATAAGAAGGATTGTTTAAAGTTGTAATCAATTGTGCAACATATTTGTTAAAGGATTAAATACAGAAATGTTGGTTGAATCCTTGCTTTGCTTTTATACTATTTAGTTTGTAACAATTATGCATGTTATTCATATTCCTATTAAAAGTGATTAAATAATATATTGCTCAATTGTAGATATATAAATTAATGAAATGATGAGACTTCTCTAATCTACATATAATCAACAGTTATACATCTTTAATTCAATGAAGGTTTCTACTTCTCTCATTCATAAAAGTTTAATTGTGATAATAATAATGTTGGCAGAGAGTTATATCTCTCACTGGGACTTGTTGTCTGACCCTGTGGGTTCTACAACTTTTTAGGTGGACATGCACAAGAAGGTAGTGATCGTATAGTCGAGAGCGGGCAGTAGCAGCAGGAATAGCAGTAACATCTCTGGTTGAGTGTGATGTTTTGTGTCTACTAGAATAGAGTCCTATGTGTCATTCATGTACTCTCAGGTCCTTGGGAGATTGTTTTAATATCTAGTTTTATGATCGATCTGAGATTTTGGCTAGAAATGCCTTAATGTATAATGTTACTTTTGTGTACGTTTCTGGTAAAGCAACTATTGTCTCATATCCTTTCCATATGAAGGAATGATGTCTATATAAGCTAACAATGATGCTTATGTAAATATGGCCTTGGGCCTTTTTGTGAAAAGTTCCTCACAGTGGATCTTTGTGGGAAAAAATGATTTTAATTTTTATTGATTTTTTGTATTTTGTTGTTAATGGTTGTTTCTGTGAGGTTTTGTGTGTTGATTGGTATCATTGGAGAGTTTTTTTCACAAAATTATTACAATAAACACATTTTTATTGATCTTAAAATTTATCCTTAAATTAGTCATAGGTCACAAACAATCAAATAAATATCCCAAAACTTGGATGTTTCTTCTTTTATTCATTATCTCGTATCATGCCAAGTATTAATTTTATATTACATTCATTTGGCATCTGAATATTTGAAACCTAGGTAAAGAATAGATAATCACTACTTTAATTATTTATAACTCTAGAATCTTCTAGACTTTTTTCCCATTGTCTCCTAAGGAGATTATTAATAATTTCTAAAATTATTGACACCATATTGTGCACAAAATATCTTCCTTTATCTTATCTTTCAATGGGTTATTTATCACACAAATAGCTTAGTTAGGGTAAAATTAGATTTTTAAACCCATGACTCAAAATAGGCCTTCTAAATGACCCAACCCATTAAATATTCTATTAATCATGAATTAAAAGTCGAGGTAATCATAATATCTTAATCTGAATTTATCAAAATTTGAGGGATCTTGCATTCATCCCTCCTTAAAAGGAATTTTGTCCCTAAAATTTAAAAATAATAATGTTAAGGTGAATGATGACTCATATTAGCCTCAAGCTTTAGATCTAACCACCTTTCTTGGATAGGTTTTAGCTTGGTCATCTTTCATAACTTTTGTTGATAAAAACGTTTCTCATCTTATAAGTTGGAATCCTAATAAATTTCTTAGGGTACTATTCCACACCCTCATTCTTGACATTACGTTATCACGTGATGCTTTTAATTTCACTTAGTGATCAAATTTTCACCTGGTTTTCCAGACTCTTATTAATTGATTCTCATATAAAGGTGAGCTATCACCTCCAAAGCCCAAATTATTCCATAAAAATTTAACTTCTGCATTCTTTTCACATGTCAATTTTATGCACCACATATGACTACCCAATCTCTACACCCATAATAAAATTAAATAAGCATTCGGTTACTGTCCAAATACAAAGTTCACCTCATTCTACATGTAGAGATAGAGCACCCACACATCATCTTATAATTTCAAATTTTAGATTGAGTCACCCTCGACAATGACTACTAACCATGAATACATTCAAATTCCATGAATTGTCCTTAAATAACTTGGACTTAGGGATAGTACCCTTATCACCCTTGAGTTTGCGCACAACTCCCTTTAGATTCAATTTCAATCATTACTACATGTGTTCTTGTATTCCTTGTATTCACATTTCATTAGCCTTAGTCATTCCCTTAAGGTCTATAGGGGTATAGGTAACTTTAAAGAGATCTTCCTCTGACCCCAAGGGCCTCATGTATATGTATGACCTCTCAAGACTTATGAATTTATGGAGTTCCATTTCCTCTTGACCCCTTGGGCCTTAGATGCACATGGAGTGGCCAACTCCTGACCCCTCAGTCCTTATGTGCATGTGGCTGACAATCTCTTCTGACCACATGGGCCTTATGTACTTAGAATAAGATCAAATCTTGACCTCTTAGGTCTTTTGTACCTTAACTTATACCTACTTGAGACTAGAGTTGACTTACAACTCTACCATCCCCTAGCTTTATTGAAATTCCATAGTTCATTTCATTCATCATTTTTCTTGATGTTACCCCTTATCTCCTTGAGCTTTAAATACATAGAAAGTGTCTTTTCATGAGCTCTTCATTGCATAGGGATAATTTGAGCCTCACCTATTCTCCCAACAATGATAACATATGGCTCAAATATTCCATGCATAGGGATAACATAAGGTTCTTCCCTACCTAGGGCTAATTTGAGCCTAACTTGAGCTTCTGCCCTACCTAGGTCTATTTCATGTTTCACTTAAGTAGCTTCCTTGCATAGGGCTATGTTGGACCACTTCCATGTATAGGGATAACCGAGATACTACAACTTGATACTATCATTATTTTTATCTGACACTATATTAGGATAAATATTTCCAAATATCATTATATTTTTATGTCACATTACTCATCCTTCCCCAAGAGAGTTTTGACTTATACTTCCTTCATAGGATTTTACTTCAATGTGTTAGCTTTCAATTTACACAATTTTCTCAAGCCAAAGTTTTCATTCATATATATTTATCCATCCTGAGAATTAATCCCAATGCACACCCTTCTTCTTCAAACTTAGTGGTTGTAGGGTTTACATACCTTAGATGTAGGAATCCTTCAATGTAAATTACTTGCCATTACATATTTACCATGGGATTTCTCCAACCAAGGTTTCATATTTACATACATTGAAATTATATGTTTCTCATTTGACGACTTGTCCTAATTAGGTAGGGTATAGGCTTTTGTTCCCATACCATCCCATCAAATTGCATACCTTTAGGGATAGGCCCTTAGAGGATGCCCAAGGTTTCCTTAATTCTAAAAAATAAGGTTGTTCACCTTCTAGGTAAGGTCCTAACCTAGGGTGTCTTCTTGACCTCTAGGAGGAGGTTAGTCTTTCTATTCACAACCTAACCCCATCATTTTAGGGCTATGCCTCCCTCGTAGGTCTTTTCCAAATCTTGGGATGACCCACCTCAGGTCGGGATACCAACCTTATAACTGCATTGAGGGTCCTATATTTACATTATGTCATTACTAATTTCATGTGTGTCATTTATATTCAAAGCCCTCTATGTGTAACAACCACCACTTTTTAGTGTTCAGAGGACCTTAAAGTCAAGCATGATTGCTTGAAATTTTTGGGATCAGATTTAACACATAACAAATAATAGTAAATAATTTCCATTAATTTGAACTTGATTAAATACACATATTGAATTAAACACCTTGAAGGTGTTACATGAATACTTCAAGAACTAATTTTTAAATAAATGAAAATAAATACTAAACCATCAAATCCTACTTGACTTACCTTTAATATCTTCAAGAGCTTTCAACATTTATCTTCATGTCCTTTATAGTGAGTATCAACTACCTAAAACTCCAATAAACAATATGCGGTCAACATATTTCTATATTGCTACATTCATCCAAAACATCACATATGCATATATTCAACAATCATTTAGCAAAACATATGAACTTGTATTTTCTTTCATATTCTAACCCGTTCTTTTTATGCCTTCTCAGGTGTAATCACTATCCATCATTGGACTTATGTGCATTAATCTGTGATGGGTGAAACTCAGGATTTAGAATATTCTATATTTATGTATACTCATAGGGACTTTATAGTTTGCATTAAATAAATAAAAATCTAACATAAATCACTCACCCAATCTTTTGAGAAACCCCAAAAAATGTGAAAAGTCAATACTTGTAATCATAAGTGTAACCGCTTACCTTTGTCATGTAGAAGTCATGTAGTTATACTTCAAGTGTACTTTATGCAATCCAATCAACTAAGGTATATGTAAGGCCCCTGACCTAGCTTAGTGCTTGAGTATGTTTATATTTCTTAATAAGATGTGTATAACCTTAATCTGATCCTTTGATATGAATTTTTACCATGTAAAAATCTTAAGTTCCCAATTTGGTCATGTTATGATGATGTTTGACCTTTATATGCTTATTTGGACCAAGTTGTAATTTTCCCATGTTGAGGGTTTATTTTGCAATTTGTCACATGTTGAGTGTGCCCTTAGTGCTTTATCATCATGAGAGAGATAATGATTCTATGGGGTGCCTTTTTGGACCTTGGTTGATATGGTGGAATCATGTGGTGATGCTAGGGTTTGCATGGTGACGACCATCTTGAGCTTGGTAGAGTGTTGTGACCTATGTCTCGACCTTGTTGATGTGCTTTGGGTGTGTATAGGATGAAACACCTCCCATGGGGGGTTTATTTCGACCTTGATAGTCTTTAGGTGTTTTTGGTTGAGATGGTTGTATTCTTGTGGAGTGTCTTGACCTGGTTTGTTTGGTGACCTTTTGTTGTGGTCGAGACAAGATGTCTTGCAGTTTGTTTCGACCCTAGGGTGGTGGTGACCCAAGTGGTCGAGACCCCACCTAGGCTTTATCACCATGGGTTGTATGCTTGCATATAGTGGTTTCATGTTAGTTAATTTTGTTGACAAGTGTCCCTTTGATGATATCTTATGTTGACACATCACCCCTACCTTACTCCCCCCTTCCTTTGAGTATATAATCTCTCTCTTCTTCATGCAAGTGATATTTGTCAGCCCTCCTTCTTCTCCTTCTCTTGTATTTTTCCTTGGATCTTTGAGGAGAAATAATGACTGATCATGGGTGCTTTGGAGGCCGATCAACCTTGCATGTGGTGCTTTGAAGCTTGATCACCTACGTTGTCATGATTCTTGGTGGTTTATGTGACAAAGTGGTTTTTAGCAAAATAATGAGATAATTACTCTTTTGACCTCATTATATTCTCTCATGGTCACAAATAATTTTTCTTGGCTTCATAATCAATATTGAGACTCAAATCCAAGATATGGTGACCAATGTGGATTTTATACACATTATAACACTTCAAATTGGTTTCATTCGTCACTTTGTCCAAAGAATCAAATTGGTCAATTAAACTTTTTCTTTTGGTTCTCAAACTTTTTCTAAACGTTCTATAGATTTTTGTGAATCTATGGTCCAAATTTCACTCAAATTGGACACTCCTTCGAATTTCTATGATTTTCTGAAGTTTAATCATGAAATTCCCCTTGTTTTGCTTTTATTTTCACCCTTTTATGGGCCTGCCATCCTCTAAGGTGGGCGTGAGCGATCCCTGGCCCTTGATCGGGCACCTCTGGATTGGGGCCCTGATCAGACAGTCGCAGGGTCGTCCCCTACCTCCCACAATCAACGGGAGGAGACCAAGGGAGGGATCGAGACCCCGGTTCCACTTATCTTGACCCATTTCAAAAATTGAATGAACCAGGATGATTTTCCCCGCCAATCCGGATGCAATCGCATCCTTTTTCCACTTAAATCAACCAGCTTCAAGAGAAACTATGAGAGCTTTCTCTCACGGCCGCCACCATGGATACAGCGGCCCTAGGAAAACCCTAAACCTAGCCCCATCTAGCTATAAAAACCCCACCACCAGATTCGGCCTACCCCCATGAACTCGACCGGCACCTCACCTTGCCCTCTCATGCTCCCTCTCTCTTTTTTCCCCTTTCTCCGGCCACCTGCTCTGCTACAGCACCGCTGCCTCCGCCTCCATGGGCTTCGAGCCCTAGCCATCTCCTTGCTGCTATTTATCGTCCTTTGCCTCCGCAAGCTCAAGGGGATGCCCCCCAGCCATGTGTTGGCCTCATTCCACGGGAATAGCTCAGGAGTCCTTTTTGCTCCAAGCACCTTCCCGCTGGCTCAGTAGAGAAACAACGCTCGCACGCGATCTTCAGGCACAAGAACGGGTTTCAACCCAGGTCGTCAGATGCGACAAGGTCAAGGGTGGACCACGAGTGAAGGGCCCAGATCGCCACTCTCCCCTCCTCTTCTCCCGTGCATGTGCCCTGGGAGCGGGGCCCCTCTAAGCCACCGATCGATCAAGGTGGACAAGAGCTGACCAAGATCCAACGGCCCTGTATTTTTGTTTTTGCAAATAAGGTAAATATCCCCTCGCTGCTTGGAAATTCATATAAATGTCAAGATCTTGTTTTAATGGTAGAAAATACATCCTAGCTCCAAATATTATGAGTAAGTAGTCCATCTTGATCAGAAAAATCCACTGAATGATTTATAAATGATTGTGAAACCTGATTCTAAACAATTCTCACCTATATACTTAAATATAGATCTCTTGCTTAGTTGATTAGTCTAAATGACTCAATGTTGTGATTAGACTTTGGAAACCCTATATCTTAACTTTGATGATCATCTTGTGAGCTAGATCTAATATATTTTGACTCATCTACTCTTGGAAAATGAATCATTTGTTATCTAGATCTAATTGCTTGATTCAATCGTGATTAGAATCTTTATGAATAATGAGTAATCTTGATGTGGATCTCAATCTTGCAAAACCCTTGATATAGTTTTGACCCATCAATCTATTCTTGAATACAAATGATGTTAGAACAACATGATGATCAAAAGTAATGATGATGACTTGGATAATGACCATAAATTAGGGTTAACACATATGATCCTAGAAAACCTAAGTAGGTCATCCACACTTGAAATATTCTTGATACTTGAATAGTGTTTGACATGTTGATATAGTATGAATCATAAGTGGATGACCTAACCCTAAGGTTGACCTAGGAAAGTGTAACCCTAATCTCGAATATTGCAACATGATATCCAAATATCTTGATCTTGACCCTTGATCCAAATACTGTGTTTTAGGATATAACTCGAAGGGTCGACCTATTACTCGTGATCTATACTCGAAATCTCAGTGAAAGGTATGCTATTTATATAACTCCTCCTTGATTGTATTGAAGATACTTTTATGTATCTCTTGACCGTATGCTTGGCTAGTTATTTGGATGAGCTATTGTTCCCTATGATTAGTCTTCTGTTTTTCTATATTATATTTTGAAAAACATGAAAACATAAATTGAATGCCCATTATGACTGCCCGTATATTGATAATGATGATGATATTGATAATGTTGATAATGTTGATATTGAGTACAACAACCCTCTCATATGGAGGTGGGACTTGTACATTGGCTTCTTATGTTCCTATGGTGAAAAGGGGCCTAGTGACCTTCCCCATCGCGTTGGGGTAATAGAGTCATAAAAAATATATAAGCATGCTTCTTGAATTACAGCATAATGGGAACTCGTAATAAAAGTTGAATTGCTTGAAAAACTTGTCGAATAAATGTTGGTTATGCAAATTGCTTATTATTATTTTGAATATAAGTCCTGCCAAGTATACTATTTTGTTATAAACCGCTTTGCTTGATTTTGATAGCGTACCGTGCAATTGCATGATTGTGTCTCGATTTTATTGATTTTAGGCAATACAAATGGAATATTGAATAAGATCGCTTCAACACTCTACATACTCTGATGATAAAGACAAATCAGTTATATCTCCATATTGGGTTAGTTTGTTCTTTAATTATCCAGTTTTTGAGTTATTTATTTCTTATTGTATATGCCAGTGTGATTGATCTTACGGGGCCACTCAGGGACGGGCGCTTCAATCCTTTTTCTACTGTCTAGGCAGTAGGATTGGGATTGGGGTAAGAACAGTTCAGTGACAGTTGGTATCAGAGCTTACACACTCTCATATACTTTAAGTAAATAATTTCTCAGGTCTCTTACACCCAAGAAACCTTAAAGTCTATAATGGTGAAAATTGAGGTGTCTAGGCTCGGGGTTCTGGCATAATTTCTCCTATCTGTCTTCACGGTGGTTGAGATCCCCCGCTCTACCTGGCCTCTATTGATCCAGAATTGGACCTAAAGGTTCTCTTGTGAAACTTTAGAGAGTCTTCCAGCATCTCATCTCTTCTTTAAGGATAATCCTAAGCCACCCATGTAGATGAAGATTAGGTAGTCTTCTCATCTCATCATGTGGTCCTTCTCATGACCTTTCACCACATGATGTCTCGATTATGGGTAGCTTATGCATGGGAAAATGAATATTGCTAAATCATGAAAGTTGATACCATGATCTGACCTGAAATTGAAAACTCGATTTTGATCAATTAATTTTGAAATCAAATACTCATGATGACCCTAATTGCAAACTCAATTTAATTAAAGCTAGACTTCATGCTTACTATGTTTGAGGTAAATGATACGAATTATGATTTGATGAAATAAGGACAACTTATACCTTATACCTTATTGTTGATAAGGTCCCTATTTGATTAAACCCATGTTGCCCTATTGTTGATTAAACCTCAAACATAGTTAAGCAAACTCTTATCCTATTTGATGCACATCATGACTATGCTATCAAATGACTAAGTCTTGGACTAACATACCCATGATGTAAGACTATGATGAAAAAGGTTGTTTCCCTATTGACCATTGATGACTTTTGTAATCTCGATTTTGATATGATGAGCATAGACCTAAATCTTGCACCACATTTCAAATTATATCACTACCTTGATCATGAAAGGAAAGAATTGAAAATCTTGACATTATTGCCCTATTATGAGCTTGAATTTTGAAATCATGACCTTATGGAAAATGATTTGATCATTGATACTCTCCCTATTTGAATAAGATCAATGGATAATGACGAATGTTGGTAATGTGCTAGATTAGGGTGGTAGTTGACTCATGACTCCCCTAACCTAGGTCACATCCCTATTACGACCACCTCTAAATTTTCCATATGATTGATTATTTAGAGTTTGGAAAGGTATTCACTTCCACCCTATTTTGATTGGTTGACCTAAGCCTAATAGGTTAAACCCATGGTTGATACTCGATCCTGAATATCGATTTGATAATGATCTTGATATATGTCAATGTTGACTATAGCTTGTGGTTTATTTCCTAGATAGACCTAGGTCTAGATCATTCATCAACCTTGGAAACATGATAATGAAATTATGATATGTTGCTCGAATATTTCTTGAATAATGTTGCTCGAAATTGGATATAGATGAATGATACCCCCTAAGGTATAAATAGGAATCTAAACCCTAGCTCCAAAATTTTGGACCTTGAGATATATGACTAATGACTCCAAAATCCCAAAATTTGAAATTTTTGAAATGATGACTATTTTGACTTCTCAATTTATGAGTTAGGGTTTGGCTCCCATTAGGACTAGGGTGGGACCTCCCAGTGATTTTGAGCCCGAAAATCATGATATTGAAAGTATGATGTTGTCTTGAAATGTTGAAATTTGAAATCTCAAATCATGGACACATAACCCACCTAGACCAATGGAGAAGCTAGGACCCTGAGATATTGGGATTGAAAGTCACCTTGTTCACGTGAACTCTATTTGTTTGACCTAAAATATGATATGTCCAAATTTGTGATCAATATGATGTTTTCCATATTTGTGACTCATATAATGACTTTGGACAATATATGTGCTGATCTTGATACTCAATTGCTCGATGATGAAATGATGTTAGTACCAAGTTGATTATGATATGGAACATGGAATCTCAATTATGATGATTGTACTAATTGAAGTTGAGGACATGATTTTGATTTTATATTTGAGGATGTTCTATTAATCGAGGATATGATCTGAATTTGAATAATTCTAACTTTGAGGTTGTTTTGAATTTTGGGGACAAATTTTTTTTTGAAGGAGGGAAGGATGTGACAAAGTGGTTTTTAGCAAAATAATGAGATAATTACTCTTTTGACCTCATTATATTCTCTCATGGTCTCAAATAATTTTTCTTGGCTTCATAATCAATATTGAGACTCAAATCCAAGATATGGTGACCAATGTGGATTTTATACACATTATAACACTTCAAATTGGATTCATTCATCACTTTGTCCAAAGAATCAAATTGGTCAATTAAACTTTTTCTTTTGGTTCTCAAACTTTTTCTATACGTTCTATATATTTTTTTGAATCTATGGTCCAAATTTCACTCAAATTGGACACTCCTTTGAATTTCTATGATTTTTTGAAGTTTAATCATGAAATTCCCCTTGTTTTGCTTTTATTTTCGCCCTTTTATGGGCCTGCCATCCTCTAAGGTGGGAGGGAGCGATCCCTGGCCCTTGGATTGGGCACCCGCGGATTGGGGCCCTGATCCGACGGTCGCAGGGTCGTCCCCTACCTCCCGCAATCAACGGGAGGAGACCAAGGGAGGGATCGAGACCCCGGTTCCACTTATCTTGACCCATTTCAAAAATTGAATGAACCAGGATGATTTTCCCCGCCAATCCGGATGCAATCGCATCCTTTTTCCCCTTAAATCAACCAGCTTCAAGAGAAACTATGAGAGCTTGCTCTCACGGCCGCCACCATGGATACAGCGGCCCTAGGAAAACCCTAAACCTAGCCCCATCTAGCTATAAAAACCCCACCACCAGATTCGACCTACCCCCATGAACTCGACCGGCACCTCACCTTGCCCTCCGTGCTCCCTCTCTCTTTTTTCCCCTTTCTCCGGCCACCTGCTCTGCTGCGGCGCTGCTGCCTCCTCCGCCATGGGCTTCGAGCCCTAGCCATCTCCTTGCTGCTATTTATCGTCCTTTGCCTCCGCAAGCTCAAGGGGATGCCCCCCAGCCATGTGTTGGCCTCATTCCATGGGCATAGCTCAGGAGTCCTTTTTGCTCCAAGCACCTTCCCGCTGGCTCAGTAGAGAAACAACGCTCGCACGCGAGCTTCAGGCACAAGAACGGGTTTCAACCCAGGCCGTCAGATGCGGCAAGGTCAAGGGTGGACCACGAGTGAAGGGCCCAGATCGCCACTCTCCCCTCCTCTTCTCCCGTGCATGTGCCCTGGGAGCGGGGCCCCTCTAAGCCACCGATCAATCAAGGTGGTCAAGAGCTGACCAAGATCCAACGGCCCTGTATTTTTTTTTTGCAAATAAGGTAAATATCCCCTCGCTGCTTGGAAATTCATATAAATGTCAAGATCTTGTTTTAATGGTAGAAAATACATCCTAGCTCCAAATATTATGAGTAAGTAGTCCATCTTGATCAGAAAAATCCACTGAATGATTTAAAAATGATTGTGAAACCAGATTCTAAACAATTCTCACAGATATACTTAAATATAGATCTCTTGCTTAGTTGATTAGTCTAAATGACTCAATGTTGTGATTAGACTTTGGAAACCCTATATCTTAACTTTGATGATCATCTTGTGAGCTAGATCTAATATATTTTGACTCATCTACTCTTGGAAAATGAATCATTTGTTATCTAGATCTAATTGCTTGATTCAATCGTGATTAGAATCTTTATGAATAATGAGTAATCTTGATGTGGATCTCAATCTTGCAAAACCCTTGATATAGTTTTGACCCATCAATCTATTCTTAAATACAAATGATGTTAGAACAACATGATGATCGAAAGTAATGATGATGACTTGGATAATGACCATAAATTAGGGTTAACACATATGATCCTAGAAAACCTAAGTAGGTCATCCACACTTGAAATATTCTTGATACTTGAATAGTGTTAGACATGTTGATATAGTATGAATCATAAGTGGATGACCTAACCCTAAGGTTGACCTAGGAAAGTGTAACCCTAATCTCAAATATTGCAACATGATATCCAAATATCTTGATCTTGACCCTTGATCCAAATACTGTGTTTTAGGATATAACTCAAAGGGTCGACCTATTACTCGTGATCTATACTCGAAATCTCAGTGAAAGGTACACTATTTATATAACTCCTCCTTGATTGTATTGAAGATACTTTTATGTATCTCTTGACCGTATGCTTGGCTAGTTATTTGGATGAGCTATTGTTCCCTATGATTAGTCTTCTGTTTTTCTATATTATATTTTGAAAAACATGAAAACATAAATTGAATGCCCATTATGACTGCCCGTATATTGATAATGATGATGATATTGATAATGATGATAATGTTGATATTGAGTAAAACAACCCCCTCATTTTGAGGTGGGACTTGTACATTGGCTTCCTATGTTCCTATGGTGAAAAGGGGCCTAGTGACCTTCCCCATCGCGTTGGGGTAATAGAGTCATACAAAATATATAAGCATGCTTCTTGAATTACAGCATAATGGGAACTCGTAATAAAAGTTGAATTGCTTGAAAAACTTGTCGAATAAATGTTGGTTATGCAAATTGCTTATTATTCTTTTGAATATAAGTCCTGCCAAGTATACTATTTTGTTATAAACCGCTTTGCTTGATTTTGATAGCGTACCGTGCAATTGCATGATTGTGTCTCGATTTTATTGATTTTAGGCAATACAAATGGAATATTGAATAAGATCGCTTCCGCACTCTACATACTCTGATAATAAAGACAAATCAGTTATATCTCCATATTGGGTTAGTTTGTTCTTTAATTATCCAGTTTTTGAGTTATTTATTTCTTATTATATATGCCAGTGTTATTGATCTTATGGGGCCACTCAGGGACGGGCGCTTCAATCCTTTTTCTACTGTCTAGGCAGTAGGATTGGGATTGGGGTAAGAACAGTTCTGTGACAGTTTATCTCCTTGGTAAGTGGTTCTTTTCAATTTAGCACATTTTTCCTTTGGAACCCTACCTTCATTATTCTGCTTTTAGGCCACTAAGACCATGCTTTGACATGGTGACTTCCTTGAAGATCTTCTCCTCACAAAGGGGTCATAGACTATGTATTGACATGGTGACACCTGAGTGAGAGGGATCTCTCTTCTTCCATCTTTCTTCTTGGTTTGGCCTAGGGTTTTTCATCCTATTTTTCAGCATCCTTTTGACCATAGTGTTCTTCTCTTTGGAGGTGATCTTGTGGCCTAATTTTTGACCTTGGGAGGAGCTTCATCTTCTTCTTTTGATCCTTCGATCTTGGAGCTTGGTTCTCTCCTTAAGGTGGGTTATATAACTCTCTACCTTCTTCTATTACTTGCACAATAATATTGCTTACATGCTAATATTTTAATCTCTAAACTTGATGTTGATATGCTAGATGATGTTATTATAACCTAGGGTTTAAGCCTTGTTAATGATCTCTTGAAAGTTTCTTCATATCTTAAACCCTAAATTCTTGTACCTGATTTGTTAAGTGATGGTTGAGGTAATGATCATACGTGCATCATGTTTCTTGGTTTCATAACCATGTTTGAGTCCTTTATGTTCTTTTGATGTTTTGAGTTGGTTTTCTTGAGGTTATATCTTGGTCTTCTTTATCCTCGTTTGGTTTCTTGATGGTTCTTTTTGAAGATCAGTTTTAGAGGTTTTGATGTCTATCTTGCATGGAGTTTTTCCACCTTGTTTATGGGGATCTTACTTGATGCTCACCTTCTATTTTGAATGAGGTTTATCTCTATTTGATGCTGGCTAAGTGTTGTTAGGGTAGCTTGACCTTGGTGACCGCTACACCTTGATCTTGTCTTGGTCGAAACATATGTGTTTTTTATGGTCTAGACCTATGTTTTGGTTTTGGTTTTGGTCGAGATGCATGCCCTTGTTTTGGTCGTGACCCTTGGTTTTGAATTGGTCCATACATGACCTTGATGGTGGTTAAGACACCATGATTAGTTTATGGTCAATATATCATGTTGGTTGTGGTTGAGACAGTTGGTTTTGTTGCGGTTGAGACTCTTATTTTATGGATGGTCGAGACATGTGTTTTGGTCATGGTAGAGATGTTGGTTTTGTGCATGGTCGAGACATCTACTTTTGTGGTGGTCGCGAAATATGTTCTTGTCTTGGCAAGACACCTTGTTGACTTTAGTTCGAGACACTTTGACACTTCATGGTCGCGAAACATGTTTTCTTGAGTGCATGGTCATAACAAATGCATAGAATAATGAGATGGTACACATACACATGTACATGATGTTGATACCTAGTGATGTTGACATACTACTCTAATCATCTTTAGCTAATGATGTTCTAATCCTAATATGTTCCAAGAAAATGGGAGGTGACATAATTAGGTTTTGGTGATTGATTTATGATATGAATCCCTAATCAGCTATGTGTTTGAAACCCTAACCCTAATCCTAGGGTATGCTATGTTTGTTGAGCTTACTTGGATGGTTAGCATGTAATAATGTTTTCTCTCTCCTACTTGTGCAAAACTAACCATGCATTTGAAATGAATGTCATAACTTGTGTATGCTATAGTGATGATCATCTGACACATGGTGATGGCGATGAGACTTGATGAGACATGTTGAGATCATAATGATGTGATGGGTCTTATGACCTGGCAGAGGCTTAATGCTTAGTAGAAGGTGTAATCCTCCAGTGATGTGATTGAGGGATTGATATCGCACAATGATGTGCATTGATGATGGCCTTGTGAATGGCATGATATAAGTCTCATGGGGTGATGTGACAAGTTCACACCTTATATGTTTTATATCTTCTAAAGTTGTATTATGCCCTTATCTTTGTAGAGTTTGTTTAGGGTTTGTATGTTGTAACTTGATTGATGCTAAAAGATACCCAATTGGACTAATTAATCAAGTGAAACCCTAATCATGTAGTTTCCTTGTGCCATAGATCCATCTTCAGTGTTAGTACTTGCTGGATGATGAAACGAGTTCTCCCTTAGTGGAAGCTCAGAGTCATATATTGTGGAGTATATGGAGTTTACATGATAGGTTGTGGTCATACCATGGTAGGAGAATGGTTGAGGTTTTATCTCAATAACATGATACAATATATATATGATTTCTTTGATGATGGATGTGGCCATACCTTGGCAAGAGTGTGGCTGCGGTCGTAACTCAATTTCATTGGCACTGTGACCTATATACCAAGGTTGGCTTGGCTGTTTTGTAGTTAGACTTGACATGTGACTACGGTGGACTCAAATTGACCAAGGGTGTGGAGAGATCACAGGAGTCTGACTCTTCCTAGATCTTGTATGGAACTAATTTTTGTCTTAGCAGTGGTCAGCTATAGCATGAGTGGTATACCTCATCTCCTCAGGGCATAAAAAAAGACATAATACAGTTGTGTAGTGTATTTTTCTTAGGGTCAAATACGAATAACATTGGTTGAACCCTTTGTATTATCTTTGTATTGATTTCTTGAATTATAATGTGGTAAGAGAAGTCAATTGTTATACATGTTCTTCATATTCCTTCGTAAAATATTAATTGCACTACTCCTCAGTTTTAACTGCCTAATTTGTTTAATTTGCATTACCTGTTAGATACATATAGTTTAGTTGAATCTACTCAACCTGTTAAATATGTTATCTACATTTGCTTTTAATAGACATTGGCAGAGAGTTATATCTGTTTTTGGGACATTTGGTCTCACCCCGTGGGTTTCCACATCTTTTAGATGGTTGACCATAAGGAAGTAGAGATCATGATGTTGAGGCTGAGTAGTAAGAGGAGCAATAGCTGAGTAAAGGTTACATGAGGTACTTTCGTTTTGTAGTAGAGTCGTATGTGTCATCCCTATACTCTCAGGTCCATGGAGGAGTTTTCTAGATGTTGTGCATCGAAACAATGTTTTGCTTTTATTTCATTGTTGTATACATGTAACATGTAAGTATATGCGACAAGTTACCATATGTACAGGTCGTGACCAATGAGCCAGTAAACAATGCATGTAATAATTTGTTGGTAGGTGCTATATATAGAGAGGGGTGGCTTTTTTGGACTCTACTGTGATATGTTTCCACTTGTGGTGAATATGTTAAATGGTTTTGATTTTCTATGATTTCTAATAACCTAGTTTGATTAGTTTTATTTCCACATTTTGTTTTGAGTAATCTCATTTTGTGTGGTTCAGGGTGTCACAATTTGGTTACTATCAGAGCTCTAGGTTTTTTAGTTTACAAGGACATAGGACTAGGTTTTGTGTTTGTTCTAGTGTCCTCCAGTCTGTTAATGGTTATTTCTGCTTATGCAAAAGAAGAAGAAGAGAAGAAAAGATGGATGGAGAATAGGAAGAACATGTTGCTGAGAGTAGTGTTGCATCAAGGAGGCATGATAGGGTGGATGTTGTGCATGGGATGCCCTAGTTAGATCCTATAGTAGTGGTCAATTCTGCTTTTTAATCTATGTTTGGACAATTTATGGCCACAATTACACATATGGCAGACACTCCTCTAGCAAGAGAAACACTCGTCGATGTAGAATCTTTGAGTTCTAGGAAGACCTTTAAAAGGTTGAGGCGAGCTCGGGCTGTGGAGTATGCTGGTATGGAAGATCCAACAGATGTTCACCTTTAGTAGATAGAGTTCAAGAAGGCCTTTAAGACCTCAACATCCCTGAGGTTGACAAGGTGAAGCATGTTGTGTATCTTTTAAAGGGGAGTGTTGGTCATTGGTGGGCCATTACGTAGGAGAAGAGACCAGGTGTTCAGATCAATTGGGAGGAGTTCTGACAGGAGTTTGTGAGTCGGTACTTTCCTCAAACCTACCTAGAAAAGAAGATCAACCAGTTTGAGAGGATCTGGTAGGGATCCATGTTGATCAATGATTATGAGGTGAAGTTTATGGAGCTGTTGAGATTCTATCCTCACATGGATGCTATAGATTAGGAAAGGATTCGACGCTTTGAGAAGGGCTTGAGAACAGAGTTGACTACACTAGTGTCAGCTTTGGAGAACTGGGAGAATTTCACCTCATTTGTGGAGTCGATCAGGAGAGTATAATGATCCTTAGTGGAGAAGCATGAGAAGAGTGCCAAGAAGAGACTGGAACAGTATCAAGGATAGTGGTATGGAGGCTTCAAGAAGCCTAGGTTTTTTGTGACACTGACACAATAAAGGTCAGCAAGTCAGTCTTAGTGGTCACCAAGATGAGGTAGAGGTTGCAGTTTCCCATCAGTAGGAGCCCACAACACAGTGTCAATGTCAGTGACAGGGTCGTCTAGGTCACAGTACGAAACTGGGACTTGCCATAAGTGTGGGCAGGTAGGAAATTTGAAGTGGGCATATCTTGTGAAAAATGATGAAGTGACCCAATAGCTGCGACAAAGTCAGCAGGACTCATAGAGATAATAGTTTGGTAGTGGTGGAGGCTGAGGATGTGTACAGGCATTGCAGGATGGTTCTTCTGGACGTGTCAACAAAGGACGGGGAGACAACATTCAATGGCTCGATTCTATGCCATGAGTTAGCCAGAAGGAGTGGTCAACCCGTGAGTAGTAACAGGTGAAATGGATTTATTTGGTTCTGATTTGTCTTCTACTTAGATTATATATATATTTTTTGACATGGGTGTGATGCACTCTTTTATCACTCAAGATGTGATTGATAGTTGATCTTTTCCTGCTAGTCTAGGTGTGATAATCTTCATTTAGAAACCATGTTGCTTGGTTTCGTCGAGTTGTTGGAGGTGTTTGCTTCCCGTCTCCTTTCTTTTTCTAGAAATATCATTCAAGTGGATCTCATACCACTTGGCATGCATGGATTTGATGTGATTCTTGGAATGGACTCCTTGGAGAAGTTTTAGGTGGTCTTGGAATGTAGTTCCAAGATTGCGATTTTTTTTCAATGGTGACGTTTTATGGATCTTCGAAGAAGATAGAAAGATTCTTTTGATGTGTCTGGTGTCAGCGATGGTGGCCGAGAAGATGATGATGCAAAGTTGTAAGCGCTCTTAGCCCATGTATTGGATACCAAGGTGAGGAGTTCAAGTATCTACAAGGTTCCAGTTGTCTGTGAGTTTGAGGACATGTTTCCAGACAAGTTTCCAATTGTTCCTCCATGTTGAGAGATTGATTTTGAGATCAATCTAGTTCCTAGCACGCAGCCGATAGCACAGACACCATACATGATGGTGCTAGTTGAGATGGCAGAGTTAAGGAAACAATTGCAAGAGCTACTTGAGAAAGGTTTCATCAGACTGAACACGTCTCTAAGGAGTGCTTCCGTGTTGTTTGTAAAGATAAAAGAAGGATCTATGAGTCTATGCATAGATTACAAATAGTTGAACAAGGTGATGATCACAAACAAGTATCCCTTGCCACATATTGATAATATGTTTGACAAGTTATGATGTGTTGTAGTGTTTTACAAGATAGACATGAGATATTTGTATCACCTATTGCGTATCAAGGAAGATGACATGCCAAAGTTAGCTTTTAGGATGAGGTATTATCACTACATGTTCATGATCTTGTTTGGGCTAACCAATGCACTGACAACATTAATGGACTTCATGAATAGGGTGTTCCCACCATATATTGATTAGTTTTTTATGGTCTTCATGGATAATATCCTGATATACTGCAGAGATAGTTAGATTCGTGAACAACATCTTTGTCAAGCGTTAACCATGTTGAGACAACATCGGTTGTACGTCAAGTTTAGCAAGTGTGAGTTTTAGTTAAACGAGGTGTCTTTTCTAGGACACGTGATATCTCTTGAGGGTGTTATCATAGATCCCAAGAAGGTTGAATATGTGATGGAGTGGAATTAGCCAAAGATGTCGATAGAAGTTCACAGTTTTCTAGGTTTGGCAGGATATTACAGGAGTTTCATTAACGACTTCAGCTCAGTGGCGTTACCCCTAACAAAGCTGACCAGGTTAGATGTACCTTTTGTCTGGGATGAAAAGCGTCAGTGTGACATCCAATTGTTAAAGGAGAAGTTGACTGATGTGCCAGTGTTGGTTCCGTCTAAGAAGGGGAAGGATACGTAATCTTTTGTGATGCCTCAAGGAATTGTCTGGGATGTGTGTTGATGTAGGATAAGAATGTGATTTCTTTTATGTCATGAAAATTGAAGAAGCATGAAGAGAACTACCCAACCCATGACCTAGAGCTTGCAGTAGTGGTTCATGCCTTGAAGATCTAGAGACACTTCCTTTATGGAAAGAAGTGTCAGATCTTCATAAATCACAAGAACTTGAAGTAATTTTTTTCACAATAGGAGTTGAATATGCGGTAGCATTGTTGGATGGAGTTAATCAAGGATTATGACTACACCCTTGATTACAATACAAGATAGGTGAACATGGTGGCAGATGCCTTGAGAAGAAAGTCATCTTTGCTATCATCAACAGACAAAGAGCAGTTGTACTCCTTGGTATGCCATTAGAGAGACATGATGGTCTCCTTGCTTCAGATGAATGTACAACTGAAGGTATCGATGTTGGCGGGTATATTGGCTCAACTACAAGTGAAGCCTATGTTAAGGAAACATATCAGAGAAGTGCAATAGAGTGATATTGTGATACAATAGATCCAATCAAAGTTTGGCAGTGAGAAATGTTATGGCTTTCATGAGGTAGAGGATGTGACAATGTGTTACCACAACAGAGTTGTGTTTCCCGATGATGACAATTTGAGGAAGATGGTTTTGGAAGAGGCTCACTCTTCAACGCATGCTATGAACCCAGGTAGCACCAAGATGTACCATAACCATAAGCACATATATTGGTGGCCTAGTTAGAAGCGTGATGTGGCTGAGTTTGTTGCCATGTGTCATGTGTCAGTAAATTAAAGTAGAGCATCAGAAGCCTGCAAGAATGTTGCAATGGTTGCCTATACCATAGTGGAAATGGGATCATTTTACGATGGACATGGTGGTTGGTCTTCCTAGGATAGACAAAGGTCATGATTCCATTGGGTGATTGTTGACAGGTTCACAAAGATAGTGCATTTTTTTCTAGTAAAGATGACATACACGATAGAGAAGCTCACACAAATATATGTTGATGATATAGTGCATTTGCATGGTATCCAATCTACCATGGTGTATGATAGAGGCCCTCAGCTCAACATTCACTTTTAGGAGAACTTGTACATAGCTACAGGTACGCAATTGAGGTTCATCACTGAGGTTCATCTACAGATAGATAGACAGCTTGAGAGGATGATATAAACTTTGAAAGATCTGATGAGATCTTATCTCTTGTAGTTCTTGGGTAGTTGGGATGTGCACCTCATTCTAATAGTGTTTTCCTATAATAACAGTTATCAGAGGAGCATTGATATGGCACCTTATGAGGTGTCACTACTACAGAAATAGCATTCAGTGACACTTTTCTGGGCATCGGTTATTAAGGAAAACCGACGCCTTCTATGTTAGGCGTCGGTTGTTTAAGAAAACCGACGTCTATATTCGAAGACCAGCCAGACACGGGTACCGCTTTGTCTTCAGCGTCGGTTGTTTATAACAAACCGACGCTTAAAGTCGCCCGCGAAATCCATTTTTTGATCAAAAAAATAGTGTCCTTTTCAGCGTCGGTTATTTAGGTCGAAACTGACGCCTATGTCTGATGAAAAATTTGCGCGAAAAGTGTCACCTTCAGCGTCGGTTATTAAAGGATAACCGACGCTGAAGGTGGTTCCCGCCAAACAATTTCATGAAAATATCGTCCACTTGGACGTCGGTTATTTCAAACAACCGACGCTAAAGATGTTTAGGCGTCGGTTGTTTAAAACAACCGACGCTATTTGGGAACTTATACTCCGCGATGCCCGACTCTTCCCCTTTCTTCTGTTTCATTGCGAGCCCTTTTTTCTGCTTCTCCGTCGATTTCCCACACTGTCGCCGTCGATTTCTCTGCTCCTTGTTCTCCACGACAGCGCCGTCGTGCCGCCACTACTACTCCAGCGCCCCCTTCTCCGCCGCCACTGCTGCTGCACCTGCCTGACGATGCCTGACGCCTGGAGCTCGCCGCCGACGCCTGCCTGACGCCTGGAGCTCGCCGCCGCGGCCTGCTGCTCCAGCCACCTGTTGCCCGCCCTGCTGCTCCATCCGCTGCGCCGCCGCCACGCCGTCAAGTTCAACCTGCAGCTTCCACCTGGCTCCCACTGCCTCCTTATCGGCGCCAACAGAACTGGTATGCGCCAGTGTCTTTTCCTTTCCTCTACCTATTTCTCATTTACTGCGCGAATTATTTTGTGAGGTGAAGCATTTTATACAATGTAAGCTTCCGATCCTTCATGGAGCTGGTCACTTACTGATGAGGTTTACTTTGCTATAGATAATAATTTCTGGAGTCAGTCCACAGACAAATTGATAACTGTTCTTAGACAATTATAAAAAAAGAACTATGTCATCTTTATCTCTGACTATGTGCTCATTTGTGCTAGAAATTTTGATGTGCTGTAAATTGTATCTTTACAATAACTGATCTGCTTGCCGATTTTAATGATTAGAGATACTGATTAATAGTAAGTATTGATGAATACTTACTTAATTACTAATGTGTTGATTAGATATGTATAGAAGTTCCTTATAAATATATTTTTTATATACACATACATGTAATTTTGTATAAAATACATGATGTAGTGTGATCTTAAATCCTAGAGTGTACCCCTTTTGTTCTATGATGGTACCTATGACCCTAAATCGTAGAGTGTTTGTTGGCCTAGAAACCCGTCCAAGATTGACTCATTAGGAGTACATCTTGGATAGTCCCCGGTTTGGGACTGTTCTTGAACACCTAATCTCACTTAGGATGTAAGTGTATAATGTGTATTGAGTTTTCGAGAAAATTTTGGCAGCATTTCCCCGTTTGTTCTCTAAGTACATATGTACTTAGAGAACAGCGGGGAAATGCTGCCGAAATTTTCTTGAAAACCCAATACACATTATACACTTACTAGTGAGATTAGGTGTTCAAGGATGGGATAGGTGGTACAAATTTATTATATATAAGAATGACATCACATGTGTTTGTTGGCCTAGAATGTGAACAATCATTGTTTTTTATATTACTTGTACATTGGTATAAATTAGAATGAACAATCACCAAATTATATACTGTTTGTATGGAGTCCGGCTTCATTGTAGATATCTATTATTGTGTTTGTTGGCCTAGAAACCCGTCCAAGATTGACTCATTAGGAGTAAATCTTGGATAGTCCCCGGTTTGGGACTGTTCTTGAACACCTAATCTCACTTAGGATGTAAGTGTATAATGTGTATTGAGTTTTCGAGAAAATTTTGGTAGCATTTCCCCGTTTGTTCTCTAAGTACATATGTACTTAGAGAACAGCGGGGAAATGCTGCCGAAATTTTCTTGAAAACCCAATACACATTATACACTTACTAGTGAGATTAGGTGTTCAAGGATGGGATAGGTGGTACACATTTATTATATATAAGAATGACATCACATGTGTTTGTTGGCATTTCCCCGTTTCTTCTCTAAGTATATATGTACTTAGAGAACAGCGGGGAAATGTTGCCTAATCTTTTCCTAATATATACTTGTTTCCTAATATATACTTGTTTTCTCTGATCATAGAATGGATAGATCATGGATGTCCATTCGTAATCATTGCACCCCAGAGTTTATATCTGGTCTTGATCAGTTTATTAGATTTGCCGAGGAACATAGGAAAAAACCTACAGATAGGTTCTACTGTCCATGTAGGCATTGCGGTAACAACTTGAAAGTCAACACTGGTGAGGAAATCAAAAGTCATGTCATGTGCAACGGGATTGTACAAGGCTATACAGAATGGCACTGGCATGGAGAGATTTCAAAATCGAAACCAGTAGATGTCGATAGCAGTGCTTGGGTGGAAGAAGAAATTGCCTCTGATGACGTAAATGTGAACGAACCAGTTCCAGCAGACATCGTTGATGCGATGCTGGATAGTTGTAGGGTAGAGCACACCGATCCACCTCCTATCTTTACAAACATTGTGCATGATGATGAGATACCGTTATACACAGGTTGTGCTAAGTTTACGAAGCTTAGCGCTGTCTTGAGATTGTATAAGTTGAAAGCTAACAATAGATGGAGCGACAAAAGCTTCACTTCATTGTTGACTTTGTTGAAAGAAATGCTTCCTGAAGGAAACGAGCTTCCAATCTCAACATACCAGGTAAAGAAAATGTTGTGCCCAATGGGAATGGAGGCCAAGAAGATACACGCATGCCCGAATGATTGTGTATTATTTCAAAAGGACTGTGTAGATTTGAAAGATTGTCCAAAATGTGGTGCGTCACGGTATAAATTGACGACTTCGGGGGAGTCCAAAACTGGTTCTCCTGCCAAGGTGTTGTGGTATCTACCTATAATATCACGGTTCCAACGCTTGTTTGCAAATCCGAAAGATGCGAAGAATTTGAGGTGGCATGCAGATGTTAAGAAAAATAATGATGGGATCCTACGACATGCGTCTGATTCCCCACAGTGGAAGAAGATTGATCTATTGTACCCTAAATTTGGTGAAGAAGATAGGAATCTAAGACTTGGGCTTTGTACAGATGGGATGAATCCGTACGGGACATTGAGCAGCCAACATAGCACTTGGCCAGTCATGCTTGTTATATACAATCCTCCTCCCTGGATGTGTATGAAAAATAAGTATGTTATGTTGTCATTGTTGATATCGGGTCCTAAACAACCCGGAAATGATATCGATGTTTATCTTGAACCTTTGATTGATGACTTAAAGAAACTTTGGGCTGAAGGTGTGATGACCTATGATGCTTCAGCAAGAGAGACATTTCGTTTGCACGCTATGTTGTTTTGCACTATTAATGACTTTCCAGCATATGGGAATTTGTCTGGATATAGTGTCAAAGGAGCTAAAGCGTGTCCTATATGTGAAGAAAACACTGATTCAATAAGACTAAAACATGGCGGCAAGACTGTATATCTTGGTCATCGAAGGTTTCTTTCAAAATTCCATCCGTATCGTAGGAAGCGCAAAGCATTCAATGGATGGAATGATGAACGAAGTGCACCTAAACCTATACCAGGGGATGTTGTTTATGAAAGAGTAAAAGACATTGTCAATGAATTTGGTAAGAAATCACAATGTAGTATGGCCACACGGAGTGACAATTCTTCATTCAAGAAGAAGTCAATATTTTGGGATCTTCCTTATTGGAGTTCTTTGACAGTCAGGCATTGTATCGATGTAATGCACGTTGAGAAAAATGTATGTGACAGCATCATTGGTACTCTATTAAATATACCAGGTAAGACTAAAGATGGGATAAAATCCAGACTGGACCTACGTGAAATGGGAATAAGGTCAGAATTAACAGAATTACGTGAAATGGGTAATAAAAGAACATACTTACCTCCCACTTGTTACACGTTGTCTAGAAAGGAGAAGAAAACTTTTTGTGAATGCTTGGTAAATGTTAAGGTGCCACATGGTTACTCATCCAACATCCGTAGATTGGTATCAATGAAAGATCTGAAGTTGATAGGTCTTAAATCTCATGATTGTCACACTCTAATGCAACAAATATTGCCCGTGGCAATTCGATCTATATTGCCGAAGCATGTAAGGTTTGCAATTACCAGACTTTGTTTCTTTTTCAACAGTCTATGCAGCAAAGTTATTGACCCTGATACTCTCGATAATTTGCAAAGAGAAGTGGTTGTTACCCTATGTCAGCTTGAGATGTATTTCCCTCCTTTGTTCTTTGATATCATGGTACATCTTGTTGTCCACTTGACTAGGGAAGTGAAAATGTTGGGACCAGATTTCTTGCATTGGATGTATCCCTTTGAACGATACATGAGCGTTTTTAAAGGTGATGTTCGAAACCGTTATCGGCCTGAAGGGAGTATTATTGAAGGTTATGTGGTGAGAGAGGTTATGGATTTTTGCAATGACTTTCTCAGTGGTAATGACACTCCTGATAATGACAAGAATATTGAGGAGGGCAAAGGAATTTTGGGATCACGGGTGAAAGTAATCAGCCGTGAGCAGTTGGAACAAGCTCACTTGTATATTTTACACAATATGGATGAAGTGAGTGTTTATATCGAGGAACATACCAATTTCATAAAGAGACAACATCCTCGAGCAAGTTCAATGTGGCTTGCTAGAGAGCATAATAAGACTTTTACTAAGTGGTTTGAAGATAAAGTCTTACATCAACTATCTCAAACACCAAATGATATTACAGAAACTATCAAATGCCTCGCCTTTAAACCAAAACCGAATGTTATGTCTTATGAAGGGTTTGACATTAATGGATTCACATATTACACAAAGCGCCAAGATGATAAGAGTGTCGTCCAAAATAGTGGGGTCACTCTTCAAGCGTCGACTATGTACTTTGCAAATGTAAAGGATAAGAGTCCACGTGAAGCTAAAATGTCATATTACGGTGTCATTGAAGACATTTGGGAGTTTGACTACATAGATTTCAAAATTCCGCTCTTTAAATGTAATTGGGTTGATAACACCAAAGGAGTTATAGTGGATGAATTGGGTTTCACTTTGGTGAACTTTGAAAAGATTGGCGAGAAGGGTGAACCATTCATATTGGCATCACAGGCGAAACAAATATTCTATATCGATGATCCTGCAAATGATAAATGGTCGGTTGTTCTTCATGGTAAAAGACAGTTCATTGAAGATCCTATAGATGAAGAAGAGTACTATGATAAGTATGATGACTCCAGTCCATTCTCAGTTGGGTTGCCAACTCCACAAAATATTGAAGCTAATGATGACTTATATGTGCGCGGAGATCACAATGAAGGATTGTTAATTGATAAAAGATCACAATTTTAGAGACATGTATGTTTATACAAATGCTAAATGTTTGCCTTTTTCTAGTTAATACAAATGCTAAATGTTTGCCTTTTTCTAGTTAATACAAATGCTAAATGTTTGCCTTTTTCTAGTTAATAGAAATGCTAAATGTTTGCCTTTTTAATGACATTTTCAGATGGCTGACCATGATGAGCATGATGTCCATGATGAGCATGAAGTCCATGATGAGCATGCTGTCCATGACGAGCATGGCGAGGATACTAATGTAAGTTCTAAAAACATATCCTGTATTTCTATAAAATTCATTATCTTCTAGTTATGTCATATATCCTATATTTCTATATTGGGCTAAGTTAGTGTGTTTTATTTTTGTCAAATTTTAGGTTGATGCACCTGTACCCACTGAAGCACTGGAGCAACTTGATGCGCAACACCAGACACTTAACAAGAAAAGGGGCATCACTCTGTTGAAGAAGTTATTAGCGCTAAGTGGCAGTGGATCTAAATTGGTGGTGGAGTTTGATAATGGAGGAAATCCAATTGGAGTGAACCGCAATAATTTTGTGAACTATCTTGGGTGTACCACTCGGAGCCATTGTGGTGTTAAGTATGACAATTGGCATAAAGTTCCTCAAGGGAAAAAAGACTTGATATGGAAGGATTTATGCGTGAGTTATTATTATTTGCAATTCTATTTTGTAGATTACAAATTCTATTATTTGCAATTCTATTTTGGATACTAGTTAATAACATTTCTATTTTACAGAATCTGTTTGCATTGGATGAGAAGTTGCATCGTAAAAATGTGATGCAACGCGCTGGAAAGATGCTTAGGAATTATAGGACAAATCTGAACAGAGAATACATAAAAGAGGGTGATAAGAAGAAGAAGTCAGCCCTTGAACAATGGAACTTCTTGGACAAAGAAGATTGGGACAATTTTGTTGCTTCAAGAAAATCTAAAGAATTCAAGGTATTAGGCGTCACTCCTAATTTAATTAATATACATTGTATTCACCTATTCAAGATTAGCATTTAGTGCTACTAACCAAATCATTAATGTGCATACTAACTAGGCCCTCAGTGACGCACAAAAAGCAAGGCGTGCACTGAATGTGCATGACCACACTATGGGTCCAAAAGGCTATGCAAGCGTTCGCCAAAGACTACAGGCGGAGTCTGCGGCTACTCAGGAGTCTGCTCCTACTCAGGAGTCTGCCACACCCATGCCTCGCCATGATATCTGGATAGCTGGCAGGCAAAACAAGAAGGGTGAAATAAAGAAGCCTGTAACTGCTGAGGCGGCTGCAAAAATGGTAAAATACAACTCTTAGAGAAATCATTTGAATATTGATTATTTGTGGTGTTAACTTACCAATTTCTGTTTATGGTGATTAGCGGGAGCTGCACGAGCAGAGGAAACAAGGCACGTTCATCCCTCAGGGCACAAGGGATGAATTGACAGTTGCTCTGGGTAACCCAGAGCATCCTGGACGTGTTAGAGGTGCCGGCGCTGGTGTTGGCATCAAAGCATTCTTTGGGCCATCCCAGCGCAAACCCAAAGCGGGACTTTCTCAAGAAGAGGTAACCTATTCTTTTTTTAGAATGTTACTGCAAAAGGAAATTCATTAATAAGAAGCTAATGTTTCTTTTATCCATGTATAGGAGAATAAGAGAGTTGAGGATTTAGTTGCTAAGAAGATCAACGATGTAGTTGCTGAGAAGGTCAAGGAAGAATTGCTGCGGTGGCAGGCATCTCAGGCTTCCAATACGCCTATGGCGACCCACTCTTCTCCTGATGCACAGACTGCGAGTAATCCTGGAGACCCATCGCCTAGCACGTCTGTTGTAAGTATTGTTTATGACATTGTAGTTAGTCTTTTCAAGTTGTTATGTTTTCAAGATGATATGTATATATGTATAATATTCTTTACGTAAATTTGTAGGCATTGAAGCCATGCCGCTTAAGAATGCAAGACTACGTTGTTGCAGAGGCGCAGGCTTACCCGTCCCTTCCTGGGGCAATGTTTCACGGGACTCCAATGCCACAGGGCTACGTTCGTGTGAGCCCGATACGTGTGTTACCTGATTGGAGAGAAGCTACATTGCCATATCCCCACCCGGATATTGATAGACTTTCTGATGCAGAAGGCGGGGTGATATTGTGGCCCAAAGCAGATGTCGTCTACACGACTGAAATTGTAAGATAAATTTACATTGATTTAGACTGTTAATGTGTATATATGATGTCAACTGATCTGAAATTATATGTACAGGTTAAAAAGAAGACACCAGGAGCACCTAGGCCTCCACTTCCACTTCCCGCATTACCCGATTGGGTTCCAACTGACCTAACATACCCGTTAGGTCCTGCTTGTAGGGGAATGGCATGTTGGCTACGGGCACATAATGTACATTGCCCTATAATTATTTCTTTAGATGCAGATTATGCAGGTCAATCATACGATAGCTCTTTATTTATACAAGATATTATTGAGCTGTTTATGTATGATTGGCTGAATACATCAATGATAGAGACATGGATAAGGTGAGATCTTTTTTATACATCCATATACCTTGTGTAAGATCCGGTGATCTGATTTCTTATATATTAATGCATACGCCTATATGTTTTGCAGCTACCTAGTCGAAGATCATTGCAAACAATTTGCATTTGATCATGTGGGATTTTTGATTCCATCATTGATTAGTTTGGTAGCTAAAGACCCTGATAATGTTCAACAATACTGTATAGATGCTTTTACAATTTTTGGTCAGCAAAAGAAGACGATAATAATAGCTCCATTCAATGTCAAGTAAGTTTACTTTATTTATAATTTGGACTTAAGAAAATTCCATTTTTATTTTGCATTTTGAGTTATTAATTGTTAACTTCTTACTTCTAGCGGTAGACATTGGGAGTTACTAGTTATTGTCCCAGGGACATTCACTGTTTATTATCTAGATCCTGCGGGGAGTACATTGAACACTAAAATTGGACACGTAATGAGAATGCCATTATTCTGGTGAGAAATATTTCATTTTTATATCCGTTAACATCTTTTATTACATTACTATTTACTTATGCAATTTATTGTGTTATATTAACATGTAGGGGTTTAGATGCATTCAAAAAGGCTGGAGGAACGGTCCCAAGGAAAAAGAACCAGCCAATAAATTGGCAGAACGTACAAGTAAGTTCCCGACTCGAATATATATATTATTGATGTGAATTGTGCTTAGTTGTATTATTTTGTATGTTTCAATTTATAGTGTGCTACACAAGACAATGGTTGGGCATGCGCATACTATGTGATGCGATTTATGCAGATGATTATCAAATATGCCGCATTGGACATCGATACCATACATGAGGTATTATATATAGTCTCATTAGTTAGTATGCAATATATCAATCTTATATTATTTTTATATTATTACTTATATATATACATCATTCTCTTTGCAGGTGTTTAAAACTGACAACACTATAGGTAAACGTTTAAAAAATATACATGCTCCATATACGATGGAAGCATTAAATGAAGTAAGAGAAGAATGGGCAAAAGCCATACAAGCAGTGGCAACTGTAAGATATAATTGGGATGTTGATAGCGATAATGAATGATACTATGTAAATGAATATTTCTGAATGTTAATACATGTATTTGAATGTTTCTATATGTGTGAATGTGAGAATTGAATTGATGTCTGAATGTATGTACTTGTGTAGAATTTTGCTTGTGACTTTTGCAGGTTTGCGGCCTGTTTGTAGGCTGATATCAATGGATGTCGTAAACCTGCAGTTCAGAAAACTGAACTGCAGGTTCTCATCCTGCTGACCAGCCACAGCAGGCCTGCAAACTGATATGAAAAAAAAAATATATAAATAGGCGTCGGTTATTTATCGAAAACCGTCAGCAAAGACATACAACGTCGGTTATTTGATAAAACCGCCGCCTAATAGTACAAACAACCCAACCGTGCAGGATAGCACGGCCGTGGTGTAAATGGCGTCGGTTATTCATATAAAACCGACGCCTATAGTACTAACACAGCCGTGCAGGGAAGCACGGCCGTGCAGGGAAGCACGGCCGTGTCGTCTTGAAGTACAGGCGTCAGTGGTTTAGTATATAACCGACGCCAAAAGTGTTCGCGCCACAGAAAATGTGTCGGTTATGTACTAAAACACCGACGCTATATTCCATATAGGCGTCGGTTGTGTAGTAAATAACCGACGCACAAAGTGCCCTAGATGACGCCATTTTCTGTGGCGCGAACACTTTTGGCGGCGGTTATTTACTAAACAACCGACGCCAATAGGACAAATAGGCGTCGGTTAAAAAACCGACGCCGAAGTGTTCAACCTTTAGCGGCACCCACATAGGCGTCGGTCGGAAACCGACGCCAAATGGGGTTAAACGACCGACGCCAAAGGCCGTTTCTGCAGTAGTGTGTTTTATGGGAGATGTTGTAGGTCTCTTTTTGTTGGTATGAGATGGGTGAGTATCAGCTTTAGGGTCTTGAGCTTGTGCAGCAGACGACAAAGAAGATCAAAGTGATTCAACAACAGTTGAAAGCAGCCCAAGATAGATTGAAATCATATCTTGATAACCGTCATAGACCCTTGGAGTTCCAAGTGGGTGACATGGTGTATCTCAAAGTCTCTCATTGGAAAGGTTCTTTGAGGTTTGGGAAGAAGGGTAAGTTGGCCCCTAGGTATATGGGACCTTACCCTATGGTGGAACATGTTAGGAAGGTGGCATATAAGTTGGTGTTGCCACTTGAGTTACACAGGTTTCATCTAGTGTTCCATGTGTTTATGTTCAAGAAGTGCTACCCTAATACCGAGTTGGTTTTATAGCAAGTAGAGGTTGATCTTGATGTGGACATATCCTATGTTGAAGGTCATGTGTTGATCCTAGATAGGAGGATCAAGAAGTTGAAGAAGAATGATATAGTGTTGGTGAAGGTTATGTGACATCATTGTGTCTTAGAGGAAGCCACATGGAATCTTTAGGAAGAGATGCGTAGCAAGTACATGTCACTTTTCGTGTAGGATTTTGAGGGAAAAATCCTTGTTAGGCGTTTATGGTTGTAAGGACACTAACCTAGATTAGTGTGTGAGTATGCTTGCTTTTCTTAATAGGATGCTTAGAACCTTAATCTAATCCTTTGAGATGCTTTGTTAACATGTCACAATCTTATGTTTCCAGTTGGGTCATGTTTTGATGATGTTTGAGCTTCGTATGCTTATTTGGACCATATTGCAATTTACCCATCTTGAGGGGTTATTTTGCAATGTGTCACATGTGTCCCCTAGTTTTTTATCATCATGAGAGAGAGAATGATGCTATGGGGTGCCTTGTTGGACCTTGGTTGATGATGTGGCATCATGTGGTGATGCTAGGGTTTCTATGGTTTGCATGGTGCTGACCATATTAAGCTCGGTTGAGTGTTGCGACCTATGTCTCGACCTTGTTGATGTTCTTTGGGTGTGTCTCGACCAAAACACCTCCCTTGGGTGGTTAGTTTTGACCTTGATGGTCGTTAGGTGTTTTTGGTCGGGATGGTTGTCTTCTTGTGGAGTGCTCGACCTTATTTGTTTGGTGAGCTTTTGTTGTGGTCGAGACAAGATGTCTTGATGTTTGTTTTGACCCCTAGTGTGGTGGTTACCCAAGTGGTTGAGACCCACCTATGTTTTATCACCATGGGTTGCAGGCATGCATATAGTGGTTGCATGTTGGTTTCTTTTGTGGACAAGTGTCCCTTTGGTTCTCTCTTGTGTTGACACTTGACCCCTATCTTACTTCCCTTCTCCTTTGAGTATATAATCTCTGTCTTCTGCATGTAAGTGATCTTTTTCGGGCCTCCCTCTTCTCCCTACTCTTGTGTTCGTTCTTTGATCTTTGAAGAGCAAGAAGGACTTTTCTTGGGTGCTTTGGAAGTCGATCAACCTTGCATGCAGTGCTTTGAAGCTTGATCACCTTCCTTGTGGTAATTCTTGGTGGTTTCTCTCCTTGGTAAGTGGTTCAATTCCCTTGAGCATGTTTTTCCTTGTAACCCTACCTTTCTTGTTCTCCTTTTCAGCCACTAACACCATGTTTTTAATGGCGTCTTCCTTAAAGATCTTCTACTCATAAAGGGGTAATAGACTATGTTCTGACATGGTGACACCCGAGTGAGAGGGAGCTCTCTTCTTCGTTCTTTCTTCTTTTTTTGGCCTAGGGTTTTTCACCCTCTTTCTTGAGCATTATTTTGACCATGGTGTTCTTCTTTTTAGAGGTGATATTGTGACTGAAGTGTTGACCTTGGATGGGGCTTCATCTTCTTATTTGGGGCTTTTTCTCTTGGAGCTTTGTTCTCCCCTGAAGGTGGGTTATATAACTTGCTACCTTTTTCTATTACTTGCACCATAATATTTCTTGCATGCTGCTATTATGATCTCTAAACTTGATGGTAATATGTTGGATGATGTTATATAACCTAGGTTTCAAGCCTTGTTAATGATCTATTAAAATTTGCTTCATATCTTAAACCCTAAATTCTTGTACCCGATTTGTTAAGTGATGGTTGAGGTGATGATCATACATGTATAATGTTTCTTGGTTTCATCACCATTCTTGGGTTCAAACTTTATGTTCTCTTAGGGTTTTGAGTTGGTTTTCTTGATTTTAAAGGTTGGTCTTCTTTATCCTCGTTTGGTTTCTTGATAATTCTTGTTGAAGATCGATTTTAAAGGTTCTGATGTCTATCTTTAATGGAGTTTTTCCACCTTATTGATGGTGATCTTCCTTGATTCTCAACTTCATTATTGAATGAGGTTTATCTCTATTTTGATGTTGTCTAAGTGTTGTTAGGGTAGCTTGACCTTGGTGGTCGCTACACCTTGATCTTGTCTTGGTCGAAACATATGTGTTGTTCATGATCAAGACCTATGTTTTGGTTTTGGTCGATATGCATGCCCTCATTTCAGTCATGACCCTTGATTTTGTCTTGGTCGAGACACCCCCTTGATGGTGGTCAAGACACAATGATTAGTTGGAGGTTGAGACACCATGTTGGTTGTAGTAGAGAGACTTGGTTTTGTTGCGGTCGAGACTCTTGTTTTATGGATGGTCGAGACATGTGTTTTGGTCATGGTCAAGAAGCATGTTTAGTGCATGGTCTTGTTGGTATATATGCCCTGAGAGCCAATCATGGGATGATTGGTGGGATACATTAAGATTGATTTGATGAAGATTAAAGGCAAGCTTCCAATTCTTTCTGGTTCAGTCATATGAGATAGTGATAGAATAGAGTGAATGTCTAGAGAATGACAGTACTCAATGACATATGCCTTCAGGTTCAGGACCTGAACGATGAGATTGTACGGATGCTAAGATTTTGTACATTCTTGTTATGTCCCTAGTCAGATGTCATTGTGGAAGGTATATAGACCACAATGACACACAAGACTAGATTGTGGTGTTGGTTGATGAAAAAATCTCATTAGTCATGATATGGGGATATCAAACCAAACACATATGTACTTGTTAGAGAACAAGTCTACCGGACATACCCACCATGAGTTTAACACATGGAACCATGACATGGTAGTCACAGTCAGTTCTCACAGTGATGGTGGTGAGTGTGATTCTTTGACCAGAAATCATTGCACTCAACACATGTCGTTGGATACACTTTGACATCATCAAACGCAGTCCAGAGATATGGGTTGTTATAAAGGTGATGATTGGGTGACTTTGACACATGGGGCTTTTGAGGGGTGACTGATAGATATGGGATTTGTCCCTCCTAATGGAGGTTGATATCCATGGCCACTTGATGAGTAGGATTGAGATAGGTGTGCACGCATGTGTGAATCAGTATGTGATATTGATATCATACATATCTCCTCCTATCTACTCTGAGATCAAGAAAGTGAATGAACATTGAAAGGATGATTGTTTCATGCCTTGAGTTCATTCGGGATATCAATGACAAAGGAATTATACATTCACTGTAACACCATTCACGGATTGTAGGATTGAAAGTTGTTCTCCAACTTTCTATTTCACTTGGGTAGCACTGATGTGCGACTAGGCACCGCTCTTTGCTTGTGAAGTCATAAGTGTTATGGACTTTCACTGCCAACGTGAAATGGACCTGTAGGGTCACACACATAGGATTTAACCTAGAAGAGGAGTTTATCCACAAATGATGTTTATATTGATTACTAAAGGAGTTTAGTAGTTCAATTAAAAAGTCAATCAATTGATAGCTTAAAATCATAGTGTTCAAGGTGTTGGACCAATTGATTAGAGTATCAGATTGATTGAAATTGTGATTGACTGATTTGCACAAGTCTTCTGCCCCAACCCATCGGCTCATGGGATGAACCAATCGGCTTAGGTTGGTGAACGGATCAGCTCAACTAGTGAGACGATCGACTCAATTGTTAAACCAGTCAGCTCATGTGACCAACTGATATCGTTTGGAAAGTCAGAAGATTGTTTTGCAAATACAATTTGTTTAACTTGTACAAATTTGATTTGGATAAGGATTAATGTTTGATTAATCAGAGACAAATTTGAAAGTCAATTTGAGTTGGATTAGGACCATGAACTGATCAGTTCAGAGCTCCATCTGATCAACTCAGGTCTTAAACGATCGGCTCAAGACTAGAAACGATTGTTTTAGGGTGTGAAACGATTAGTTCAGCTGGCGCAAGTTGCTTGTTTTGTGGAAAATCTCGAACCCTTCTACTCCTATTTAATCCCACATTTCCTGGGATAGAGAACCTTGTCCCATGACCCTCCTATATATATAGGGGTATTGGGGCTTCTCTGGTGAACAACTCAGAACACCAATTGCTCTATAAAGTTGTCATTCTCTCTGGTTTTGGTAATCGAGAGAGAGCCCGAGCAAGTGCTACCTGATAAGGGAGGCATAGCAAGGGAAAGACAACTATAGAAAAGCAACTAGCTGCAGGAGAGTGTGTTGGTGACTAGTACGCCAACAAGAGGGTGTGACTCCTTATGATTCCTTATGGGATAAGGAGATCGGAGTTCCAGGTGATCCGTGTGGACTACTTCAGAGGCGAGAAACTTCTGTCGCTCGGAGGACATCTATCAATCTCGACAGTCTCGGTGAGACCAGGAGCTTCTCAAACACCATCCAAGACTCGAGGTGAAGACCACGCAAGCCACAAGGTAACGTCACCGAGCAAGCCTCAGGACAAGGTATGCCTGTACAAACCATCCTTCCTATTGTATAGACGTTGACGCGATTCCTTTTTTTGGGTTTGGGAGGAGAAAATTTTTGTTTCCGCTGCCTTCTCAGCCTCCCCTAAAACCCAACAATGGTATCAGAGCCACGTCAACTGCTCTATACTTTAGAATTGTCGATATGATCGATTTTGGTTTGTCGCCTTTATTTATTGAATACGATGTGAATAAAATTGGCTTTATGCATGTCCAATCCTAAATTCACAAATCCCAATATTCATATATGATATGTAATATGAATGCACTCGATACGTGTCACACTTAAATGAGTTTTTTCATGGATGTATAGCGTGGTTATAGCCAATAAACCCTATATGTGTGCTTGGTTGTATGTGGTTTCTTGCATCTTGGTCTGCGCACCGATTCCCTACCTCCTTATTCTTGATGTAACTTGAGATAACTTGATATTTCTTTCCTACCTTTGCTCCCCCTGAATGTAACTCGGGGTTTCCCAATTCAAATGTAAAACATGATAGATCTTTAATGTCCTGTTATGTCAAAGAATGGCGGGCAATTTGACGATGACTGAGACGATCGTTTCAAGGAGTGAACCGATCATTTGGCGATCTAGACGACTGGTTTGAGGAGCAAGACGAGAGGGTGGAATCCATGAGGAGATGCACGACAACCAGGAAAACTGATCGGTTGGAGGAGCCAACTGATCGAATGGTGGCACCCACCGACCAGCCTGATGGTGAGTCGATCAATCATGAAGATGAGTTGATCAAACCCAGAATGGCAAAGCACAAATTTCATCTTGTACAGGTTGCATGTGATGTAGATCTAGATGAATGTGATTCCTCTTATCTCGAGGAATCACATTAGGATGGCCATAATCATCGCTTTTGTCCTTTCACATGTTTTCTGTGGGATATAGCATGTATATGATACGTACTATAGATATTAGTGATTGGATATGTATATGTACCAATAAAACCAAATCCCTCATTAAAATTAAAGTTTTAGATGCCTTCCAAATGTGACACATGTGAAAAGCTTGATCGGCCAAGTGTGGGCACGCCCTAGCGTGGTGCACCGTCTATCTCGTGGAAGCGTGAAGGATGAATATGTGGGTCTGCCCTAGCAGGGTGCATATTCATCGTGTTGGCTTTGGGTCAGACATAACAAGGTGACCTAGATAGGATCTAGAACCTTGAGGCATGGAGGTGATCATGGCATGGAGTTGCATATGACATCTTTCAAGAGTTTCATATGATGCAATTGTTAAGAGTTGCCTACCTGGAAGATCTAAGTTGTGGGTGATAGCCTTAGATGGTCCATGACTTAGAGGATTTCAAGATCTTAACCCACTAGAATATTGTACACTGCAATCTTCCGAATTGATGGTGAGGGCTATCAATTTGAACAAAATAGTGTGAGTGATAATTAATTAAAGTCCTAATTATATCGTCAACTTTTCAAATCAATCAAATTAAGTCAAAATTGAGTTTTGGACTAAAATGCATATATTTCCTTTTGTAGTACAAATGACAACAAACAACAATCACTTTTCATTGCGATCGGTCCTTGAAAAGGACAAGCTGAATGGGACTAACTTCCATGACTGGTTTAGGACATTGAGAATTGTTCTCACTTAAGAGTGAAACCTCTATGTCCTCGATACTCCAATTCGAGAGGAACCTGCTCCTACCGCACCAAAGGCAGAAAGGGATGCTTATAAGAAGCATTCTGATGATGCCATTGATGCAAAGTGCTTGATGTTGTGCTTCATGAACCACGAGTTACAGAGACAACATGAGAACATGGGTGTCATTGATATGATTCAGCATCTCAAGAACATGTATGAAGATCAAGCATGGAAAGAGAGATATGATGTCTCGAGGGCGCTATTCAAGTGTGTCATGACAGAAGGAGATCCAGTTGGTCCTCACATGCTCAAGATGATTGGGTATGTGGAGAACCTGATGAGACTGGGATTTCCCCTGAGCCAAGAGTTGGCTACTGACATGATACTAGAATCGTTACCAGAATCATACAGTCAGTTTGTGATGAACTACAACATGAACAACTTAGACAAGCCATTGACAGAGTTGTTGGGCATGTTGAGGACAGTTGAGACACAGATGAAGAAGGAAAAACCTAAGTTTGTGATGATGATCAGCAGCAAGAAAGGCAAGTTCAAGCGCAAGGGCAAGGGAAAAGTTAATAAGGATTCTGATGCTAGCCAGGAGCCCAAGGCATCTTCAGCTCTCAAGGCCAAGGGAGGTGTAACCAAGAGAGGCAATTGCCACCATTGTCAAAAGCCAGGACATTGGAAAAGGAATTGTCCCCTCTATCTGGAAGAACTAAAGAAGAAGGAGGCGATAGATGTCTCCACCTGAAGGTGTCATGAAATAATCTTGTAACACTTTTTGAGGTATATGATACCAAGATATAAAGTGTAAAGCACTCAATAAACGGGGCAAGTGTTTCCGCCATAGATATTAGTACTTTAGTTTATTTTCAACCTTAAAGGCATGTAATAGAGTTATGAACTGCTATTTCATATTTGCCAATGGATAGAAACACATTATTTTTTGCATATTGTATGACAATGATAGGAATTAATAAAGTTGATGTTTCAATTCCAAAAGATATGATCTTTATGGAAATGCCTTGTTTATCTTGTGGTACTTGGTATGCATAGGATAAAATGATACCTGAAAGTTATTGATAACTCAAACTATCAAATTAGCATTAAGTCATGAGAAATTGATTTCTAGTTTCCATATGATGGATAAGTCTAGACTCTTTTGGTTAGAAAATCAATAAGAGACATGAATCTCTTAGACATAATTAATCAATCTTCACTAAGGTAGTGGGAGAATTATTATCCTATTAGGTATAATACATGAGATGTATTTACATACCTATTAGAGTTAATGCTAGTACTTCAATCGGTGTTTAGAGAAATACAAATATGAATATCTTGAAGTGTTCAAGAATATCATAGATGAAGTGCATATTTGGTAAAGTATTAATTCTTGATGAGATCAATGAATGAAATACTTAGGCCAAATGTTTGAGAACCTTATGAGTGATTATGATAGTGTATCATAGTGAGCACGTGATTAAGGAATGGTGATGTCTAAATCAATAAGGAGTCATACTCTAAGGAGTTAGAAGATGATTATCAAATAACTAAATTCTTCTTAAATAAAGAATACCCTACACATTAAGAATCACAAAGGGTTGTGAGTTCTTATATCCTTGATAGATACAACTCGATTATCTATGTGATGAGTTGGTCATGTGATGAATCAACTATCTAGATAAATATGAGGAACCAGATTTTGAGTTATGGTTTTTGACCATTACACCCTAAATGACTTCCATGTGAACCATAAGGTATGACCTTGATGGTAGAACCTATTGGGATAAAATCCATAAGTGTGAATGAGTATTAAGAGTTAAGACACATGGATAACATTTTGAGAAGGATGATGCTTTTTTATTGCAACTAAATGACTAAAAGATTTGGCATACAGATACTAAAACTGCATTCCTGTAAGGAATAAAACAAGGATGTGTACCTGTCACAACCTATAAGGTTTATGAATCCATTAATGCAAATGAAGTCTATAAGTTACAATGGACTAATCAATGTGATTGATTAAGTAAAAGAAACTCAGACCTGGATCTTTACTTTGATAATATAGTCAAAGGGTTTGACTGATATGTCAAAGATAAAGAAGGGATATGTGATTTAGTGGGAGCGTATTTACATTCCACATGTCGATGAGGAATGAGATGTTCTAGAATGGAAATACAAAGTGGAAATTATCTTTAATGAAGATAGAGACGTTTCTTATATGATAAGAATAGAGATCTATAGAGATAACTCTCAAAAACCTCTTGACCTAAAAGAGATAGCATACATTGGCAATCTGTACTTAAGGGTTCAGTATGCATAGATTAAGTGGGAGAAAACTAGTCCATGTTACATGGAGTTAATATCCCAAGGAAAAGTGTCCAATTCTTATGAAGAATGGGAACACTAAGAATAGATATGGATCTATCATGTATGCAATCATCCCATTATCTTGCATGTATGGACATAGCAAGAATAAAATACATTCATCATCTTGTATGTAGGACATGAAAATATGATGTGCTCATCCTGATAACTCGTATGTGGGACATGATGAGTGGATGTATGTCTAGTTCCAGTAAGGGTTACTGGAATACCATAACAACTTGATAAGTACTTGAGAAGTACTAGTTCTATGGAAATAAGGAAGGGTTCACTGTAAAGAGTTACACTGATGCGAACTTCCGAAAAGGATAGAAAATTAATCGCAATATATATATGATATATAAAAGTGAATGTTTGTTGATAAATGGAAACGTTCCATTAAATCCATTTTAAAAGGAAATGTCGAGTATCCGTGTGTTAGATAACAGTGGATACTATATGGATCTAGGAGTTCATAGAGATGAACTTATAGATATTCCAGTCATTGATGACAAGTAAAGAGTACTTGGTCATGCAATGTGGCTAAAGGTTAGAAAAGGAATACTAGATTGCATATTACGACAACTCCATATCATACGTATGACGTACAACGAAGAGATGAGAGACATGCAATTAATACTGACTTTCGCAAGGTGTTTCCATAACTCATTGTGTTATTACTAGAGCACAATAGCATGTGGGACATGTTTGAAGATCATTATGAATATGATTCAAGGGTGATTGGCTCGCAGTGCAAGTGGGAGTCTGTTGGTATGTATGCCCTGAGAGCCAATCATGGGATGATTGGTGGGATACATTAAGATTGATTTGATAAATATCAAAGGCAAGCTTCCAATTCTTTCTGGTTCAGTCATATGGGTAGTGATAGAACAACTTGAATGTCTAGAGAATGACAACACTCAATGACATATGCCTTCAGGTTCAGGACCTGAACAATGAGATCATATGGATGCTAAGAGTTTGTACATTCTTGTTATGTCCCTAGTCGGATGTCATTGTGGAAGGTAGATAGACCACAATGGCACACAAGACTATATTGTGGTGTTGGTTGATAACAGAATCTCATTAGTCATGATATGGGGATATCAAACCAAACACATAGGTACTTGTTAGAGAATAAGTCTACCAGATAGACCCATCATGAGTTTGACACATGGAACCATGACATGGTAGTCACAGTCAGTTCTCACAGTGATGGTGGTGAGTGTGATTATTTGACCTAAAATCACTGCACTCAACACATGTCGTTGGGTACACTTTGACATCATCAAATGCAGTCCTGAAATATGGGTTGTTATAAAGGTGATGATTGGGTGACTTTGACACATGGGGCTTTTGAGGGGTGAGTGATAGATATGGGATTTGTCCCTCCTAAGGGATTTTGATATCCATGGCAACTTGATGAGTAGGATTGAGATAGGCGTGCACGCATGTGTGAATCAGTATGTGATATTGATGTCATACATATCTCCTCCAATCTACTCTGAGATCAAGAAAGTGAATGAACATTGAAAGGATTACTGTTTCATACCTTGAGTTCATTCAGGATATCAGTGACAAAGGAAGTATACATTCACTATAACACCATTCACAGATTGTAGGATTGAAAGTTGTTCTCCAACTTTCTATTTCACTTGGGTAGCACTGATGTGCGACTAGGCACCACTCTTTGCTTGTGAAGTCATAAGTGTGATGGACTTTCACTGCCAACGTGAAATGGACCTGCAGGGTCAGACACATAGGATTTAACTTGGAAAAGGAGTTTATCCAAAAATGATGTTTAGATTGATTACTAAAGGAGTTTAGTAGCTCAATTATACACTCAATCAATTGATAGCTCAAAATCATAGTGTTCAAGGTGTTGGACCGATTGATTAGTCTATCGGATTGATTGAAACTATGATTGACTGATTTGTACAAGTTTGCTGCCCCAACCAATCAGCTCATGGGATGAATTGATCAGCTCAGGTTGGTGAACCGATCGACTCCACTGGTGAGACGATCGGCTCATGTGCAATGAGACGATCGGCTCAATCGTTGAACGGGTTGGCTCATGTGACCAACTGAGATCATTTGGAAAGTCAGAACACTATTTTGCAAATACAATTTGTTTCACTTGTAAAAATTCGATTGGGATAAGGATTAATGTTTTCTTAATCGGAGAAAAATTTAAAAGTCAATTTGAGTTGGATCAAGACCACGAACCGATCAGTTTGGAGCTCCAGCCGATCGACTCAGAGCCCCAGACGATCAGCTCACACTACTACAGAAACATCCTTTGGCGTCGGTTGTTTAACCCCCTTTGGCATCGGTTTCTGAGCGACGCCTATGTGGGCACCGCTAAAGGTCGAACACTTCGGTGTCGATTTTTTAATCGACGCCTATTTAACATATAGGCATCGGTCTTTTAGTAGATAACCGACGCCAAAAGGGTTCGCTCCACAGAAAACGGCGTCATCTAGGACACATTCTGCGTCGGTTATCTACTAAAAGACTGACACCTATATGGACTATAGCGTCGGTGTTTACTTGGTAACTGACGCAGAAAGTGTCCTAGATGATGTTGTTTTCTGTGGCGCGAACCAGTTTGGCATCGGTTATCTACTAAAAGACCGACGCCTATATGTTAAATAGGCGTCGGTTTGACACGAACAGCCGACGCCATTTCCAGTATGTCTGTTGCCACATTAGGCGTCGGTTTTGGTCAGAAACCTGACGTTGTAGGTCTTTGCTGACGGTTTTCTGTAAATAACCGACGCCTATATCTATTTTTTTTTTCATATCAATTTGCAGGCCTGCTCTGGTCAGTAGGATGAGAACCTGCAGTTTAGTTTTCTGAACTGCAAGTTTACGACATCCATTGATATCAACCTACAAACAGGCCACAAACCTGCAAACGTCCCAAGGAAAATTTCACACAAGTAGATACATTCAGACATCAATTCAATTCTCACATTCACACATATAGAAACATTCAAATACATGTATTAACATTCAGAAATATTCATTTACAAAGTATCATTCATTATCGCTATCAACATCCCAATTATATCTTACAGTTGCCACTGCTTGTATGGCTTTTGCCCATTCTTCTCTTATTTCATTTAATGCTTCCATCATATATGGAGCGTGTATATTTTTTAAGCGTTTACCTATAGTGTTGTCAGTTTTAAACACCTGCAAAGAGAATGATGTCTATATATAAGTAATAATATAAAATAAGATTGATATATTTCATACTAACTAATGAGACTATATATAATACATCATGTATGGTATCGATGTCCAATGTGGCATGTTTGATAATCATCTGCATAAATCGCATCACATAGTATGCGCATGCCCAGCCATTGTCTTGTGTAGCACACTATAAATTGAAACATACAAAATAATACAACTAAGCACAATTCACATCAATAATATATACATTGGAGTCAGGAACTTACTTGTACGTTCTGCCAATTTATTGGCTGGTTCTTTTTCCTTGGGACCTTTCCTCCAACATTTTTGAATGCATCTAAACCCCTACATGTTAATATAACACAGTAAATTACATAAGTAAATAGTAATGTAATAACAGATGTTAACAGATACAAAAATGAAATATTTCTCACCAGAATAATGGCATTCTCATTACGTGTCCAATTTTAGTGTTTATTGTACTTCCCGCGGGATCTAGATAATAAACAGTGAACGTCCCAGGGACAATAACTAGTAACTCCCAATGTCTACTGCTAGAGGTAAAAAGTTAACAATTAATAACTCAAAATGCACAATAAAAATGGAATTTTCTTAAGTCCAAATTATAAATAAAGTAAACTTACTTGACATTGAATGGAGCTATTATTATCATCTTCTTTTGCTGACCAAAAATTGTAAAAGCATCTATACAGTATTGTTGAACATTATCAGCGTCTTTAGCTACCATACTAATCAATGATGGAATCAAAAATCCCACATGATCAAATGCAAATTGTTTGCAATGATCTTCGACTAAGTAGGTGCAAAACATGTATTACATATGCATTAATATATAAGAAACCAAATCACCGGATCTTACACAAGGTATATGGATGTATAAATAAGATCTCACCTTATCCATGTCTCTATCATTGATGTATTCAGCCAATCATACATAAACAGCTCAATAATATCTTGTATAAATAAAGAACTATCGTATGATTGACCTGCATAATCTGCATCTAAAGAAACAATTATCGGGCAATGTATATTAAGTGCCCGTAGCCAACATGCCATTCCCCTACAAGCAGGACCTAACGGGTATGTTAGGTCAGTTGGAACCCAAGTTGGTAATGCGGGAAGTGGAGGTGGAGGCCTAGGTGCTCCTGGTGTCTTCTTTTTAACCTGCATATATAATTTCAGATCATTTGACATCATATATACACATTAACAGTCTAAATCAATGTAAATTTATCTTACAATTTTCAGTAGTGTAGACGACATCTGCTTTGGGCCACAATATGACCCCGCCTTCTGCCTCAGCAAGTGTATCAATATCCGGGTGGGGATATGGCAATGTAGCTTCCCTCCAATCGGGTAACACACGTAATGGGCCCACACGAACGTAGCCCTGTGGCATTGGAGTCCCGTGAAACCTTTCCCCAGGAAGGGACAGGTAAGCCTGCGCCTCTGCAACAACATAGTCTTGTATTCTTAAGCGGCATGGCTTCAATGCCTACAAATTTACGTAAAGAATGTTATACATATATACATATCATCTTGAAAACATATCATCTTGAAAAGACTAGCTACAATGTCATAAACAATACTTACAGCAGACGTGTTAGGCGATGGGTCTCCAGGATTACTCACAGTCTGTGCATCAGGAGAAGAGTGGGTCGCCATAGGCTGATTGGAAGCCTGAGATGCCTGCCACCGCATCAATTCTTCCTTGACCTTCTCAGCAACTACATCGTTGACCTTCTTAGCAACTATATCCTCGACTCTCTTATTCTCCTATACATGGATAAAAGAAACATTAGCTTCTTATTATTGAATTTCCTTTTGTAGTAACATTCTAAAAAAAGAATAGGTTACCTCTTCTTGAGAAAGTCCCGCTCTGGGTTTGCGCTAGGATGGCCCAAAGAATGCTTTGATGCCCACACCAGCGCCTGCACCCCTAACACGTCCAGGATGCTTTGGGTTACCCAGAGCAACTGTCAATTCATCCCTTGTGCCCTGAGGGATGAACGTGCCTTGTTTCCTCTGCTCGTGCAGCTCCCGCTAATCACCATCAATAGAAATTGGTAAGTTAACACCACAAATAATCAATATTCAAATGATTGCTCTAAGAGTTGTATTTTGCCATTTTCGCAGCCGCCTCAGCAGTTACGGGCTTCTTTATTTCACCCTTCTTGTTTTGCCTCCCAGCTATCCAGATATCATGGCGAGGCATGGGTGTGGCAGACTCCTGAGTAGGAGCAGACTCCTGAGTAGCCGCAGACTCCGCATGTAGTCTTTGGCGAACGCTTGCATAGCCTTTTGGACCCATAGTGTGGTCATGCACATTCAGTGCACGCCTTGCTTTTTGTGCGTCACTGAGGGCCTAGTTAGTATGCACATTAATGATTTGGTTAGTATCACTAAATGTTAATCTTGAATAGGTGAATACAATGTATATTAATTAAATTGGGAGTGACACCTAATACCTTGAATTCTTCAGATTTTCTTGAAGCAACAAAATTGTCCCAATCTTCTTTGTCCAAGAAGTTCCATTGTTCAAGGGCTGACTTCTTTTTCTTATCACCCTCTTTTATGTATTCTCTGTTCAAATTTGTCCTATAATTCCTAGGCATCTTTCCAGTGCGTTGCATCACACTTTTACGATGCAACTTCTCATCCAATGCAAACAGATTCTGTAAAATAGAAATGTTATTAACTAGTATCCAAAATAGAATTGCAAATAATAGAATTTGTAATCTACAAAATAGAATTGCAAATAATAATAACTCACGCATAAATCCTTCCATATCAAGTCTTTTTTCCCCTGAGGAACTTTATGCCAATTATCATACTTAACACCACAATGGCTTCGAGTGGTACACCCAAGATAGTTTACAAAATTATTGCGGTTCACTCCAATTGCATTTCCTCCATTATCAAACTCCACAACCAATTTGGATCTGTTGGATAAATTGGATATTATGATAAATCCCTTTGTTTCGATGATGACAAACATTTCCTTCTTATTAATCTAACGAGCTACTTGAGTGTGCAGGACTAAGATGGATGGCAAAGCAACTAGGGAAAATCCACAAGCTAAAATGTTTATATTTTCATGCAATGTAATTATTGTTGTAAAAACTTGTACAAATATATAATGTACAAGTACTTAGAATTGCATGTAAATCAAGCGTTAGATTTTTCCTAGCCAAACACCATAGTTAGACATGTCATCCCATTTAAATAGGATCATTTATGCACACTCACACATATAATTAATGCCTAAATTGAAATCTTAAAACAGGATCATTCTCGGTCGACAAACTCCTTGACCGAGACACTCTCGGTCGACAATCTTCTCGACCGAGAAAGATCCAAAGTAGCTGTTAGACACAACAGACAAGTTAGTTGGCAGTTAAAGAAAGACATTGCAAATCACTTGTTCCAGAGAGCCTGTCGGTCGACAAAAGGTCGACCGAGTAGGTGTCTCGGTCGACCATTTGTCGACCGAGATGGTCTCTGACAGCAACTGCAGAATAAATTAATTAGTCGTTGTTTAAGCAACAACTTTGTACCTAACGGCTAGTTAAGCACTTAGAAACCCCTAGAAGTTGTCTAGAACGTCCTTAAGCATACTTAGGCCATTCCTATAAATAGGACAAGCCATAGGACACTAGAATTCACTTGTTACACTTGAGAATACACTTGAGCATACTTGAGCAATCTATTGCAAGCAATTTGAGCACTGTGATCATTAGTCTACATTCTCCTTAGCTCAATCTTGTGTCCTATAGGCTAGATTCTCCTATCCACAGCAATCACAAGTTCACACACTTGGCTAGGAGATCTATATGCTTGATCTAGGCATATCAAGCCTTGGGCTTAAAGGATAAGTTGTAATTTCCTTTTTCTTTCTTGTTCCTTTTTATCTTTTGTATTCTCCTTGCTACTCCTAGGGTTGGAGGCTGCGGATTGGAGAGGGTTGACTTCTCAGGTGGAGAAGGGGACTTCAAGCTACTTCAAGAAGGCTATCGCAAGGGAAGCTACTTCAGAAGGCTGGTGCAACGAGAGTTGGTGCATCTACTTCAAGGGAAGGCTGCTTCAAGGTTGGCGATTACTTCTAGGTGAATGCTACTTGAAGGGTTTGGGAAAAGAGATTGTATTTTATGTAAATTTCTTGCGAGGTAATAAAATAAATTTCTTTTCAAATCCCGGTTGGGTAAGCAACCGGGTAGTGGATTGACGGATATAGTATTTGCTATAGTTGGAACCACTCTAAACCTTGTGTCTCCTTGTCCAATATTTTCATTGTGGTTGTTTGAATTCAATAATTGTTAAATTATCTATAAAACTCTATTCACCCCCCCCCTCTAGTAGTTTTCAATTGGTATCAGAGCAGGCTTCAAGGAACCCTAACCAGGTCTTGAAGAATGGAGGGAAATGGTGAAAGGTGTTGTTTGGACAAAACCACTACATGCTGCAATTGGTGTTTAGGAACAAGCCACAAAACAACCAGATGCCCATGGAGATCAAAGGAAGAGGATAAGCACAAAGAATGCCTTATTGCTACAACTAGTGAAGAAGAAGAAGAAGAGGTAAGTCTTTTTGATTTATCTAAAGAAGAACTAGTTTCTATTATTGAAGAAACACATAATAAATATGTTGAATGCAAAAAGAAATTAAAGAAATCAAATAAGGAAAATGATGATCTAAATGTTAAACTTCTTGCTCTTGCATCTGAAAATGAGGATCTCAAAGAGGGAAATAAATTTTCTGATCTTAAGTTAAAATCTATGGAAGCCGATTGCAAGCTCCTTTCTGTTGAAAATTCAAACTTACAGACTCAAGTAAACGATCTTCAAAAACAACCATTATTGTGCACCCATATAGATTATGACACTATTGTTAAAGAAAGAAATTTATTGTCATCCAATCTAGACCAAGCAAAAATAGACATTAAGAAAAGAATGGATGAGATTGCCAAGCTACAACAACAAGTTCGTAGTTTGAATAACCATGGTATTCTTGATCAAATTCTAGATAATCCCTATCAACAAATTGGGAGAAGGGGACTAGGTTACAAGCCTAAAGGAAAATCTCATCAACAACCTAATCAGAGAAAGTCACAAACCCAATCTATATATGTACCTAAAAGGACATCCTCATCCAATGACAACATAGGACACAACCATAGAAAAAGATATGAGGTTGACTCAATATGTTGTCATTACTGTTTGCTCCTTGGCCACTATTCATTTTCATGTCCTTACAAGAGAAGAGATGTCAAGTTAGTTTGGGTTCCTAAACCTCCAAACTAAACAAATAAGATTAAGTTGAGATATGACCAAAAGATATTAGTTGCATAATTCTATGTCTATCTCAACTTAACATAATGAGATTACAAATAAATGTAAGCATCTAAATAGTTAACCCATATAATAACCTCGAAACAAATAAACAGTTCCAGGAATCTTGTCGGTCGAGCAACTGTCGACCGAGACCTCATCGGTCGAAAAATTGTCGACCGAGCATATCACTGTTTTCAGTTTACTACGAAAATTGCTGCATTTATTCTAGTAAAATTGCTATCTTTTTATTGATGACTGAATACACTTTTGGAAAACATCTTTACAAAATTAAAATAGTTTATTTTCTGGAAGATTTAAGCTTACACTGAAATTATGCTTAAGGCAAGAAAAATGAGTTATTGATAGTATTATGCTTCAATTTGATATTTATTGCAGATATTATACTCATACACTAAATTTGAAAAATCTACAAAATTTGCCTCTTGGTCACAATCAAATTTGACCAAGGGGCGCTATGGTCGTAGTCAAATTTGACCTAAAATAAGTTTGACATAATACCTATTTTGGATATTCTTTTATGGTTAAAAGAAATTAATTTATGATCACAAATTGTCCCAATACTGTCAATAATAAACACAATATTAATCTATATATATGTGAGCTCTACAAAAATAGTCTTAAAAATCAGCCTCAAATTCGTACTCAGTAAGTCTTTCGGTCGACGAACACTTCGACCGAAAACCTCTCGGTCAGTCCCTCTCTCTCGACCGACAAAATATAGGCAGACTTAATGTCGAACACACTATCGGTCGACAAATTCTCGACCGAGACAACGTCGGTCGACAAGTGTTCGACCGAGAAATAGCCGTTGGATACGACCGTTGTAGACCGACCGTTATTTGACCGTTGGGAATTCTACCGTTAGGGAGCCGAGTGGCGCGTCTGCAACATGACCGTTGCGGACGCTCGGTCGATGAATCGTCGACCGACCTGGTCGCTGGAATGTTATAAAAGGGAGAAAAAACGGGACACTTACTCACACTTGCATACTCTTGCTTCCATTGTCCCTCTCTAGTGCATTTTTGTGCAACTCTTCAGCATCCTCATTCTCAAATCTTCCTTGCTTCTTCTCCACACTCAAGTAACACAAATGGCCTCATCATCAGCTGCCCGTGGGAAGAAGAAGGTCGCCGGCAGGAAAGGACGGGAAGCTCGGGAAGCCACTCCGCCACTGACGATCATCAACGACATCGCCTTCGTCGATGGAGATGCTGGTGATCGATATCTACGGCTTTCCTCCAAAGCCCCTCTTCCACAACGACCAGTCGAAGTCATGGACTTCATCAACATAGTCGATCTGGAAGATCTCTTTGAAGTGCAAAAATTGAAGGACTTCATCAATCCCTCTTTCCCTTTCTATTCCACTAAGGTAGTCAACAAATTTTATGCCAATCTCATATCCCATACTGAAAATGAAACCACTTTCTTCTACACCATGGTCAATGGGCATAGCCTTAAATTTACCGAAGGGGATATTCTTGACATGCTAGAAATTGACATAGATGAATACCAAGATTCCCTTGATCTCACCACCGGAAATCCACTAAATCAACTCTCCCAAGATGATCATACCATTAGCCTTAGTGACATAAAAAGAGCTATTTTTCAATCCAACACTACTTGTCATGAAGATAGGGGAACCTACTACGCTATAAATCTCAAACCAGCCTGTAGGATTGTAAATCTCATTGTTTCTACAAATATTCACCCTAGAGCCAACAAATCTGAAGTTCCAATATTCCGTATGTGCCTCATTTATGCCATCATAAGCCGCATTCCCACAAACTTCATCCGTATAATTCTTAAAAACATGATTGAGTTTTCTGGCAACCCACCATATGCGGATTTCGTTTGCCAAATTACTCAACATTTTCTTAAAACAAACATTGAGGATATGGGATATACATGGGAGCGTCGACCACAAAAGATAAGTAAGAATACCGTAGAGAAAATGGGAATAGATTTTGGTCACAAAAGGGCTAGAGTAGAAGGAGAAACATCTCATCAGGACATACCACCACCTCCTCCTACTACCCTACCACAGGACCCCATTCAAAATACTCTTACTTATATTGCTGGCTCCCAATATCACCTTAGTAGACAATTAGACTACAATCATCATGCCATGACATATTTAAACCAAAGAATGCAAACCCTTTCCCCAAACCAAACTGATGAATATCCATATTCTTTAAATCCAGGCATGCTCAATCCATACAATCCTTCGTACAACTACTATCAAACTCCACCTCCACCATCCATGGATCTAACGCATACTCAATTTTCATCTATGCAATTGCAAGATATTGTTGCTCATTTCCGATTTGACCGAGTTCCTACATTCTTGGAAGCATATGCTTTTACCAAGACGAGAGCTCTAGATTGGCAAACCTTGGTTCAATACTATGGAGCTGAGCCATTTATTGGGAAAGATCCTGACGTTGATGTAATTATTAAATCTTTTCAGTGAGTGTTGGAGTAATATTAGTTGTAATGACTTGCTTTGAATGATTGTTATGGATCACTTCTGTATGATGTGTCTATCTTTCCATATTTCTTAATGAAAATGGTTATCCTTTTGACTTGTATGGATATCTTTTTGCATATGAGACATCTTGTAAATAAATGGATTATAAAGATTATTATTGTAAAGCATACAAATTAAGGGGAGAAACAAATAAAAAAAAAACTTGTGGTTAGAATTAACAAACAATCGTTGACACAGAAACAGTCTCGGTCGAGACATGTTCGACCGAGAACACTGTCAGTCGAGAAATCGTCGACCGAGCAGGTCTCTGTTGTCAAGTCTGAAATAATTCTGCTGCAAATGATTGCTCATCAAATAATTTTAAACCAAGGATGCATGTTGAACATCATTTGTGAAACAGAGTATTCTTTTATGCATATGGACACTCTTCAAACATATTGCAAAGCATTTAAGTCTTTATTTGAGATATCTAAGGGGGAGATCATAAAAACAACTTTGACCATTTGATTGAAGAAGCTTACAAAAACATTGTAACCACCATGTGTAGCTGGAAATTTTCATTGATTATAAAGAAATTTATGAATTTATTGAAAATGGTATTTTGTACTTGAAGGAACTCTCTACCCAAAACAGGGCTTAACATCCCTTGCATTTGGATGGAGACATTTTTATGTACTCTAAGATTAGAGGATTCTCATTTAATTTAGGGCTTAACATCCTTTGATAAATGAGAAATAAATATACATTCATCATACGCTTAAGGGAATCTCATATCATTTCAAGGCTTAACATCCTTTGCAAATGATTGAGAAACAAATTGTGGATAAATTAGACAAAAATCCATGTTCCTAATAGGATATCTATTTAAGGGGGAGCATAATATAAAATTAAGGGGGAGAAGAAAAATAAAATATTCAACTTGGATATATTTTTGAAATGACAAAGGGGGAGAAAGAATATAAAAATCAAAAATATAAATGAGTTTCATAACATCTTGGCCAGCACTCACTTGCAAAACATAAATGGCTACAAAAGGTAATTTTCAGGTATGAAACTCACATGCTTTATATTTCCTTATTTCATATTTAGGAAATGTTTGTCATCTTCAAAAAGGGGGAGATTGTTGGATAAATTGGATATTATGATAAATCCCTTTGTTTCGATGATGACAAACATTTCCTTCTTATTAATCTAACGAGCTACTTGAGTGTGCAGGACTAAGATGGATGGCAAAGCAACTAGGGAAAATCCACAAGCTAAAATGTTTATATTTCCATGCAATGTAATTATTGTTATAAAAACTTGTACAAATATATAATGTACAAGTACTTAGAATTGCATGTAAATCAAGCGTTAGATTTTTCCTAGCCAAACACCATAGTTAGACATGTCATCCCATTTAAATAGGATCATTTATGCACACTCACACATATAATTAATGCCTAAATTGAAATCTTAAAACAGGATCATTCTCGGTCGACAAACTCCTCGACCGAGACACTCTCGGTCGACAATCTTCTCGACCGAGAAAGATCCAAAGTAGCTGTTAGACACAACAGACAAGTTAGTTGGCAGTTAAAGAAAGACATTGCAAATCACTTGTTCCAGAGAGCCTGTCGGTCGACAAAAGTTCGACCGAGTAGGTGTCTCGGTCGACCATTTGTCGACCGAGATGGTCTCTGACAGCAACTGCAGAATAAATTAATTAGCCGTTGTTAAAGCAACAACTTTGTACCTAACGGCTAGTTAAGCACTTAGAAACCCCTAGAAGTTGTCTAGAACATCCTTAAGCATACTTAGGCCATTCCTATAAATAGGACAAGCCATAGGACACTAGAATTCACTTGTTACACTTGAGAATACACTTGAGCATACTTGAGCAATCTATTGCAAGCAATTTGAGCACTGTGATCATTAGTCTACATTCTCCTTAGCTCAATCTTGTGTCCTATAGGCTAGATTCTCCTATCCACAGCAATCACAAGTTCACACACTTGGCTAGGAGATCTATATGCTTGATCTAGGCATATCAAGCCTTGGGCTTAAAGGATAAGTTGTAATTTCCTTTTTCTTTCTTGTTCCTTTTTATCTTTTGTACTCTCCTTGCTACTCCTAGGGTTGGAGGCTGCGGATTGGAGAGGGTTGACTTCTCAGGTGGAGAAGGGGACTTCAAGCTACTTCAAGAAGGCTATCGCAAGGGAAGCTACTTCAGAAGGCTGGTGCAACGGGAGTTGGTGCATCTACTTCAAGGGAAGGCTGCTTCAAGGTTGGCGATTACTTCTAGGTGAATGCTGCTTGAAGGGTTTGGGAAAAGAGATTGTATTTTATGTAAATTCCTTGCGAGGTAATAAAATAAATTTCTTTTCAAATCCCGGTTGGGTAAGCAACCGGGTAGTGGATTGACAGCTATAGTATTTGCTATAGTTGGAACCACTCTAAACCTTGTGTCTCCTTGTCCAATATTTTCATTGTGGTTGTTTGAGTTCAGTAATTGTTAAATTATCTATAAAACTCTATTCACCCCCCCTCTAGTAGTTTTCAGGATCCACTGCCACTAAGCGCTATTAACTTCTTCAACAGAGTGATGCCCCTTTTCTTGTTAAGTGTTTGGTGATGCGCATCAAGTTGCTCCAGTGATTCAGTGGGTACATGTGCATCATCAACCTAAAATTTGACAAAAATAAACACACTGAATTAGCCCAAATATAGAAATATAAGATATATGACATAACTAGAAGATAATGAATTTTATAGAAATACATGATATGTTTTTAGAACTTACATTGGTATCCTCGCCATGCTCGTCATGGACAGCATGCTCATCATGGACTTCATGCTCATCATGGACATCATGCTCATCATGGTCAGCCATCTGAAAATGTCATTAAAAAGGCAAACATTTAGCATTTGTATTAACTAGAAAAAGGAAAACATTTAGCATTTGTATTAACTAGAAAAAGGCAAACATTTAGCATTTGTATAAACATACATGTCTCTAAAATTGTGATCTTTTATCAATTAACAATCCTTCATTGTGATCTCCACGCACATATAAGTCATCATTAGCTTCAATATTTTGTGGAGTTGGCAACCCAACTGAGAATGGACTGGAGTCATCATACTTATCATAGTACTCTTCTTCATCTATAGGATCTTCAATGAACTGTCTTTTACCATGAAGAACAACTGACCATTTATCATTTGCAGGATCATCGATATTGAATATTTGTTTCACCTATGATGCCAATATGAATGGTTCACCCTTCTTGCCAATCTTTTCAAAGTTCACCAAAGTGAAACCCAATTCATCCACTATAACTCCTTTGGTGTTATCAACCCAATTACATTTAAAGAGCAGAATTTTGAAATCTATGTAGTCAAACTCTCAAATGTCTTCAATGACACCGTAATATGACATTTTAGCTTCACGTGGACTCTTATCCTTTGCACTTGCAAAGTACATAGTCGACGCTTGAAGTGTGACCCCACTATTTTGAACGACACTCTTATCATCTTGGCGCTTTGTGTAATATGTGAATCCATTAATGTCAAACCCTTCATAAGACATAACATTCGGTTTTGGTTTAAAGGTGAGACATTTGATAGTTTCTGTAATATCATTTGGTGTTTGAGATAGTTGATGTAAGACTTTATCTTCAAACCACTTAGTAAAAGTCTTATTATGCTCTCTAGCAAGCCACATTGAACTTGCTCGAGGATGTTGTCTCTTTATGAAATTGGTATGTTCCTCGATATAAACACTCACTTCGTCCATATTGTGTAAAATATACAAGTGAGCTTGTTCCAACTGCTCACGGCTGATTACTTTCACCCGTGATCCCAAAATTCCTTTGCCCTCCTCAATATTCTTGTCATTGTCAGGAGTGTCATTACCACTGAGAAAGTCATTGCAAAAATCCATAACCTCTCTCGCCACATAACCTTCAATAATACTCCCTTCAGGCCGATAACGGTTTCGAACATCACCTTTAAAAACGCTCATGTATCGTTCAAAGGGATACATCCAATGCAAGAAAACTGGTCCCAACATTTTCACTTCCCTAGTCAAGTGGACAACAAGATGTACCATGATATCAAAGAATGAAGGAGGGAAATACATCTCAAGCTGACATAGGGTAACAACCACTTCTCTTTGCAAATTATCGAGAGTATCAGGGTCAATAACTTTGCTGCATAGACTGTTGAAAAAGAAACAAAGTCTGGTAATTGCAAACCTTACATGCTTCGGCAATATAGATCGAATTGCCACAAGCAATATTTGTTGCATTAGAGTGTGACAATCATGAGATTTAAGACCTATCAACTTCAGATGTTTCATTGATACCAATCTACGGATGTTGGATGAGTAACCATGTGGCACCTTAACATTTACCAAGCATTCACAAAAAGTTTTCTTCTCCTTTCTAGACAACGTGTAACAAGCGGGACGTAAGTATGTTCTTTTATTACCCATTTCACGGAATTCTGTTAATTCTGACCTTATTCCCATTTCACATAGGTCCAGTCTAGATTTTATCCCATCTTTAGTCTTACCTGGTATATTTAACAGAGTACCAATGATGCTATCACAGACATTTTTCTCAACGTGCATTACATCGATACAATGCCTGACTGTCAAAGAACTCCAATAAGGAAGATCCCAAAATATTGACTTCTTCTTGAATGAAGAATTGTCACTCCGTGTGGCCATACTACATTGTGATTTCTTACCAAATTCATTGACAATGTCTTTTACTCTTGCATAAACAGCATCCCCTGGTATAGGTTTAGGTGCACTCCGTTCATCATTCCATCCATTGAATGCTTTGCGCTTCCTACGATACAGATGGAATTTTGAAAGAAACCTTCGATGACCAAGATATACAGTCTTTCCGCCATGTTTTAGTCTTATTGAATCAGTGTTTTCTTCACATATAGGACACGCTTTAGCTCCTTTGACACTATATCCAGACAAATTCCCATATGTTGGAAAGTCATTAACAGTGCAAAACAACATAGCGTGCAAACGAAATGTCTCTCTTGCTGAAGCATCATAGGTCATCACACCTTCAGCCCAAAGTTTCTTTAAGTCATCAATCAAAGGTTCAAGATAAACATCCATTTCATTTCCGGGTTGTTTAGGGCCCGATATCAACAACGACAACATAACGTACTTATTTTTCATACACAACCAGGGAGGAAGATTGTATATAACAAGCATGACTGGCCAAGTGCTATGTTGGCTACTCAATGTCCCGTACAGATTCATCCCATCTTTACAAAGCCCAAGTCTTAGATTCCTATCTTCTTCACCAAATTTGGGGTACAATAGATCAATCTTCTTCCACTGTGGGGAATCAGACGCATGTCGTAGGATCCCATCATTATTTTTCTTAACATCTGCATGCCACCTCAAATTCTTCGCATCTTTCGGATTTGCAAACAAGCGTTGAAACCGTGATATTATAGGTAGATACCACAACACCTTGGCAGGAGAACTAGTTTTGGACTCCCCCGAAGCCGTCAATTTATACCTTGACGCACCACATTTTGGACAATCTTTCAAATCTACATAGTCCTTTTGAAATAATACACAATCATTCGGGCATGCGTGTATCTTCTTGGCCTCCATTCCCATTGGGCACAACATTTTCTTTACCTGGTATGTTGAGATTGGCAGCTCGTTTCCTTCAGGAAGCATTTCTTTCAACAAAGTCAACAATGAAGTGAAGCTTTTATCGCTCCATCTATTGTTAGCTTTCAACTTATACAATCTCAACACAGCGCTAAGCTTCGTAAACTTAGCACAGCCTGTGTATAACGGTATCTCAGCATCATGCACAATGTTTCTAAAGATAGGAGGTGGATCGGTGTGCTCTACCCTACAACTATCCAGCATCACATCAATAATGTCTGCTGGAACTGGTTTGTTCACATTTACGTCATCGGAGGCAATTTCTTCTTCCACCCAAGCACTTCTATCGACATCTACTGGTTTCGATTTTGAAATCTCTCCATGCCAGTGCCATTCTGTATAGCCTTGTACAATCCCGTTGCACATGACATGACTTTTGATTTCCTCACCAGTGTTGACTTTCAAGTTGTTACCGCAATGCCTACATGGACAGTAGAACCTATCTGTAGGTTTTTTCCTATGTTCCTCAGCAAATCTAATAAACTGATCAAGACCAGATATAAACTCTGGGGTGCAACGATTACGAATGGACATCCATGATCTATCCATTCTATGATCAGAGAAAACAAGTATATATTAGGAAACAAGTATATATTAGGAAAACATTAGGGTATACACTTACATCCTAAGTGTATAATGTGATGTCATTCTTATATATAATAAATGTGTACCACCTATCCCATCCTTGAACACCTAATCTCACTAGTAAGTGTATAATGTGTATTGGGTTTTCAAGAAAATTTCGACAGCATTTCCCCGCTGTTCTCTAAGTACATATGTACTTAGAGAACAAATGGGGAAATGCTACCGAAATTTTCTCGAAAACCCAATACACATTATACACTTACATCCTAAGTGAGATTAGGTGTTCAAGAACAGTCCCAAACCGGGGACTATCCAAGATTTACTCCTAATGAGTCAATCTTGGACGGGTTTCTAGGCCAACAAACACATTTGATGTCATTCTTATATATAATAAATGTGTACCACCTATCCCATCCTTGAACACCTAATCTCACTAGTAAGTGTATAATGTGTATTGGGTTTTCAAGAAAATTTCGACAGCATTTCCCCGCTGTTCTCTAAGTACATATGTACTTAGAGAACAAATGGGGAAATGCTACCGAAATTTTCTCGAAAACCCAATATACATTATACACTTACATACTAAGTGAGATTAGATGTTCAAGAACAGTCCCAAACCGGGGACTATCCAAGATTTACTCCTAATGAGTCAATCTTGGACGGGTTTCTAGGCCAACAAACACATTTGATGTCATTCTTATATATAATAAATGTGTACAACCTATCCCATCCTTGAACACCTAATCTCACTAGTAAGTGTATAATGTGTATTGGGTTTTCGAGAAAATTTCGGCAGCATTTCCCCGTTGTTCTGTAAGTACATATGTACTTAGAGAACAAACGGGGAAATGCTACCAAAATTTTCTCAAAAACCCAATACACATTATACACTTACATCCTAAGTGAGATTAGGTGTTCAAGAACAGTCCCAAACCGGGGACTATCCAAGATTTACTCCTAATGAGTAAATCTTGGACGGGTTTCTAGGCCAACAAATACATGTGCTGTCATTCTTATACCTACAATCCTAGTTCTTCAAGTTAGGGTGATTATTGATGTCTTTAAAAGCATGATTGGCAATTTAGGGAAAAGTTCATTATTTACATTCCAAGCATGTCACATGTGTGCATTACAGTTCATCATTAAGAAAGAAGGGTGATTAGGATTCTCAATATACTCAACAATATTGAAACAAAGACAATCATTTTTTTTATTAATATACTGCTGCTTCAGTCATGTACCAAACATGAAACATGCATAGAGTAACATCACATTAAAATATAAGAAGTATAACTAGAGCTTTAAAAAAAAATCAAGCAATTCACTCATTTGAGCTAAATTTTCACCATTGTGATGTACCCATTATACATGTTCCTACTCCCAGTTCTTCAGTTACTTATTCTCATGTTTTGATAAGTTACATTGCAGACAAATGTTACTTCCCCTAGTTGACCACAGTATGAGGCAATGCCACCATGATGAATAGGATGAAGAACCAAAAGTCAAATGGATAATCAGATATCACTGTCAACAAACTGGCTTCCTAACTTACTTCAACATCAATGGATATGAGTTACTTATCAAGTTACCAATAAGTAAATAACTTAAATAAAAAATAAAAAAACACCCAGCATCAGCCTTGGCGTGCCTTGGCACCGCCCAAGCAGCCGCCTAGGCGGAGGAAGGAAGGAGGAAGAAGGCAGTACCTTGAGGGAAGAGGAAGAATGCCTGGCCTGGAGAGCAGCGGCCTGAGCAGAGACCTACAGGCAGCCGACGTCGGCAAGGACAACACCAAAGAAGCCACCGGCGGCGAGGAGAGCAGCGGCGCGGCGGAGAGGAAAGCTGAGGAGAGGAGTGGCGCGACGGCGAGGAGAGGAGAAGCGGCGCGGGGGAGCAACAGTGGTGGCGGCACGAGGGAGGGGGGCAACGATGGCGGGGAGCACCGGCGGTAAGAATCGCCAGACCTAGCAGGAGGTTCACAATGAAACAGAGAAATGGGGAAGAGTTCTCTATTTCGTGGGGCTATTAAGTTCCCAAATAGCGTCGGTTGTTTCAAACAACCGACGCCTATTATCTTCAGTGTCGGTTGATAGTAAAAAACCGACCCCAAATTATTTGGCGGGAACTATTATCAGCGTCGGTTATCCAAGGATAACCGACACCAAAAGTGGAACTTTTCGCACAGAATTTCATTTTAAATAAGCGTCGGTGAATAGTTAAAAACCCGACGCTGTATGTGGCCCAAATTTTTTTCGATCGAAAATTGGATTTCGCGGGTGCTTTTAGGCGTCGGTTGGTTATAGTAAGCCGACGCTGAATACAAAGCGGTACCCGTGTCTGGCTGGTCTTCAAATATAGACGTCGGTTTGCCTAAATAACTGACGCCTGATATTATAGGCGTCGGTTTTCCTTAATAACTGACGCCCTAAAAAGCGACACTGAACACTATTTCTGTAGTACTGTCAGGTCCCAAATGATCGGCTCAGGACCTGAAATGATCGTTTTAGGGTGTGAAACGATTGGTTTAGCTGGCGCAAGTTGCTTGTTTTGTGGAAAATCTCGAACCCTTCTACTCCTATTTAATCCTGCATTGCCCGGGATAGAGAACCCTATCCCATGACCCTCCTATATATAGGGGTATTGGGGGATTCTCTGGTGAACAAATCAGAACACCAGTTGCTCTGCAAAGTTGTCATTCTCTCTAGTTTTCATAACCGAGAGAGAGCCCGAGAAAGTGCTACCCGATAAGGGAGGCACAACAAGGGAAAGACAACTACAGAAAAGCAACTGGTTGTGAGAGAGTGTATAGGTGACTAGTACGCCAACAGGAGGGTACGACTCCTTCCGATTCCTTTTGGGACAAGGAGATCGGAGTTCCAGGTGGTCCATGTGGACTACTTCAGATGCGGGAGACTTCTGCCACTCAGAGGACAGTTGTCAATCCCGACAGTCCTGGTGAGACAAGGAGCTGCTTAAACACTGTCCAAGATAGAGGTGAAGATCATGCAAGCCGTGAGGTAACATCGTCGAGCAAGCCTCGGGACAAGGTATGCCTCTACAAACCATCCTTCCTATTGTATAGACATTGACACGATTCCTTTTTCTGGGTTTGGGAGGAGAAAATTTTTGTTTTCACTGCCTTCTCTGCCTCCCCTAAAACCCAACAGGTCTAGACACCTACTTTTGTGCTGATCCAGACACATGTTCTTATCTTGGTCGGGACACCTTGTTGGCTTAAGGTTGAGATGCTTGGATCGTTTATTGGCGTGACACATATTTGCTTGAGTGGTCGATACACTCACTTGAGTGCATGGTCATAACACACACATAACATAATGAGATGGTACACATACACATCTACATGATGTTGATACCTAGTGTTGTTGACATACCTCTCTAATCATGTTTAATTAATGATGTTCTAATCCTAGTATGTTTCAATTAAGTGGGAGGTGACATAATTAGGGTTTGGTTATTGATTTATGATATGCAACTCGAATCAGCTATTTATTTGGAACGCTAACCCTAATACTAGGGTATGCTATGCTTGTTGATCTTACATAGATGGTTAGCAAGTGATAATACTTTCTCTCTCCTACTTGTGCAAAACTAACCATGTAGGTGAAATGAATGTCATAGCTTGTGTATGATATGGTGATGATCAAATGACACAAGGTCATGGCTATGAGCCTTGATGAGGCATGTTGAGATCATAATGATGTGATGCGTCTTATGACCTGGAAAATGCTTAATGGCTAGTGATAGGTGTGACCCTCTTATAATGTGGTTGAGGGATTGATATCCCACATTGAAGTGACATTGATGATGGCCTTGTGAGTGGCAGTGCTACAAGTCTCATGGGGTGATGTGACAAGTTCACACCTTATACGTTTTATATCTTTTGAAGTTGTATTATGCCCTTATCTTTGTTGAGTCTATTTAGTGTTGGTATGTTGTAACTTGATTGATGCTAAAAGATACCTAATTGGACTAATTAATCAAGTAAAACCCTAATCATGTAGTTGCCATGTGCCATAAATCCATCTTCAGTGTCAGTACTTGTTCGATGGTGAAACAAGTTCTCCCTTTGTGGAAGCTTGTTGTCATATAATGTTGAGTATATGCATTTCACAGATTGTCTGTGGTCAAACCTTGGCAGGAGAATGGTGGAGGCCATATCTCAATGATGTGATATAATGTGTGTGTGTGTGTCTATATATATATATATATATATATATATATATATATATATATATATATATATATATATATATATATATATATATATATATATATATATATATATATATATATAGGGCCCATCTTTATTGCCCGCACGGGTAGCTACCCGCCCACCCTTACGATCACTTTTTTTCAAAAAAAAAATTCTATATATAGGACTATTTTGTCTAGCTCTCCAAAAAATTTGAGCCAAAAATAATATCATTTGCCCCTCCAAAATCAAAAAACCCGTCCTTATATATATCTGTTGTATATTTTGTACAGAGTTACTTTTTTGGCCAGCAGAGTTACTTTTTTGACACTATAGTTACTTTTTTTTACAGCAGAGTTACTTTTTTAGCTAAGAGAGTTACTTTTTTGGCTGCAGGGTTGCGAAAATCAATGCTACCCACGCGGGCAATGAATGAACACCCATATATATATATATATATATATATATATATATATATATATATAAATATATATATATATATATATATATATATATATATATATATATATATATATGACTCATCTTTAATACCCGCGTGGGTAGCCTAATTTTTCGCTACCCGCCCATCCAAAAGAGTAACTATATGGTACACAAGAGTAACTCTGAGATAAAAAAAAGTAACTATGTGGTACACAAAAGTAACTCTAAGACCAAAAAAGTAAATGTGCAGAAAATATACAGTCAGTAAATATATGGACGGGTTTTTTTTATTTGGGGGGGGAAATGATATTATTTTTGGATGAAATTTTTTAGGGAGCTAGATAACATGATCCTCTACCATTCTAAAAAAATAATTTAAAAAAAATATCAGGAAGGGTGTGCGGGTAGCTACTCGTGCGAGTATTACATAAATCCCCATATATATATATATATATATATATATATATATATATATATATGTATGATATCTTTGAGGATAGCTTCTCCCATACCCAGGTAGGAGTGCCACTGTGGTCGTAACTCAATTTTACTAGTGTTGTGAACTACATATCAAGGTGGGCTAGGATATTTTGTAGTTGGACTTGACATGTCACTGTGGTAGACTCAGACTGATTGAGGGTGTGGAGATATCATAGGAATCTGGCTCCTCTTAGATCATGTATGACACTAATTTTGACTTTGCAGTGGTCAGTTGGAGCATGACTGGTATACCTCATCTCATCACGGCATAATAAAAGACGTAATACATTTGTGTAGTTATTTTGCTTTGGGTCAAATACAAATAACATTGGTTGATCCCTTTACCTTATCTTTGTACTTATTTCTTGAATTGTAATGTAGTAAGAGAAGTCAACTTTTATACATGTTCTTCATATTCATTCTTAAAATATTAATTGTGCTTCTTCTTGGTGATAACTGCCTAATTTGTACAATCTCCATTACATGTTGGATACATATCATTTAGCTGAGTCTTCTCAACTTGTTACGTATGTTATCTATCTATGCTTTTAATAAAGGTTGGTGGAGAGTTATATTTCTCATTGGAAGATTGGTCTCACCCCATGGGTTTCTTATCTATTACGTGGTCGAGCATGAGGAAGTAGAGATCGTGTTGTTGAGGGTGAGCAGCAAGAGGAGTAGTAGCATAGTAAAGGTTGGATGAGATTATTGTGTTTTATAGTAGAGTCATATGTGTCATCCCTATACTTTCAAGTCCTTGGAGGAGTTTTGTAGATGTTGTACATGGAGATCATGTGTTTGCTTTACGCCCTTGTTGTGCAGATAGAACATGCATGTATATGTGATAGGTTACCATATGAACTGGTTGTGGCCAGTGAGCCTGTAAAAAATGTATATAATAATCTTTTGGCAGGTGCTATATATATACAGGTGGATTTTGTGGACTGTGACGTGATATGTTTCCACTGGAGGTAGATATGTGAAATGATTTTAATTTCCTATGATTTAAGTAACCTTGTTTGATTAGTTTTATTTTTTTGCATTTTGTTTTGAGTAATCTTTCTTTGTGTGGCGTGGGGTGTCATAGTATATTCAAGCAAGCCACAACTGATGGAGCTTCCACTCATGTAGAATTTCATGCACCACTAAAAATCCTAAAAATAATAAGTCTCTAGGTTTAGCCTTGCTTATACTAGATTGAAACTCCACCCACGTATGCAAAATATGTGGAAGTCTTATCGTAGTATAGTTAAGGGTCGAATCCAAAAGACAACGGTCTTGTTGAGATCAACAAGATGGAAAACGTCAAAATTTCACTTAACTTCTCAACAGTTGGTATTTAGATCAAAGAGTTGGATTGGTTGGTTTAAACTAAGTGCAAGTAAAGTAAAGAAAGTAAATTTTTAGGTTTGTAAACAAAGTTAAGAAACCACTCGGATGTAATCAAATTTCACCACCACTACACATGGATCAAAACATGCAACATAAAAACATAACCTGCAATAAGAGTCTAAATAGTTAGTATCTTTGTAGATTTAGTTTCCTTTCGGAGAACTAACTACGAGCAGTGTGGGAATATTGCAACGCCAGCCATCCCTAAACGAATGGTAACTTGCTTTGCAATGTTCCCTTCACAAAATGTGTTCCTCAACTTATCAAGGTTGTACTTTCATATGTCAACTGATTCCATTTCATAGTATGGAAGTACGAAGATGGAAGTGAGTTTACTCCACTTCCTTAAAGACACTCCTAGATACCAAAACAGATGCATGGTGACTACATGCATCAAGAACCAACATTCAAATGAGATTCGAATCTAGTAGTATAAACGTAGACAATTCATACTAAAAGATAAAGGGTAATACAAGTTGGTGATCAAGCAACAAGCATTCATTAAACAATTGAGGTTGAACTGAAAAGAAAGTATATCTCTATTTCAAACTTATTGATTACATTGCATGAATTGAAAACATGGGTAGCGGGGCTACTCCCCGCACCCTAGTGTATAAGACTACTCGCTCATAGCAAGGACCAAGAAGGAGGCGAGAAGAGAGAGAGAGAACATCATCTCCACGATGGAGGAACGAAGGTTGACCCCTTGGAGAGAGAGAGCAACAATCTTCACCCTTCGTAGGTTGCTTGATGATGAATCCTCCTCTTCCCACTTTATTTGGCGATGAGAGAGAAAGTAGCTTGTGGATGGAGTATGGATCTCAGACTGGTAGCATCGGGATGGCGGATGAAGGATGGAACAGCTCTGGAGCAGCAGAGGCAGCCTTTGGACGTCTGAAAACTTGATGCCTGGTGAGGACCCTTTGGGTCTTATTTATAGGCTTTGAGTGAAGTCCAAATGGTTTGGGTGGTTTTGGGCCCAAATGGTCGTGAAGACCGTTTGGGCTTTGAGACCATTTGGGTTCTGAGACCGTTTGGACTCTGAGACCTTTTGGACTCTCTCTCTCTGTTTTTAAACCGTTTGGACTCTCCCTATTTTGAAACTGTTTGAGTCCTTGCGGTATTGAAACCATTTGCCTTTATTCAGTCTTGGGACTATGTAACTTTGTACGGTCTTGGGACCGATTGATCTCCATTCTGACTTGGGACCGTTTGGTCTCCATTCGGTCTTGGGACCATTTGGCTTCATCCGGTCTTGGGACCGTTTGGTGTCCATTCGATCTTGGGACTGTTTGGTGTCCATTCGGTCTTGGGACCGTTTGGTGTTTTTGTAATTTTTTTGTGCTTTTCTGCAAGAAAAAGAAGAAAAGTTATTTTAATGGTCTATTTGCAATAAAGTGGAAAGTTTAAAGATTTTATCTAATTTATCTAAGAAAGAGTATGGAAAACTGAGAAAAACCAATAAGATAACATCGCAAAATCGGAGGTTATCACCCCCCTAACTTAGAGTCTAGCTTGTCCTCAAGCTAGATAGAGCTAAGGCACATAGTGGCAAGGCGATTTTATTTAGTTAAGATTTCCATACTCTTGCTTCAATTCTAAACCAGAGATCTCCTAAGGTTGTATTTGAGCTTTTGCTTGCCTTAACTCTTTCAGGTGTTGAGAGTTGCTTGGATCTCAGGTTTCTTCCATATCTCGTAGCTCGCATTGGGACCACTTTTGATTCTGTGCATGTCGTTGACTCTAATCAATTTTATACTTCTCTGCAAATCCTGCTAGAAGCTAGAGTGGGTATGAAGGTTGGCTAAAGGCTTGTTGTGTGACTCCCCCTTCAAGTGGGGGAGGGTTTGTCTATGCGTTTAGGGTCTCACTACAGGGCACGACACATCTGCCTTTGTGAGGGCAGCTGAATGTACCGGTCGGGCGAGTCCTTTATCAACCTTTCATATATTTGGATACCTTAGGGTTTCACTATCGGGCACGACACATCTGCCTTTGTGAGGGTAGCTGAATGTACCGTTCGGGAGAGACCTATATTGACTCTTCATATAGATCCTTATGCGTGGCACAACTCTCATATTTTTATTCAACACTCTATCTTTTATTCGTAAACTCACAGGCTTAGGATTTGGAATTTTAGGGGTTTTGATTGGGCGGCCAAGCCCCTTTTATTTGAATAGAAGAAAGTTGTTCTTAGAGTTTCTCGACATGCACTTATTTGGTTTCTACTTAGTGGTCCACTTGTGAGGCTTCTTGATTTGGATGTCACCTGATATCCCTCCCATCCTTGAGAGTGTTTGGCTTGTTTCGGCCCTGATGTGGACCTGTGGAGAGTCAGATGTAGAAATTAAGCAAAAGCATGAAAATCTAGTGTGAAGATAATTTATTAATTCACCATTACATGTCTATATGTTATTCTTGTTATTACTCTTGAGGACTAACTGGATTCTAAAGTTAGTTGGGGATGACTTTTTCCAAGAGGGATGTTATTCTTATGTGCAGGGTTTATTTTAATAGGGGAATTACTTAAAAGAAAATCTAAATTTGTAAAGAAAGCTAAAAAATGTGTACATAATTGAAGGAGAAGGTAGAGAGGGAAGGATTTTAAAAATGATACATCGCCCTTGTCCAGTGTACTCCCCCCCTAACTTATCACTCACTCTGTCCTCAGAGTGTCAAAGTGATAGGTTGAGAAGTACAAGGACAAGGGCATCAGGTTTCTATTAGTCCTTTATTAGCTCCAGGTGTGCGGAGAAGATTAGCTGCGAACTTTCCATGTAACGCATGGTAATCCACGTCTGTCATGTCCTCTACTGGTCTTCCAAGGACCATGATGGTGTACATCCAGTAGAGGACATGGAAACCACAGTCTTTTGACTCTCGGAACTGATGGGGACATTTGTGGCTGAAGGCAGGGCGATGAAAGTGTTCTTTACCGTATGTCCATGTGTGATTGCTGAGAAGGTCATGTAGTTGGTCAGCACACTCCTTCGCCACCTCCTCTGTGGGCGTTCTTGGTGTTGTAGTATACTGTTGTTGATCTGGATTGTATTGGTTGTCGGAACTATTATATATGATTGTTGTTCCGTTGTGAAGATTTTTTGCTAGTAACATCCAGTGCTCTGAATGAAGGAAAGGAAGCATGATGAACTTCAGATTCGTATGTTGGAGGTAAGAGATGAGTGCCTCCTTGGTTCCGAGTTCTTTATTTTTAGGAGATCATCCTTCATATATGTTGACGCCATATAAACTATAGGGTGATTCTGTCCGAGTAGATATTGATAGGCAGTCATCAGACAATCGGATAGAGACCCTTTGAATTGAACAGTTTCACGGAGTGTATCTACCATAACCAGAATATCTCCGGCTAGAAAAACAAGATCATCTCTCTCAGCATATAACCTCGACATGAGGAGCTGGAGTTCACTGTCAGAGAGGGTCTTGCAGGCTATAAGGTCAAAATTAGGGAACGTCGGTTCAATGGCAGATAGTGGCACCTTTTGTGAAGATGGTCTATTGATGGCGGCCCCGGTTAGTAATTTGATGTCCCCTGTATCATCCGCTAGATCAAAAGGGTAAGGGTCCCATTGTTTCTTCTCAGGGACCTTAGCAGGTGTTTGTTTCTCCAACTCCTTTATTGTTTGCTGGAATGGCTATTTTTGAGGATGTTGGATGGCCGAGTAGAGGTAACGAGGGACGTCGCCAGGTGCCATAGTTGGGTCCTTGAAGAAACTTTTGTCACATATTAGCTCCATGGCATAACGTCCTCTTAGAAAATGAAAATCCTCTGTGGCCAGTTCAGTGAAAGGGATTTGTTGATTGAGCGCTTGGATGTGGCGTATAGTGTAGAAAGCGCAATCCCTAGATCCTTCTTGTGTTTGGACTTTTGGGTTGATTATCTTGAACCAGGGTTGGCTCCAACCTGGGTGGAGAGATGGGCTTGCGGCCCAAATCAATTTCAAAAGCCGGAAAGGGATGCAATTGGCCTACCCAGCTTCAATACCAGCAAAATTAATTATACCGTCCTTTAGTTCATTGGCGCAAAAATTGTACACCTTGGCATCGCGAGCTGTGGTGTCCACGATCATTAGTAGCTAGTGGCCAGACACTTGAAAGGGAACGGTAATATAGCATGCCTTTCTGGCAATCCCCCTCTGCTTTCGCTCGATAGATTTGTTTTGTAAATCTTTATATAATAGACTCAGGGCCAGAGCAGGTGAAGCATTAAGTATTGGCTGTTGCCGTTTAGAGATTTTGTAGATTTTGATAGAATTGGCTAGGAGGACACAGAAGATTGCCATCTTCACCGCTGATTGTGGTTGAAGGATGGTGCAAAAATCTTCATGTGTCAACTTGCACTGGGTCTTTGTATTATGGTAGATAACATCTCCCCCTTCTTTGGCATCATCTACAATTGTGTTTAGGATGAAGATATCTTGAGCATCTAGGGTAGAGATGGCCGCCACGTCTAAATCATGCATCTTGTGAGGTAGAGGTGGCGGCGGGGGAAGTTCTTGTGGAGGGTGGGAAGAAGGCTGCTCTAGATCGTCTATGTAGTGCTGCAGATCATTGTATTTATCTAAATCAGAAGCAGAGTCAAAATCTTCATATGTATCTAAACTGACTCTTTCTAATTCTTCCTGGTTTGGGGGAAGGGGTGAAGATTGCTCTGGGGCGGAGTGTTGTGGAAGGTCTAGTTGTGGTTGGTTTGTGCTGGTTCTGAATAAACATTGTTGGAACTCAGCAAAAGCTTCTTCTTTGGTGGTTTCCCCAGAGATCCCAATGCAGAATAGTCAAGAAATTGATCCCCATATGACATATTAACGTTGTCATTGTGAGCAGGGGATTTGGGATCTTTATCACCTTCGTGGTGATCTTTCTATTGTTTTGGTGCAGCTCCTCAGCTGGGGCCCTCCCCAGCATTATCTGGGTCGTCAGATTTATCATCTGAGGAGGTGTTATTATTGGAGTCAGCCGAGGAGTCAGAATCCTCATCTTCATTTTCTTCTTCATCATATTCTTCATCTGCTGCCTTATCTATTGTCTTCTTTGGTGGAGGCTTCTTGCACTGCCGGTGGAGTGCTTGTAGTTCGTCGAAAGCCACTTGCACATGCCCGTGTGTTTCAAGCAGTGCGTCGTGGGTTTCTTTGAGATCTGAATAACGAGCCTCGGCGGAGAGGAGTCGTGCAGAGAGGTCTATCACTTGAGTTCTTAATTGGTTAATTTCATTGTTGGATGACTCCTCTTAGCGGTTATTGAGTTGTGTGAGGGTGGTGATGATGTCATCCAAGTGCGTGCTTAAAGCAATTTGTTGCTGCTTAAGCTCGCGTAGAGTTTCTGGCAATGGTTGATTTTGCGCGGAAAGCATGTCGACTTGCTTGGCCAGATCGTCTTGCTGGATTTTCACCCCAAGCACCAACTGTGGTAGTTGTTGCAGGCGGTCGTCAATGCGGTCGACTTTTATGGCTGCAGCTTTTTGCTGTTGGTGGATGCTTGAGATGATGTCTAGCAAGGCACAGTTTTGCTTATCAATCTTGGCGACTTGTGTAGTTAGACCCTGCACATAAGAAAAAATAGATTGTAATATATTAGAAGGGTCGGTGAGGAGGTTTTGGATAGCGTCGAATTGACGTCTGAATTCCTCACCGGCGTTTGTAAAAGGGACCCCATATGTGGAAGGGTGGGGTGGCTGGGGTCGGGGTGGAAGGGTGGTAGTGCCTTACGAAAGAGACATTGTTGATGGTCCCATAAACTGCGTGGTGACTGTAGATGGAGTCACCAACAGTGTCGAGGAGGTAGCGGATGAGAAAAATGGTGACATTCCCGGTGAGAATGGTGAAAGATCAGAGATGATAACATTCCCACCCTCTATTATGTGAAAAAGTGCACCGGTGAGAATTTTGTGAAGCGTGCGCACTAACCCAGAATGAATATTGGAGGCCTTGTAGGTCTTTGCCTCATAATTTGGGATCCCTGTTAGGGATTTCCATAAGTTGTGTCTGTTGAATTGGGAGCTCTCCGTGCTAACAGCTTTGGCCTTTTTTAGTTACTCCCGGTTGTCAATGAAGATTTCATTCAATAAATTTTTTATTATGACAACTTTGTTACCAAAAAGTTTGGTGACCAGCCTGCGGTCACCTCTGTCCCTTGCTCTATCCATAATGTCTACAAATTCTTTGTTGAGATGTGTAAAGAATTCTATTATGGGCTCGACGTAAGAGATCTCGGGGACAAAACACAGTCTTGAGAGATTTGTGTTATCGAGCAGGGTGAGTATTCGGTCATATATCCCCATCTTCATTAGTACGCTTGAGCAAATGTACTTTGCTGGTTTTAAAGTTTTGTCGATGGATGGTAGGGTGTGGATGAATAGGTTTTCTAGTGGTGGTGTTGTAGTGGTGATGGCAGGGAAGACAGGGGCGGGAGTGGTAGTAGCGGTTGATGGGATGTATCCTGCCAGGGTTTGTTCCCTAGCAGTGGCGGGGCAGACCTGCTTCCTTGCCCGTTTCTTTGTAGGTTGTTCTGTGGCATCTTGCTGGGCCATCCTTTTCCACTTGGACTTTGCAGGTGGGGATTCCTCCTCGGGGTTTGGCTCATATTCTGAGCCTTCCTCACTGGAAGAAATTTCTTCTACTTCTTGCTCAGGCTCCTCAGATAAACACCTATTAAGGCGTTGAATTTCATGCATGACCTCGAGTAGGTTGACCTTCAGTGGGACCTGTCCAGTACTGTTGTAGATGTCGACTATCTTCTGGAGCTTGGCATGGTCTGCTATCAGTTGCTCCCTTGTCCAGAAGGGGGCGTCTTCAGTTCTGGTGGCTTGTTTTGCTCGTGAGGCCTTTTCTGGAAAGTAATCAGAAAAAATCATGTGTTAGAAAAATTTTGAATTTGTATAGATAGCAAGTTTATTAAAGGGAAGAGCGTTGCATTATGTGGGTGTTAATGTTTGTAGGTTTTTGTAGAATCCAAGTGGTTTGTAAGGTCAAACAGTTTCGGGACCGTTTGGCTCCCAAACGGTCTAGAGACCATTTTGCTCCAAACGGTTTCGAGACCTTTTGGCTCCCAATGGTCGAAACTGCGAGAAAGGTGGAATGTCGGGGGTGCAGCGATCGACGGTGGAAAAGCATTATCGACAGCGATAGTGATGGTGGCGGCGATAGAAAAGAGAGCCGCGTTGGCAACGTAGGTGTCGGCAATGGTAAAAACGAAGATGGTGTGATGACGGAGGTACTGGTGATGGTGGTGGCACTGGTCTACCTTGCTGCTGCGGGTGACGATGATGATGGTGAGGCAAAGAATGGCGGTAACAGTGGTGCGGACGTCGTGAAGTCACGCGGAAGCTAAGGTGGCGTCGGTGATGGTGGTGGAACGAGCTGACGTCGCGGGCTGCACAGGAGCGAGAATCCGAGAGAAATGAAACAACACTCGCGTGAGGGTTTAGAAAGGTCGAGATTCTAAAGAAAGAAGAAGGGGAGGGGTGGGGATATATGTATAGGATTTGGGGGTGATGTTACAAATATCCAAAGTCAAAACAGTTTTGAGACCGTTTGGGCTCCAAACGGTTTGAGACCATTTGGGGTCCAAACGGTTTCGAGACCGTTTGGGATCCAAACGGTTTCAGGACCGTTTGGCTCCAAACGGTTTTAAGACTGGTTTGGCTTCAAATGGTTTCAAAACCGTTTAAGATGGTTTAGGTTTTTATTTTTATATTTTTATGTTTTTTTTTGGTTGTTTATGAGAATGTTTATATTTTCATATTGAAGAATGATAAACCTAAATCAAACAAAGAAAAAAAATAAAACCGGTGATACTCAGATCTTGGGTTGCCTCCCAAGTAGCACCTGGGTTTTACGTCGTTGGCTCGACGGAGTTTTGGTTTTGTTATGGTAATATTGTGGGGTCTCGAATCTCAATAGTTTGTCTCGGAATTTTGTCGACTGGAGTATAATATTTCTTCACTCTATGGCCAATAACTGTCCTCTCTCCTACATTGTAGTCAACAATTATGATGGCTCCAGCCGGATATATGTGCTTGATGGTAAAAGGCCCAGACCACTTTGTACAAAGTTTCTCGGGTAACATTTTGAGTCTGGAGTTGAAAAGGAGGACTTTGTCTCCAATAGCGATGTCTTTTCTTTTGAGATGACCATCGTGCCACATCTTGGTTTGTTCTTTGTAGATCCTGGCACTTTGGTATGCAGTCATTCTGAGCTCCTCTAGTTCTTGTAACTGGAGTTGTCTGTTTTTGCCGGCACTTTTAAAATCAAAGTTCAGTTGTTTAATGGCCCATCAGGCCTTATGTTCCAGTTCAACTGGAAGATGACATGATTTGCCGTATACCATATGGAACGGGGTTGTTACAATCGGTGTTTTATAAGCTGTGCAGTAAGCCCAAAGGGCATCGGGAAGCTTGATGGAGCAGTCCGTACGATGTCTATTGACAGTTTTCTCTAAGATTGCCTTCAGTTGTCTATTTGAAACTTCGACCTGACCACTAGTTTGTGGTTGGTAAGGTGTGTCAACTTTATGCTTGACTTCATATTTCTTTAGGAGGTCTTTGAAGCTTCATTCCAGAAAATGGGTCCCTGTGTCAGATATGACAGTTTGGGGGACTCCGAATCTGGGGAAAATGATATCTTTAAACATCTTAATGATTGGTTTTGAATTGCTGGAAACTGTGGGTATAACTTCTACCCATTTTGAGACATAATCCACAGCGACCAGTATGTAAGAAAATCCATATGAAGAGGGGAAGGGACCCATGTAGTCTATTCCCCAAACATCAAAAATTTCGATTTCTTGCCACATAGTGAGAGGCATTTCATTCCTTTTAGTTATACCTCCAGAAAGTTGACATTTATTGCATGATCTTACAAAATCATGGGAATCTCTTGCTATTGTTGCCCAAAAGAATCCTGATTGTAGAACTTTTAGAGTGGTCTTTTTCGAATTCATGTGTCCCCCAGTGGGGCCAGAATGACAATGTTCTCAGACAGGAGTAATCTCTTCTTCGGTAGGCAGTGATGGAAAAGTCCATCTGCACATAGACGAAAGAGATAAGGTTCATCCCAATAGTATTGCTTAACATCATGGAGGAATTTCTTTTTTTCGTGGTGAGAGGCGGAAGGGTGGATGATTCTTGTAGCTAGATAGTTCACTATGTCGGCATACCAGGGGAATCCGGTGGTAATTTGCATGAGCTGGTCATCAGGGAGGGAGTCTCGGATACGTACTTTATCATCATCCTCGACTTCAATGCAGTTGAGATGATCAGCGATGACGTTGTCCACTCCACTTTTGTCTTTGATTTCTAAATCAAATTCCTGAAGCATCAACACCCAGCAGATAAGTCTAGGTTTCGTGTCTTGCTTCTGAATTTGATATCGTATGGTAGAGTGGTCAGTGTAGACTATGACCTTTGATCTGATTAGGTAGGAGCCGAATTTCTCGAATGCATAGATGACTGCTAAGAACTCCTTTTCTGTAGTGGTGTAGTTTTTTTGCGCTTCATCAAGTGTCTTAGACACATAGTATATTACATAAGGCTTTTTGTCAATTCTTTGCCCTAACACCACTCCTATAGCATAGTCGCTAGCGTCACACATTATCGAAAGGTTGTGACCAGTCAGGTACTCTCAGAATGGGCGTAGAGACTAGAGTGTTCTTTAAGGTTGTGAAGCTTTGTAAGCATTCCTGGTCAAAAGTAAAATCAGTGTCCTTGGTCAATAAGTGGGTCATGGATTTTGCTACTTTCAAGAAATCTTTAATGAATCTTCGATAAAACCCAGCATGACCCAAGAATGCTCGTACTCCTTTTACGTCCTTTGGCGGTGACACTCTTGAGATGACATCAATTTTTGCCTTGTCTACCTCAATTCCTCTTTCACTCACTCTATGTCTGAGGACGACACCTTCAGTTACCATAAAGTGGCATTTTTTCCAATTTCGAATAAGGTTTGTTTCCTCGCATCTTTGTAAGACTTGTCCAAGGTTGAGTAGACAGTTGTCAAAGGAATCTCCGTAGACTGAAAAATCATCCATGAATACTTCCATTATGGACTTGGTTAACCCTGCAAAAATAGCAGACATGCACCTTTGGAAGGTCGCGGGTGCGTCGCACAGTCCGAAGGGCATTCTCCTAAAAGCGTAGGTTCCAAAGGGACAAGTAAAAGTTGTTTTTTCTTGGTCTTCCGGGTGTATAGGAATTTGATAGAACCCGGAATAACCATCGAGATAATATAAAAACTTTTGATGGGCTATCCATTCGAGGACTTCATCAAGAAAAGGTAGAGGGTAGTGATCCTTTCTAGTTGCTTTGTTTAGTTTCCTATAGTCGATACACATTATCCACCCCGTGAAAGTCCTTGTGGGCACTAGCTCATTTTTATCATTTAGCACGACAGTGGTTCCTCCCTTTTTGGGGACCACTTGAACGGGGCTAACCCATTGGGAATCTGAAATTGGGTAGATAATACCGGCTTTCAGAAGTTTGAGGACCGCGATGTGAACCACCTCTTTAAGATTGAGGTTCAGCTTTCTCTAGTGCTCTCTTGAAGGCTTGAATTCTTCTACCATGGGCAGTTTATGCATGCATAGGGCTGGGTTTATACCTGTCAGGTCAATTATTTTGTATTCAATGGCTTTCTTATGTTTCTTTAACTCAACGAGAAGCCTTTCTTCCTGGTCTTTCATCAGAGTGGAACTGATAATTACTGGACATAGTTTTTCTTTGTCCAAGAAGACGTGCTTAAGTCCCGTTGGTAGGGTTTTCATCTCGGGAGCCTTAGGTGCTTCTTTTATTTCTAAAATAGAGACAGATTTGAGCTCCTCAAAAGAGGTTTTTGGTGCTTCTTCAGCTTTCTCTAAGTGTTGCAAGCATTGTTGAACTAATTTGTTGGCTGAGAATTCAACTTCTGGATTTATTAAGACATTTTCTAAATCATCAGATGGTTCAGATATTTCCAATTAGGACATTTGATGTATTGCATCTAAGAGAAAGACTTCCTCTTGAATGTTGGGGCCTTTCATGCTGTTGAGGACCCAAAACTGAATTGATTCTTTTCCTAGTCTCATAATGATCGTGCCAGCTTCAACATCAATGAGTGCCCTAGTTGTGGCAAGGAAGGGTCTGCCAAATATTATTGGGTATCTTAGATCCTCCTTGATATCCATAATGACAAAATCACATGGGACATAAGAATCCTTGCCTATCCTGACTGGAATGTCTTCAATAATTCCTAGGGGTGCAATGATAGTGGAATCAACTAACTAAATTGTCATTGTTGTGGGTAGCAAGTCGGTAAAACCCAATCTTTTACACATGGAGTAGGGCATTATAGATATGCTAGCCCCTAGGTCAGCTAATCCCTTTTTGCTTGAAGCATTTCCAATACAGCATTGAATATCGAAGGAACCAAGGTCCTTCTTTTTCTTTGGAATTTTATTGAGAATGATGTCGGAGGTGGTCTGAGCCAGTTTGACCGTCTCTTGCACTTCAGTAATATACTTCCTTGATAACAAGGTTTTCAGATATTTAGCCCAAGCTGGTACTTCAGAGAGGGCATCGAGGAGCGGGATATCGATATAAAGTTTCTTCATCGCCTCCTTGAATTTTTGGAATCTAGTGTACATTTTAGTCTCTCTCAATCTTCCTAGATATGGTATCCTAGGTTTATATTGCGGAACTTCTAGCTCTTTGGGCGCTTGTTCATTTTCTTTACCTTTTGCAGTCTCCACAGATTTCTCAATTCCTAGATTCGGGCTTGCGTTTGGAGTAAAAATAGGTGTATCATCATCATCATGAGTGATTCTTGTAGCTTCATGAAAGATACGACCAGATCTTGTAGTGACGGCATTTAATTGCTCTGGTCTATTTTGATCATGTCTTGGGTTTGACTTCGGTTGACCAACAAAAGTACATGTTGGTGGTTTCAACTGGGTAGCAATTTGTGCTAGTTTAGCCTCCACAACCTTCTACTGAGCTTGCTGATTGGCAAGCATGGTTTGTTGCGACTGTAACATCAGCCTAATCATAGTCATCTCGTATGTTGGTTGGGAAGGGGCATTTTTCTATTGAAATTGAGTGAGTTGTTGATATCCTTGATGTGGTTGTTGTGGAGGTGGTGTTAACTGAGGTTGCTGCAATTGTTGCAGCTGAGGAGGTAATTGTGGGTGCAGAGGAAGATAGGTATATTGATAGTAGGCGGAGGGATTTCTTAGTAAGTTGGATCTTGGGAAATTATTTCTAAGATTCCCGTGATTTTGGTTATAGTTACTTTGAAATCTAGGTGGAAATCTATTGGAAGATCCATTTTGTGTTTGATGTTGTGGGTTAGCAGTCCCCACAGGATTCCCATATTGAAACTCGGGGTGGTTTCTTGGTTGATTTATATTATAGTAAGCTTGTCCTGGTATGGAGTGAATGGAATTGACTTATTCAGGCATCTGATCTTCAGGGTGTTCTATGATCGGTTCATACTGCTATTGTGGTGGTTGCATATCCATCATCACATTATAAAGTAAGCCACATGATAGTGTAGGGTGATCAGATGCGTGACAGGATTCGCAAGTCCCTATGGCAGCTTTAACTTGTTGGGCTTGGGGGTTTTTCTTCTTATCGTATTCTCCAAATGAAGTTTCAAGTGCCTGCTGCTTGTGAGCTATAGTCTTCAAGGCTTCAGCAATAGCTTTCATTTCCATTGATTCCTTAGCCTTATAGACTTTGAGGACTCCCTTAGTGGATGATCGTCCCCAATTGGATTGGTTCTCAGCTCCTAGTGTAATGATATTCCAGGCGTCCTCGTAGTTCTTCCTCATAAACTTTCCTCCAGATGAGGAATCCAAAAATTGCTTGATATCATCACCCACCCCCCTATTGAACGTCTCTATTAATTGATTTTGGGAGATACCATGATGAGGGCACCTCCTTAGAAGCTCCTTGAATCTTTCCCATGCTTCTGTGAGTGTTTCTCCAGGAAGTTCGGCGAAGTGGTTGATCTACACCCTAATTTTGTAGGTTAATGAAGGAGGGAAAAACTTTTCTAGGAACTTTTCTTCCAAGGGAGCCCAGGTGGTGATGATTGGCTCCCTATCAAGTGAGTTGTACCAACTCAAAGCCCTTCCAGATAGAGTGAAGTGAAAAAGATGTAGCATTATTGCATCAAAGGCAACTCCGACTTGTGGGACAAGTCAGAAAAGTGCCTTGAATATCTTCAAGTGATCCATGCAGTAATCTCCAGAACCACCAGAGAATGAGATGCCCTGCATGATTTGAATCCATTGTGTCCGGATTTCAAAATTGGGTATGTTGATGATTGGTGGCCGGACTGGATGACTATCTTCATAGTTCTTGGGGACGGCATAGTCCCGTAGTTGCTTGTTTCTTAGCTCTAACTGGTCAGCTTCATTAGCTGCTTCATTTTCAGCTCGGATGCGAGCCTATTCTTCATCTTGGATTTCCGCTTGGACCTGAGCACGAGTGTTAGCAATGAGTTATGCTCTCTGAGCGGCTATGGCAGCGTTGACCCTATCCATTACTAGTGTAGCTTGGCATTGATCTTCAGCCATTTGTCTGGCTCTTTGGCAGTTAAGTCTGATGCGGTGATGGAAGCTTTTCTCTACCTCAGAGCCGTACTCTAGATCAGGGGAGAATCCGAGATTATGTGATGGTTGCATACACGTCTTCTACCTGAGTAGAGGAAGAAACACACTTTTAGATGATGCGAGAGATATGATGAATTCAAGAAGATATGGAGTAATATTTTAAAGAAAAAGGTGTAAAACCCTAACCAACTAGCAAGATGATGAATGAAATTAAAACATTCCATTATCCCTGGCAACGGCGCCAGTTTTTGATGGAGCTTCCACTCACGTGGAATTTCATGCACCACTAAAAATCCTAAAGATAAAAAGTCTCTAGGTTTAGCCTTACTTATACTAGATTGAAACTCCACTCACTTATGCTAAGATGCGTGGAAGTATTATCGTAGTATAGTTAAGGGTCGAATCCACAGGACAACGGTCTTGTTGAGATCAACAAGATGGAAAATGTTAGAATTTCACTTAACTTATCAATAGTTGGTATTTAGATCAAAGAGTTGGATTGGTTGGTTTAAACTAAGTGCAAGTAAAGTAAAGAAAGTAAATTTTTAGGTTTGTAAACAAAGTTAAGAAACCACTAGGATGTAATCGGATTTCAGCACCACTACACATGGATCAAAACATGCAACATAAAAGCATAACCTGCAACAAGAGTCTAAACAATTAGTATCTTTGTAGATTTAGTTTCCTTTCGGAGAACTAACTACGAGAAGTGTGGGAATGTTGCAATGCCAGCCATCCCTAAATGAATGGTCACTTGATTTGCAACGTTCCCTTCACAAAGTGTGTTCCTTGACTTATCAAGGTTGTACTTTCATACATCAACTGATTCCATTGCATAGTATGGAAGTACGATGATGAAAGTGAGTTTACTCCACTTCTTGAAAGACACTCCTAGATACCGAAACTGATGCATGGTGATTACATGCATCACGAACCAACATTCAAATGAGATTCGAATCTAATAGTATAAACGTAGACAATTCATATTAAAAGATAATGGGTAACACAAGTTGGTGATCAAGCAACAAGAATTCATTAAACGATTGATGTTGAACTAAAAAGAAAGTATATCTCTATTGCAAACTTATTGATTACATTGCATGAAATGAAAACATGGGTAGTGGGGCTACTCCCCGCACCCGAGTGTATAAGGCTACTCGCTCATAGCAAGGACCAAGAAGGAAGCGAGAAGAGAGAGAGAGAACGTCATCTCCATGATGGAGGGAGGAAGGTCGACCCCATAGAGAGAGAGCAACAATCTTCACCCTTCGTAGGTTACTTGATGTTGAATCCTCCTCTTCCCACCTTCTTTGGCGATGAGAGAGAAAGTCGCTTGTGGATGGAGTATGGATCTCAGACTGGTAGCCTTGGGACAATGGATGAAGGATGGAATAGCTCTGGAGCAGTAGAGGTAGCCTTTGGATGTCTGAAAACTTGATACCTGGTGAGGACCCTTTGGGTCTTATTTATAGGCTTTGAGTAAAGTCCAAACAGTTTAGGCGGTTTTGGGCCCAAACGGTCGTGAAGACCATTTGGGCTCTAAGACTGTTTGGGTTCTGAGACCGTTTGGACTCTAAGACAGTTTGGACTCTCTCTCAGTTTTGAAACCATTTGGACTCTCCCGATTTGAAACTGTTTGAGTCTTTACGGTCTTGAAACCATTTGCCTTTATTCGGTCTTGGACCGTGTAACTTTGTGCGGTCTTGGGACTGATTGATCTCCATTCAGTCTTGGGACCGATTGATCTCCATTCAGTCTTGGGACCGTTTGGTCTCCGTTCAGTCTTGGGACCATTTGGCTTCATCCGGTCTTGGGAGTGTTTGGTGTCCATTCGGTCTTGGGACTGTTTGGTGTCCATTCGGTCTTGGGACCGTTTGGTGTCCATTCGGTCTTGGGATTGTTTGGTGCTTTTGTAATTTTTTTGTTCTTTTCTACAAGAAAAAGAAGAAAAGTTATTTTAATGGTCTATTTGCAATAAAGTGGAAAGTTTAAAGATTTTATCTTATTTATCTAAGAAAGAGTATGGAAAACTGAGAAAAACCAATAAGATAACATCACAAAATGGGAGGTTATCAACAACCAATCAACATTACCTAAAATATTTACACTACATATGTGTCTCTATATATTCACTTTGTTCATATTGAACCATAGGTTATAGTCTAGGGTTTAGGGGCATATCAAGTTTAGGTTAGGAATAAGTCTGTCAACCCCTAATTCCAACATATTATGGCTCACAAGGGTGATGAACCCTAATTAGGCATATTATTTGTGACCCTAATCACTAGTATAGATCTGACATTTAATGTCACATTTTTGCAATGTTTCTTCCTTAGAAAAATTGACACCAAATCCCCAAAAATGTTAGTTTGTCATGCCAGCCATCATCATATGTGAAGTCCTGCCAATTTAGAAAAGACACGTGCACCACTTTAACTTAAACGTTAGTTTCTTTTCATAGAAATCGATGTCTAAAATTTCTCGCTAAATACAAATTCTTAGGGGAAATTTTGCCTCCAAAATTTTCATTCCGACATCGATTTTTGTATACAACCAACAATAAAGTGTCTGTGTCATGTCCCCTCGGGAAAAAATTATCCCCCCATTAGTCATCGGTTCCATCAATCAAATGACGATTTAGACCTCTTGGTGAGACACAATTTTTTTTGGAGATGGGTCTAAATTGTCAGTTTCTTAGCAGAAATCGATGACTAGGTGTTTTCACGTCATGTCCCCATGAAATTAATTTTCCCGCAAATTGATTCTTAGTTGTCGGTTATTCTTCCCAAACTAACAAGTATATCCCTAAGCTGAGGGAAATTTTTTTCTTTGGATATGTAGTTAGTCGTTGGTTTGTACTACTTAACCAACGACTTTGTCCCCAAACTGTTGTCAATCTTTTTATTTTGTTTAGGCGTTAGTCATTGGATTTATGTTCAAACTGACAACTAAGTGCTTAGTTGTCGGTTTAACAAAACAACTAAAAACTACGGGTAACTTAATAGCACCTGTACAATAAAAACTTTCTTCCCATTCTCTATTTCATCATGATATTGACCTGCTTCTTCTCTGGCAATTTGTGATCCCCGTCGTCGCCTCTGTAGCTCGAAGGTCTGTCATCGCCTCTATAGCTCGAAGGTCTGCCACTGCCGCTCCACTCCTCTCTTCCTCCAGTCGTCAGTTTCTTGTCAGTCACTGACTCTATAGCTTCTCAACACTGCCTCCATCCATGAGCTTGGGAGTACATCGCCACCTTAGTAGCTCTGCCTCCTGAGGAGCTTGGGAGGACGCTGCCTCTGCCTCCAACTAGAAGCTTGGGAGGTCACTGTCGCTTGAGTAGCTCTTTCGCCTAAGGATCTTGGGCGGACGCCACCTCCACCACCAACCTGGAGCTTGGGAGGACGCCGCTTAAGGACGACAAAGCTTCTTCCCCTACTACTAGGTAAGCTCCCCTAAAAACCACCATGCCACCCATGGCCAATTTTTATGATTAGTTACTTATTTCTTTTGCATTTATTAGTGTTAATTTGGATTGCTATATCTTAGTTAGTGTGATTTGCCTTCTTTTCTTAGTTTGTTAACTTTGATTTCTAGTTTACCTTAGGTCATCTCTCCCTCCCTAGGTCATGAATAAGTTATGTGTAATTATTATCTTGATGATGAACATGCATGTTCATTGGAGATGTTGAAATTAATATTATAGAGTACAGTACCTAGACTAGGGTATGCTTAAGAATCAAGAATGAATTGAATTAAATGATATTACATAAAACCTAGGATATGAGTCCATGCGAAGCTAAAATGATAAGAGTGTCATACAAAATAGTAGGGTCACCCTTCAAGAGACTTCATTTTTTTCTAGTGCGAAGGATAAGAGTCCACGTGAAGCTAAAATGTCATATTGTGGTGTCATTGAAGACATATAGGAGTTTGACTATGTAGATTTCATAATTCCTCTCATTAAGTATAATTGGGTTGATAACACCAAAGGAGTTGTAGTGGATGAATTGGGTTTCACATTAGCGGATTTTGAAAAGATTGGTGATAAGGGTGAACCATTCATAATGGTATCACAAGTGAAGCAAGTATTTTCTATCGATGGTCCTATAAATGAAAAATGGTCGGTTGTTCTTCATGGTAAAGACAGTTCATTGAAGATCATGTACATGAAAAAGAGTACTATGTCAAGTATGATGACTCCAGTCCTTTCTCAGTTGGCTTGCCAACACCAAATGTTGAAAGTGATGTTGACTTATATGTGCATGGAGATCACACTGAGAGAATGTTAATTGATAAAAGATCTGAATATTAGAGGCATGCTTTTTTTTTTTAAATTTAGATGTGCATTTTAAAACCTTACATTTCATTGTTTGACTATTTTTATATGATAATTTTAGATAGTGTCCAACCATGAATATGATGACCATGATGATGGTTACCATGAGAATGAGAAGCATCATGATGTGCACCTTGACATTGGCGTAAGTTGTGCATTTTACAATATGTTTATCTTGTTGTATTGTTTTATTGCATTTATAAGTTATATTTGTTTATGACCTATATGTGCTTTTTTTTCAACTTTAGGCTAAGGGTGTACATCCTGAGAATCTGGTTCCACTTGATGAGAAGCACAAAAAAATATGGGGCATCACCATGATGAACAAGTTGATACAACAAAGGGGTAACACTCCGAAGTTGGTCGTTGACTTTGATAATGGAGGAAATCCTTTTGGAAAAAATTACATTTTTTATTTCATATCTAGTGGTTCTTACTCATAGACATTGTAGTATAGAAGTAGAGTCTTAGCATAAAATTGATAAATAAAGAAATACTTTGTATGGAAAGAACTATGTGTGAAATATTATCATTTGCATTTTGTTTGGAAAACTATTTACAATTATATTATTAAGAAAATTCTATTAAGTATATGATAGTTTGCAGAGCATATATGACCTGGATGAAAATATGCATCGTGAAAAGGTGATCCAATGATGTGGGAGGGTACTGAGGAATTATAGGATAAATATGACAAGACAATACATATAGGAAGTTGATAAGAGAAAGAAATCCGCCATTGAGCAATGGAGTTATCTTGACCCAATGACATGGGAGGCGTTTGTTGCTATGAAAAATATCAATGAATTTAGGATATTAAACCTCACTCCCACTTTTGAATACAATTTACCTTGACTTTAATTGTTATGTTTTACTTAGCAATTACTATTGATGATTGTTACTAACCAAGCTGCAAGTGATTCTCAAAGAGAAAGGCATGCAAGGAATGTGCACAACCACATGATGGGTCTAGCGGGCTATGCTGGTCTTTCCCAAAAACTACTTTGGGCATCTTCTTCTCAGTAGCCTACTCCTGGGACTGTTGATTCCTCTACTACTACCACTAAACCTCTATTTCACCATGATATATGGAAAGCTGGGAGACAATCCATATTTGGAGAAATAAGCAACCCTACAACTACTGAGGCGGTGGAAAAAATGGTAAAATTCATCTCTTAGAGCAATTAGTATTGATGATTGTTATGTTTTACTTATCGATTATTATTGATAATTATTAGTGAGAGCTCCACGAGCAAAGGAAATATGGCAAGTTCATCCCTGAGGGCACAAGGGATGAATTGACAGTTCCTCTAGGTAACCCAGAGCATCCTAGCCGTGTTAGGAATGTAGGCGCTAGTGTGAGTATAAGAGCATTCTTTGGGCCATCACAGTGCAAATCTGTCTAGAAAGGAGGATTCTCAAAAGAGGAGGTAAAATAGTGAATTGCAAATGGAATTCAAGGAGAAATGAGCTAGTGGGTTCCTTCTTGGTCAGCTACTCAGATAGTACCAGTTGTGTTTCTCTAATCTTCATATGAGGTGGACCCTCTTGCGACAGAGGTGGTTTGGAGTAGTCTTGTGGACCCAACACCTAGCATGTATGATGTAAGTATTTTTATGGCATAGTTGTCTTTTCAATATGATATGTTTAGGTATATATATAACACTCTATGCAAATTTTTAGGACTTGAGGCCATGACGTATAAAATTGCAAGACATTGTCATTGTTGTGGGTGAGGCTTACCACCCCTTGCAAAAGCCATGCTTCATGGTGTTTTGTTACCCACCAGTGCGATTCACGTGTCCCCGAGGCTTGTCTACAAAACTTGGAAGAAGTATCCACTACCGTATGACCACCCTAACGTTGACGTGATAGGTGAAGTAGAAGGCGGCATGGTCGCCTGGACCAAAGCGGGATTTATCTAAACTGATCATGATGTATGGTAAATTTACGTTACATTTGTATCCATATGTACATGAGAATTGATATGAAATTATATATATGTAGGACATAGGGCCTAAGAAACCCCTTAGAGCTCATCCTCCTCCACCTCTACCTCCTTCTAAATTACCTGGTTGGCTTGCATAGGACCTATTCGACTCGATAGGTCCTCAATGTAGGTGTATGGCACTATTTATAAGAGAACATGAACAAGACTCACCTATGATGGTTTCTATTAAGAAGGACAATATAGGTCAACATTTTGATAGTAATATATTTCCACAAGATGTTTTGGAGTTGTTTCATTATGCTTGGTTGAATGTTTCTGTGATAGAACTTTAGATATGGTGAGATCTTATATAGCTATATACCTCATTTTATATATGGTGATTTGTTTTCTTATATATTAATGCATACATGATACATGTTTTGCACCCACTTAAATAGGGTTTGTACATAATTTTCAATGACCCATGTGGGATTTCTACTTCTATCCTTGATTAGTAGTGTAATTAAAGACCATGCATCTGTTACCCTATACTTCTCTACCACATTTAAATATTTTGGTAAAAAGAAAAAGAGTGGGATATTTGCTCCATACAATGTTTTGTAAGTTTACTTACTTTGATTATAATTTTGACTTAAGAAATTACATTACATTGTGGATTTTGAGTTATATTTTTTGTTCCTTCTTATCACTCAAGAATAAACATTGGGTCTTATTAGTTTTTGTCCCTACAATTCTAACTATTTATTATCTAGATCCTAAGGGTGATAAAGTAGATGATGGGGGACATGATTTATAAAAGGAATTAGTCAGTTGAGTACGTTTTTATATTTATATTTGTTAACATATAGATTACATGACTATTTCCTAATGTCAATTCAATGTGTTACATTAACATATAGGCCTATAAAATGTTTCAAAAAAGCTGGAGGAAAGGTGGACACAATAAAGAAAATGATGGTTTCGAAGAATGTTGAGGTAGTTTTCTGACTCCAATGCATATATATGCCAACTATGCTTACTTTTATTTATTAACATTTTGTATGTTGAAATTTATAGTGTTCTTTATAAGACAATGGTTGGGCATGAACATATTATGTGATGCAATATATGGACATTATTGTTAGATATGAGACAATATACATTGATGAGATACATAATATAATCCATATATATATATAGATATATAGATAGATAGATAGATAGATATAGATATATAGAGTCTTGATTATCATAAGTATAAAGGGGCATCAGATAATATCATATCATACTTATTAATTATATATGTCATTCTCTTTGTAGGTATTTAAAATGAAAAATAGCGATACACAAGAAAATATAGTCGACGTACACATGCCCTATACGAGATAACAACTAGATGAGACACATGAACAATGGTCAAAAGCCTTTGTAAGGGATGTCAGGTTTGATTTTTATTGGGATAAAGAAGATGAAGAACTTTGAATTCTATTATACATGTGGTGCATATTAATGATGATCTATATATTGGAAACTCTAGATTGAATTACACATTGGAAACTCTAAATTTGATGCATTCATATGTGAATGATGATCTATATACAAGTATGCAAATGTGAAGATGAATGAATGAATGTTTTACATGTCATGAGAATGAAATTAGTATATAGGTAAATGAAGTAACATGTGTGTGAATGAATTACGATTGTACATGTGATGAAATGCAATTGGCTAATGCATAAAATTATGTGCATGTTATGTTTGTTATACAAGGTTTAGTGGCCTGTTGCTAAGTTGAACTCACAAGATGTTGTTAACATCCAGTTCAGAACTGAACTACATGTTCTACATCCTATTAACCAGTTGGGCAATAGGCTGCAAGCCTGCCATTTAAAAAAAACAAAACTTAGTCATCAGTTACATAAAAAGTGACAATATAGGCCTAAATCGTTAGTTTTAGTATAATAACTGACATTATAGGAAAAAACCAAAATGGTCGTGCTGGATGGAATGACTATGCTAGATGGAATGTCTGTGCTGGGTAGAATGTCACAGTCGGCGGTTTTTTGGTTACAACCATCACGTTACATAAAAATTGTCAGTTATTTGACTGCAACCGACATTGTACATCCTAATAGGTGTCGATTTCTTTCGAACTGATGATGTAGCATCCTTTACCAGTTACAAATGTGATCTGGTTTGGCTCTTGTGACGTTGGTTTTTGGCAAGAAATTGACACCTAGGACCACAATTTGTGTTTTTTTCATTTATCCACACAACTAAAGCCTAGGACCACAATCTGTGTCAGTTTTTCCATCCCCAAAGAATCAACATCTTAGACCTGTGGTTGTATTGTCACCCACTTAAGTGTCAGTCTATAACCGACGTTATAGAGTTTTTTTAACTGATGCCAAAGTTAGTTTCTATACTAGTGGATATATACTAGATTCTATTTATTATTTTTAACATAGGATGTCATTATGAATAGCTACATCAGGTCATGCTTACTAAAATTATGACTATATGTAATCATAATTCTTAAGAGCCAACTTCATTTATTAATGGATTAGAATGCCTAAAAGATCACCAATATCATACAAATATGATTTGAAATATCATGATCTTATTATTATCCACATGTCTAAATATACATCAAATAATGATATCTAACCCGATTAATAACCTATTCATCAAAACCTAGGGTAAAGATGTATTAAACACCATATATCCATGTACAACGTATAATTTTAGAACTATGATCAGAATCATGCTTTGAAATTATTTTAGTCGGAATCGACATTTTTTTTAACAAAATCATATATAGTTTCGGCATATTATGACCTATAACTTAATTTCTACAATTATTCTAAATAAAATTATTATGGGTCAATCAAGAGAGGCCATGCCAACAATATAGGCTTTATTCATTTGCCACGTTAGTTTATGGTGGACCAATGGGTTTGAGCCGCATCGACACCCTATCCACACAGATTTGGCAACAAAGAGAGGCTAAAGACTTTTCTATGCATGTGTAGTGACATAGATGTGTCACACATACTAGGGTATATTAGTCAAATGACCCTAAGGGTCATCTTCCCCATTTCTATGACTCAGACTAGTGCTCCATCCATGGTCGAGGTCAACCTGGTGGTTGACTCTTGCATGTGAGGCCTGGTGGGGTCCCCTGAGACAAGAATCATGTCTGGCCAGATTGGAGGAGCTATTGAGTTGGGCCTCAAGGGGCTGGGTGACTAATCTCAGGATCAACATGTCATGACTACTACTAGAATACTAGTAGTCCAAGAAAGGAGAAACAAATACCTTATGATTCTTTTCTATTAAGATAGAGAAAGATATGACGCATCCTCATGAGCATCCAGGAACCCTCATCGTGATCTGAGGTGATCAGAACCTCTGAGCTTAATATTTTGCAAGTGAAGGTCTCACCAAAGAAGTTGATGGGTTGGCATCAACTTTATAGGGTTTCTTGGGTGTATCTAAGAGGTACACAAGGCTCTAAGGGTCACGGAAAAGCATGTGGTCTCGTATATATAGGCATACCCTGTCCAGATACTTTTTATGCTCCGAGTGTAGGAGGTTTTCTGAATGTGTGATTTTGGCATTATCAAATCTCTTCCAGATATTGTCGATCATCATCCTTTTAGGTTCCTTTCTTTACCCCAAATCCAATGGAACCTATTCCACAGAGTTTGTGTAACATCCTAGGATTTGAGGCCTTGGATAACATTATCTTAAAAGGAATGATTGGACTACCCATATCACCAAGGTGCACCTCCTTTTCAGGGAGCCCATCTCTAAAGAACTCCATAGTTAAGCGTGCTCAGCTTGGAGTAGTACTAGGATGGGTGACCAGTCGGGAAGTTGATCCTGGCTTGCGCGTCAGTGTGGACAAAAGTGCGCAGTTAAGGCTAGTGGTGGTTTGTGGGGCCAGTCGTCATTCCTGAAACTCTACTAGAGCCTTGGGCAGTGGGCCCGGGCGTTACAGTTTGGGTGAGTGCAGAGAGGGAACCGACAAGAGGGGATTACGAGTACTATTGGGCTTCAGTTGGATGAAGATGATGACCCTCCAGCCACTCGATTTGTGATCAACAAATGGGATGTGGGGTCTCATCCCTTGTCATGCACCTAAGGTTCTGAATCATTTGGACCTTGGGGTGACAACATCTTTTAAAATCATATAATCATTATATTTTCTCCACTTTATTCAATATGTAACAAATATTTGAAAAATCCTATAGGACACTAGGATTATCCAATTGATCCCAAATTTTAGTACAACCTTTTATTTACCATTATCTATGTTTAGGTAAATTTTGTACTTGAAAGGAGTGTGATAAACACATTTTTATTGATCTTCAAATATCTCCTTAAATTAGTCACTTAGGTCACAAACAATTACATAAATATCCCAAAACTTGATCTTCTTTAGTCATTATCTCGTATCATGCCATGTATTGGGTCATATTACACTCATTTGGCATTTAAATATTTGAAACCTAGGTGAAAACTAGATAATCACTATTTTAATTAACCAGGGTACTTGTCACTCTAGCATTTGTAGATTTTTTCCCATTGTCTCATAATGACTTTGTTAATAATTTCATAAGATTGTTGACACCATATTGTGCAAGAAATTCTTCTTCATTTATATTATCTTCCAATGGGTTATTTTTCACACAAATAGCATAGTTAGGCTAAATTTGGATTTTGACGCCCATTTAAAGAATAGGCCTTCCAAATGACCCAATTTGTTTAATATTATATTAATCATGAAATTATGAGTTGAGGTAATCTTAATATCTTAATCTAAATTTCTCAAAATTTGAGGGATATTACAGTCACACTCATCCAGGTGTTAGAAAAGAAGCTCAGGAACAACTTAACAAGCTTGGGTAACATCTTAAATTTCTATAGAATTTTTCTCAAAAGAGACCAATTCACAAGGGCATATGCTTTGGACATATCATATTTGATAACCATATTGCAACAAACTTTATACCATTTATTGATGTCATACATCAGTTCCTTTTGCAATCCTAATATTTTGAATGATATCACGGACATGTATGTATACGCCTTGGTCATCTAAAATCATTTTAGAGATAAAGTTCCTCATATTATTACTAAGAATTCTAGCAAGGATCCTGAGGGTAACTTTTTTAATCAAAATGGTATGACAATCTCTGGTATGTTCTCTAGGATAATCAAATTTAGCAATAAAGGCAATGCGGCAGCAGAACAAGCTCATCTTAAAAAATCACTTCAGAAAATGAATCGACAAGTTGTGTGAATGATCTCTAATAATATCTCAAGAAGCAATATAGAAATTTAGGGAGAATCCATCTGCCCTTGCATGGCAATGTTGTCCATTATGTTGATCATGTTTATTATCTCTTCATCATTTTTTAGAATCTAATAAAGTCATATTTCCATCTCTTGATAGGATTGAAGGGATACAATCTAAGAAAAAACCATCATCATCCACACTTCTATATGGTGTCTTCCTGTAAATGGTTGGCCACAACATTAGCCATTTGAGCCTCACTCTTTATGTGATCCCAATCATTATTCCAAAGGCAAGGAACTGAGCATCTCTTATTTCTAGCTCTAATGATCACACTATCAAACCTGGTACTTCTCTCTCCATCATTCTACCATGGAATTTTAGCTTTAGCCCAAAGGCATGCTTCTTTTTCATCAAGTATAACTTCCAACTCTTTCTTAGCATCAATAGGTTTATGCTCATTGTGTTTATTAGACACTCTGTCAAAAGCTATCTACAAAGTGTGAATCACATCTTCGAAATCTTTCACTCTTTTAATGAAATTCCCAAAAGTATTTTTACTCCATACTTTCGAAGCTTTTATCAGAATTCTCAATTTAGAAACTTCTAAACCCTTTATTTTCTAAATGGAATTCCCAAAAGTCTTTTTATTCCATATTTTCAATTTTTTTGTAGATTTTTCAATTTAGAAAAGAATCTATATGATGCATCATCCCTACCAGATGAAATTCAACCATTGTTGATGATATCTAAGAATTCTTTGTTCTTCAACCATGTGTCAAAAAATAAAAGGAGTCAACTACTTGCTTCTTTGGTCAACTCTATCACTGAAGCAAATAACAATTAGGTAGTGATTTGAAATCATGTATCTTGTAAGATGTATAACTTCAATATGTGTTTCATAGGAGAGCCATGACTGTCTTACAAAACCTCTGTCCAACCTCTCATAACTAGAAGGTGTGATTTTTTGTGCATCTAGCCAAGTATATATTCTACCTACAAAAGGAATCTCAACTATGTTCAAATTAGAAATAGTTTTGTTAAAATCCATCATACATGTGAGATCATAGTCACCCGATCCCCTTTTTTCATAATGATACATGATGGTGTTGAAATCCTAAATGATTTCTAACATACAATCTCCAATGACGCTAGCCATGTCCATTGGATATTTCCACAACTTGTGTCTCATTGTGGAATTAAATTTAGCATACACCATAGTAATATAAGAAAAACTACCTGTATCATCTTCCACTCTAATCATAAGATGTTTTTGGTGAGAGACAAAAAATTTTGGTTAAGATGTCAGCATTAACCGATACATTTCCTCATGCATCTGAACTATTACATGTGAAGCCCATACCTTTCCTCCTGCATCTGATTATCACAAGCCCATTCCAAACATTCAATGTTGAGTAATTCATCCGCTCTGATAGCACGGACAAAAAGCTAAAAAAATTCACTACAACAAGTTTGTCTTTTGTACACAATCATCTCAATTTTTTCTCATTCTATTGTTACAAACTCCTATAAGGTTCCCAAAGAAATGTCTAAACTTGGAATTCTAAGGATAAATAAGAATTATGAAACACCTCTTCATAATCACAAAAACTCATATAATTTTATCTTCTCTGCGTCCATCACTGACAAAACATATGTGCTTCCCTTCCATCATCATGCTCGAAATAACCTTTCTCTATTGTCCCATTTCTCTTTTAAAAACATGGATTGTATCCTCAACCTCCCTATTCTCTCTTAGGCTCTTTGCTACCTGAGATATCTACATCCAAACCATTGGTAAGAACTATTGTATCCCTGTCTAAACTCTCTCCTATTACCCAAATTTTCATCCTCAAACTAGAAAAAATCACCTAAATTGTGGTGAGTAAGGACTCATCTAAAACAACCTTTTTTCCCCAACAAGGTGTCCCTATATTCTATGGTCAACAATCTCCATCCTCTCTTTGTGAGATTCCTTGTGAATAACAACACTTTGGTGACATGTTTTCATGAATATTGAGCATAAGAGCACACTTAAATCATGGGGTCACTTATTGAAAAATGGTATTAGGAAAATTCAGTTTCTTTCCAGGCTTAGTAATAGCTAACAAGATACCATATGAAGTACATAGTGTGATGCCACCTTGATAATATGATCTTGCCATGCTTATTAAACAATGACACTAAAATGAACTTTGGTATGTCCTCATTAAAAATGTCAAGCATAACCAAGATTCTTGACTCTTCATCTTGGATTCTTCTCCGTCTAGAGATATGCCTGATAATTCCACATACACTGAGGATCTCCTTGATTGATCCATCATCACAACAAATAATTGGTACATTGGTCAACCAAAACCATGAAGATTCAGAGGATGTTCCTTGTCCGAAAACATCCATAGGTTAAAGCATCAAGGACACGTTGTTGAAACTCAGAGACTTCTCCTCGAGCACTTGTTTAGCTTCTTTGGTTGACTAGAAGAACATGAAAAATCTTTAGTGTGCAAATATATAACACTCAACAATCATCAACCACCTCTTGCATAGAAAAGGGACAACATCAGACCAGGTCACATGCATTCTTCATGATACTTGTACAACATAATCAGGTGAGTTAGCTTTTCATTGTCTCTCAATGTTCTATTTTAGAACCACTAAAGCAACTTTGGCATATTCATTAGAGCTCCTCTATCCAGAAACCCTCTTTCTCTATGTTCTAGGGGAGGGAAGGCAATGACCGATTGAAGGTCAGGTGGGGTTTTGGGGTTTTCTAATCTACATCTAACAGTAGTGTGTCCATTGTGTTGAAAGAGTAGTATACTTTGGGTCTGTCGCACTGGCTTTGCTAATGTCCCGTACCCAAACATCAAAAATAGGTGTCCATTGGGATCATGAAACCTCATATAAATTGATCGTGTTGATTGATAAACCTCTGCGCTTCTCATCTGTCATCTTGTCTCATCCTTTTAGTTCTCCCTCCATCAATGTTTTATCAATATATACTGTGAAAGGAGTGTACTTGTCTGCTTGCCAACCCCACCTTGTAGTTCTTCCACTAAAAGACTTGGTCAGTTATCAACAACAGTAATTGCATTGGACTCTACCTTCGATTCCATACATAGAGAGTCTATCCAAAGGTCTAGAATTTCCTCAACATCCTCATATGAATTAATAGAGATGATGTTTTTATTAGTCTTTCCACAACCACCATTCTCGCTGTCAGGTTGTGTGTTCAAGACTGCTTAGCTTTCTCCAAAAATTGTTGCAAACTGAGTTGAGAAGGTACTCATTCACTAAACTTGATCCAATCGGGTGTATCCAAGACCAAAATGGTTGTTGTTTAATAATTCATGCTTACCTTGTTTGAGTTACCTTGAAGTATCGACACTATAACTCAAAGTAGCTACTAGCAGGAGCAAGGATGTTGGGTAACCTACCTTGTGCAATTGTAATTGAATGATTCTTATCCCAAAAACCGGTCTCCTACCTTCATAATGGCGGACCAAAAATCCTTAGAAAATGTTTGCTCAACATTGATCGAAGATGAGCTGGGGGTAGACCCCATCTGACGGGTTGTCGAGATGGTGGTGTGGAATTGGACAGCCCCACAAGGGTGACAGAGCCACTGCATGCTCATATCTTCCACCCCAAATCGTCAATGTTTTTCCAAACCATTATAAACTTTACATAAAACATGTAAGATACAATTGTAAAAATTAGTGCATGCCTCCTTTCTATATATTATATGTTCTCTCCCATTAATTATGCCCTCATAAAAAGTTTCTAGTCAAGCCACTATGGAAACAATGTTCCATGTTCCCTCTGCATGGATAGTGAGCTCTATCGCAAGAGACTTCAAAACAAATTATGCAAAAAGAGAAAATTCTACATTTGCATGAATTCATAAATGGAAATTAAACCTTTTAACAAGGATCGAGTGAGAATCATAGCAATTCAATTTTGTCAATAACTATCTTTAAGGAGTCTCATTTGATGGGTGACAATTACTTTTGATGATAAAACATATTAGTTGTTGGGTGCTTAAATAAAAGGGAAAAACAACTTCTACAAATGAATTTGTCATGGAAGGAATATTCATTCTAAGTCTCATGAAATGATTATAAGACAACAACCATTTGGATAAAAATGAAGTTAATAATGAAGAAGAGTTTGCATATGTGAAATAAAAATTGTGAATTTATTTCTTAACATATGAAGTGACTTTATAATTGCTGCATGGTAGTGCTCCTAGCTCTGTTATATTTCATACAATACCTTTAAGGGAAATCAAAAACTCTCAAGGTTTTATTGCTTTCATTTACAAAATACAACATCAGTTAGTTTCTAGATGTCTATGAGCACATAGTTGCAGTCTATGAAGTCATACGGGGGATCAATTCCATTGATTAGTGTGTGATCATATAATTTTATTAGGAAGCTATTTCTATTTCACAGTAAGAAGTCATGCTTAAAGGTGTTGAAAATTCTATCTATAAAATTCAGGAGTCCAATTGGAATTAATCACCTAGCGGTCTATGAGAATTTGGAATCCCAACTCCACTAGTACTATAATTGGCAGAGTTTGATCCCCTCAGGTCCTCTAAGAAATTAAACACAAACTCTCTCTCTCTTCCTATATAATCTAGGCTCCCCATATCTAAAAGGAACAAAAATGCACACTTTTGCATGTTCTTAGTTTAAGGTGGCAAATGTGGTTGTCAGGAAGCTTTATGCCATAGTCAACAACAAAAATGCCAGCAAGGACTGCAAGCATGACTTGTAATTGAGGACAATGGTTGTGTTGGGGAAGGAGACAACATCACACACCACTATACAATAAGTGATAGTTCTGTGAATACTTTGTTCGATGCTCACTTACAAGGTATGTAGTCGGATCCATGGGCAAAGCATTTACATTGATTGTATCCTATGAACCAACTTGTTATGCTCTACTATTTATTTTTCTATAGTAGAACCTATTGACTATATTAAAATTATGTTCATGTCTGTCTTATCCTCTAAATAGTCATGGTTTAATATAATCTAAGACAAAAGATAGATCCATACTATTAAACTCTCTTCTTTATTTTGTGGGAATAATTTTACATTTTTTTCTTATTATATTATGAATTAATAGTGTTAAAATAGCTATTTCCCATGAAGATATGGATCATGCATGTTTCCTAATGAGAAGTCTTCATAATCTCATGACATATACATGTCATATTTTCAATCAGATTATGACCCCCTTATTATACTCTTAATCATGAACTATGATAGAAAGAATGTTGATTATGTTAACCTAAATAAATGGTATGTACAACCACTATGTACCACATGTCTTATAAGGATCATAATTATCCTTTAGGAAAATGACCATAGATAGGAAAATTGTCAAACTAAAAGGGGAAGATAATTATTGTATTAAAGGTTCTTCTCACATGAACTATGTCTCTCTTTTGTGAGAAAATATTGGATAAATACTTTTGGTAAAGTAAACTAAATAAATATGAATATGTACTTATACTTATAAGATTCAATGTTAAAATATAAGAAAATTGAATACTACTTCTAGGATTGTGCCTTAGGGTCAACTAATGGCATCCATCCCATGATACCAATATTTCACTTTGTGATAACTGTACCAGATATTGGGTAATAAAATGTAGGAGTTTTTCCAATTTTGGGTAGACTAAAATATTTAGGTGAAAAAACCACATGTTTGTAGTGACGACAAACTTGTGTTAACGGATTACTAACTACACCCTCGTGGTGAATGCAACTTTTGGTTACTTTGTCACCAAAGAGTTACTAAATGAGTCTTGAGCATATTTTGCTCCTTAACTGCTAAAAGTACTAAAATTGGTTATCATGATGATGTTGTTAGGTTTATATGTATTTTGTATGAACTTACTAGTTTGACTATCTCCTCCCGTGCATCTTTCATCTTTGTGGTTGCATATGTGATTAGAAATTTTTTTCCTACATCTAGTTCATGTAGGCACCTAATTGAAATTTTTTGATGGTTGGTGTTATGATCCTTCTGGCATAGATAATGGACACTGGAAGTCGGCTCAATAATTTGTTTTTGATATGGTAATTTCGTTTTTTTTAACTCTAAACGATATTTAATTTTTTTTCTACAAAGGTACCATGCATGGCCTATGTTTCTATTTGCTATAAACAATTTTATTGGATAAATTTTTCTTATGGATAAAGATATTATCTTTGTGACTAGTTCTCATATTTATGGAGTATTTTTTCCTAGAATGGACATATATGGTTTATTCTCCCGCATGTGTTTTAGTTGTATTTTGGGGTGTTAAATTTTATGGTATTAGAGCCAAGGTTTCCAGTGTACAGACAAGAGTTGGAGGAAAAATAAAATCATCATCTATAGTCAAGTAAGTATCTTCAAGTATTGTAGTGTTTTGTGTGTAAACGTTATAGAACAAAATATATATGTAAATAATTATTAAGAAATTTATGCTTGTTGTTGTTGAGCCCTTAGTATTATCTGATATTCTATCTAGTTGGTGGTTTACCTATGAAGTTGTGGTGCCAAATTAAAATTAAAGTCAAAATATGTACCTTAGTCTCTAGTGATAGCTACATGTCTTAGTCTCCACAATAATTTTAATAAATATGTAGTGTCTATGATATTAAACAATGATAGTTTCATGACTAACATGTATTATTTCTTGAGATGACTAACTTTGACTTAATCCTGGGTATGGATTGTTTGTATCAGAATGATGTTTGTGTTTTCTCGAAAGAGAATAAGGTTCTAATAGGGCCATAATTATGGAATATTTCAAATACTATATTAATAATCATATGTGTGAGACAAAAGAAATGTATATATTTGATTTCAACTTTGAAGGCTCACAAAATGTTGATGGTTGTAGGGCTTTTCTAGATAGTGAAGTGAAGACTAACTCTTCTATGGAAAGCATTGAGGAGTTAGATGTGCTAAAGGATTATTCTAATGTGTTCCCTGAGGATCTCCTAGGACTGATCCCATAGAGAGAAGTTGGTTTCTCTATCAATATTTTGTTTGGGACTTCTACTATATACAAACCACCTTTTTAAATGGCCCATGTTGAACTGTTAGAGATAAAACATTAACTCTAAGAACTTTTGGATAAGGATTTTATCCAACCTAGTGTGTCTCCTTGGGCAGCTCGACTACTCTTTTTAAAGAAGGAAGGATCCTTATGGCTCTATGTTGATTACATGTTTTTGAATCAGGTCACTGTTTAAAATAAATACCATCTATCTCATATTGATGACTTATTCAACCAATTCCAATCAATTGTGATCTTCTCAAGAATTTATTGAGGTGCGTATATCATCAACGTAGAATAGATGAACAAGATATTTCTAAGATGCTTTCCAAACAAGAAATGAGCACTATGAATTTTGTGTTATTCCTTTTGGTTAAATAATGACCCTATTGTATTCATGGACCTAACGAATTGATTATGCTAACATCATCTAGATCATTTTGTGATTGTATTTGTAGATAATATTCTATTTTTTTCTCCCGATGAAGAGAAACACAAGGGACACTTATGAATGATGCTTCAAAGTCTGAGAAACAAGAAGATTTATGCCAAATTCTCTAGATGTGATTTCTGGATGGACAAAGTTATATTATTTGGACATGTGATTTATAAATACCATATATTTGTGGATCTTGCTAAGGTTGAATCTATGATGGATTGGGCCAACCCCTAATATAGAGATCTGGAGTTTTTGGGGAATGGATGGCTACTATAGGAGTTTTATTGAGAACTTCTCTAGTATATCCCTTCCTTTGACTTATCTAATAAAGAAGGGTATTAAGTTCTTATGGACACGAAGATGTGAAGATAGTTTTTTGGACTTAAGGAAAAGACTGACTACAATAATAGTGTTCACCCTTCCTAGTGGAAGTGGCATTTTTGAAATTTATATTGATGCCTCGGGTACTGCATTGGGTTGTGTTTTGATGCAACATGGTAGGGTGATAGCATATACCCCTCGATAATTGATAAATTATGAGAGGAATTACACCACACATGACTTATATTTGGCACTATAGTTCATACTCTCAAGATATGATGTCATTATCCTTATAGGGAGCAATTTCACGTATTTTTTAACACAAAAGATTGAAATATATCTCATTCCAGAAGAAGTTGTATATGAGACCACGTTTTTGGCTAGATATTCTTGAAGAAGTATGATTTCTCCATTGGATATCATCTAAGAAAGGCCAACATTATGGTTGATGCTCTCAGTAGGAAATACATTGGTACAATGGCTTATCTAATAATCTTGGAGAGGAAACTACTAGAAGATGTAACTCAGTGGAGACCATTTGTCAAAGGTCCAAAGAAAATCAGTGTGGCATGTTTAATAGTACAACCTAATATAATAAAGAGAATTATGGAGGCCCAACATGCAGACACAAAAAGAGACAAGATGAAGTAGGTAGTAGAGGAATAAAGATCTCAATTTTCAATAGGGTCATATAGGAGCATAAGGTTTATGACACATATTTGGGTGCCTAATACATAAAATATGAGAGACAGAGTAATGAAGGTTGCTCACATGTAAAAAATTTCTATCCATACAGGAAGAATGAAGATGTTCAAAGACCTACAACACAGTTTTTGGTGGCCAGAAATGAAAAGAGACATAGCTGACGTTGTTTCCAAATGCCTGGTTTGCCAATAGGTAAAGTTCGAACATCAAAGACCTACTTATGGGTTATTCCAACCATTAGAGGTAACTAAATGGTGATGGGATTTATAGTGACACGTTTTTTGTGGGGTATCTTGAGAAAAAGAATCAAAATGATTGTATATAGGTTCTTATGGATAGAGTGACAAATGTGACACATTTTCTCCAAATGGAAGTGGGTCAATCTATTGACAGTCTTGCGAAGATGTAAATTGATGGAATGTTGAGGATTCATGGTGTTCTAAAACTCAATTGTTTCTGATAGAGATTAATGTTTTGCCTCCTATTTTTGGAAAATATTTTAAAAGGGTTGGGAATAAAAATGAAGATTAACACAACCTTTCATCCAAAAACTGATGCACAATATGAGCAAATGACTCAAACATTGAAGGATATGATGAGAGATTGTGTGCTATCCTGGAAGGAAAATTGGGAGGAACAACTACCTCTAGTGGAGTTATCTTATAATAATAGCTATCACACAAGCATTGGTGTGGAACATGAAGTTCTGTATGGGTGACCATGTAGACCACCTATGTGTTGGAGTGAGGTGGGAGAAAGAAAATTGATAGGACATGCTATTATTGAAGAATTTGCTGGTAAGGTTGATCTTATTAGAGAAAAGTTGAAGACTACACAGAGTAGAGAAAAAAGTTCCACAAATAAAAAAAGATGTGAGATAATCTTTGAAGTTGGGGACCATATTTTTTTGAGAAAATGTCCAACTAAAGGAGTGACCTATTTTGGAAAGAAAGAAAAACCTTAGTCCAAGTTGTGTGTAAGGAGTGGGACCCGGGAGGGACCACCACTTACTTAAATTTAAGGAAATAGTTGCAAAATACCCCAATCGATCATATACAACAAATAAATGTAATTCAAGTAGTTGGGGTTCACAATATTTCCTTAATCAATAATGATAATATGAACATCGTTTCATTGCAGTGGAAATTTAAATCTAAATAGTACATGATTGTCTCATTAAGTTCAACTAATGATCCATAGATGGATCCTAACTGAAATCAAAGCATAAACTACTTGGATAATTTGTGGTGAGTAACCTTTCCATATTAAAAACCCTCAACATCTAAATATAGGCATCACCACCTATGTCCAGGTCCTCAGGTTGTGCAACCTCTGGGTGGGTAGAATGTTGTTGGTATGTATGCCCATAGAGCAAGTCATATGATGATTGTAATGGGATACTGTGTAAATGATTTGAATAATAGTAAAGGTAATTTCCGATCTATATGTTTAAATCGTTTCTGAGATGATAGTGTAACATGATAGATGTCTAAAGAATGTTTTACTCAATGACGTATGCTTTTGGGTTCAGGACCTAAACGATGAGATCATACGAATGTTAAGAGTATACATTCTTGTTTAGTCCCTAGTCGGTTGTTATTGTGGAAATAACCATAGACATCAATAACACTGAAGACTAGAATATGTGTTGGTTGATGACAGAATCTCATTAGTCATGATATAGTGATATCAAACCAAGCACATAGGTACCTGTTAGAGAACAAGGTACCGGACAGACCCACCGTGAGAGTAACACATGGAACCATGACTTGGTAGTCACATTCAGCTCTCACAGTGATGGTGGTGAGTGTGATTCTTAGACCTAAAATCACTACACTCAACACATGTCCTTGGGTACACTTTGACATCATCAAACGCAGTCCTGAAACATGGGTTGTTATAAAGGTGATGATTGGGTGGCTTTGACACATGGGGCTTTTGAGGGGTGAGTGATAGATATGGGATTTGTCCCTCCTGAGGGAGTTTGATATCCTTGGCCACTTGATGAGTAGGATTGAGAAAGGCATGTGCATGCATGTGTGAATCAATATGTGATATTGATGTCACACACATCTCACCCAGTCTGCTCTGAGATCAAGGAAATGAATGAACGTTGACAGGTAGACTGTTCCATGCCTCGAGTTCATTCAAGATATCAGTGACAAAGGAATTATACATTCACTGTAACACCATTCACAGATTGTAGGATTGAAAGTTGTTCTCCAACTTTCTATTTCACTTGGGTAGCACTGATTTGTGACTAGGCAGTGCTCTTTGCTTGTGAAGTCATAAGTGTTATGGACTTTCACTGCCAACGTGAAATGGACCTGCAGGGTCACACACATAGGATTTAACCTGGAATAGGAGTTTGTCCACAAACATGTTTAGATTGATTACTAAAGGAGTTTAGTTCAATAAAAAACTCAATCAATTGATATCTCAGTATCATAGTGTTCAAGGCGTTGGACTGATTGATTAGAGTATCAGATTGATTGAAACTGCCATTGACTGATTCTGCACAATTTGCACTCCCAACCGATCGGCTCATGTGATGAACCGCTCGGCTGAGCTTGGTGAACCAATCAGCTCAACTGGTGAGTTGATCGACTCATGGACAGGGTGAAACGAGCCGTTCAAGTCCAACCGAGCAAGTTGGGAAAGTAAAATTGGTGAGAAATTTCCTTTCGTTTCACTTGCCCAATTAGATTAGAACAAGGATTGGTATTTGATACCAATTAGAAACAAAAGATGGAAAGACAATCGGGAATGACCAGGACCACGAACCGACCGGTTCAGAAGTGAACCGACCGTTTCATGGGTCCCAACCGATCGGTTGAGGTGTCAACGGACCGGCTCAGATCCCCAACCGACTGTTTCAGTTGTGAAACGATCGGTTCAGGTTGTGTAGTTGGTTGTTTTTGTGGAAAATCTTGAACCCTTCTACTCCTGCTTTAGTCCCGCATTGCCTGGGATAGAGAACCATGGCTCATGACCCTCCTATATATAGGGATATTGGGGGCTTCTCAAAGTACAACCTAGTACAACCAGTTGCTCTATGATGTTGTCGTTCTCTCTGGTTTTGGTAACCGAGAGAGAGCCCGAGCAAGTGCTACCTGATAAGGGAGGCACAACAAGGGAAAGACAACTACAGAAAGCAATTGGTGGTAGGAGAGTGTGTTGGTGACTAGTACGCCAATAGGAGGGTGTGACTCCTTCTGATTCCTTATGGGACAAGGAGATCGGAGTTCCAGGAAGTCCGTGTGGACGACTACAGAGGCGGGAGACCTCTACCGCTCGGAGGACAACTGTCAATCCCGATAGTCCCAGTGAGACCAGGAGTCATCAGTCCCGATGTGACTAGGAGCTGCACAGACACCGTCCAAGACTGGAGGTGAAGACCGCGCAAGGCGCGAGGTACTATCGCCGAGCAAGCCTCAGGACAAGGTATGCATCCACAAACCATCTTTCCTATTGTATAGACGTTGACGCGATTCCTTTTGTTCCGGGTTTTGGGGAGAAAATTTTTATTTCCGCTGCTTCTTTGCCTCCCGTAAAACCCAGTAGCGGTATCAGAGCCACATCAACCACTCTATATTTTAGGATTATCGATATGATCGATTTTGGTTTGTTGCCTTTATTTATTGCATACGATGCGAATAAAATTGGCTTTATGCATGTCCAATCCACAAATCCCAAATATACATATATGATATGTAATATTAATGCACTCGATACGCGTCTCCCTTAAACGAGTTTTGTGGTGGATGTATAGCATGGTTATGGCCTATAATCCCTATATCTGTGTGTGGTTGTATGTGGTTGCTTGCATCTCGGTCTGCGCACCAATTCCCTTTCTCCTATTCCTGATGTAACTCAAAATAATTCGAGATTTCTTTTCCTACCTTTGCTCCCCCCAAATGTAACTCGGGGTTTCACAATTCAGTTGTAAATAGGATAGATTTTATTTCTTGTTATGTCAAAGAACGGTGGACGACTTGAGACGATCGGTTCAAGGCATGAACCGATCGGTTGGTGTTCCAGATGACCGGCTCGAGGAGCGACACGAGTGGGTGGCGACCTGAGGAGATGCATGATGACCGATGAACCGATCGGAGGCGCCAGTCGATCGACTGGTGGCGCCCGAACAACCAACTTGATGGCGATCCGATCAGTCATGGAGATGATCTGATCAAACCCAGAATGGCAGGCACAAATTTCATCTTGTACAGGTTGCATGTGATGTAGACCTAGATTACCGTGATTTCTCTTGGCTCGAGGAATCACAATAGGATGGCCATAATCATTGCTTTTATTGTTTTGCATGTTTTCTGTGGGATATAGCATGTATATGATACGTACTATATATTGTGGTGATTGGATATGTATATGTATATAAAAACCAAATCTCTCATTAAATATTAAAGTTTTAGATGCCTTCCAAATGCAAAACATGTGAAAAGCTTGATCGACCAAGTGTGGGCATGCCCTAGCGGGGTGCACCGTCTATCTCGTGGAAGCGTGAAGGATGAATGTGTGGGTCTGCCCTAGTAGGGTGCATATTCATCATGTTGGCTTTGGGTCAGACTTAACAAGGTGATCTAGATGGGATCTAGTACCTTGAGGCATGGAGATGATCATGGCAAAGAGTTTCATATGACATCTTTCAAGAGTTGCATATGATGCAATTGGCAAGAGTTGCCTACCTGGGAGATCTGAGTTGTGGGTGACAGCCCTAGCTGGTCCATGGTTGAGAGGATTTCATGATCTTGACCCACTAGAAGATTGTGCACTGCAATCTTCCGAATTGATGGTGAGGGCTGTCAATTTGAATCAAAATAGTGGGAGCGGTAATTAATTAAAGGCCTAATTAACTATCGTCAAATTTTATTCAAATCAAATCAAAAAGGTTTTGGCAAAATGCAATTTTATCTTATAGAATGGCAAAGGAATCATCTTTTAAAATGGGCAAATTAATTGAGAATAAATTCCATAACTTGTTGAGGACTGTGAGAAGTGTTATGCACAATCCAGATATACTAGGAGCCTTTGAATCCACTCTATGTACGCTTAAAGTGTTAGTGAAGACGAAAGAAAGTTCATTGATAGAGATCAATGGAACGATAGGTAAGGGAGAGAAGGGTTCTCTTTCCAAACCAATTTCTTCTACATGGAGAGGATGGAAGGAACGATGGAAGAAGAAGTCAGAGATAGAGATCTCTACTTCTGGTGTATATGTGATAGAGAATAACTTTACTACTTCTTCATCATGGGTACTTGATACCGGATGTGGATCTCACATTTGTTCAAATGTGAAGGATCTTAAGAGAAGTAGGCCTTTGGGGAAAAGCGAGGTTGAACTACGTGTTGCCAATGGGGCAAGAGTTGCCTCCAGTGGCGTAGGAACCTATGAGTTAACTCTACCAAGTGGGCTAATAATAGAGTTGAAGAAATGCTATTATGTACCTTCCATAAATAGGAATATCATTTCCGTTTCTTGTTTGGACAAAGATGGATTTGAATTTCTTATTAAGAATGGAAAATGTTCCATTTCTAAAGATGGGATCTTTTATGGCAGTGCCCCAATGTCTTATGATCTATACTTGATAGATTTGGAGACAAGTGTATACAATGTAAACACCAAAAGGCAAAAACTCAACGACTCAAACAAAACATATCTTTGGCATTGTCGTCTAGGGCACATAAATGAGAAGCGCATTTCTGGACTCCATAAAGATGGTTATCTAGACTCTTTTGATTATGAATCAATAGAGACATGTGAATCTTGTTTATTGGGAAAGATGACCAAGACTCCCTTTTTAGGTAAAGGTGAGAGAGCTAGTGATCTATTAGGACTCATACATACTGATGTATGTGGGCCTTTTAGAACTAATGCTAGAAATGGGTGTCAGTACTTCATTACCTTCACTGATGATTTCAGTGGGTATGGCTATGTGTACTTGATGAAGCATAAGTCAGAAACCCTTGAAAGGTTCAAGGATTTCATGAATGAAGTACAGAACCAACTTGGTAAAAGTATTAAGGCACTTTGATCCAATCGAGGTGGAGAATACTTAAGCTAGGAGTTTGAGGACCTTCTGGAAGCCTGTGGTATTGTATCACAATGGACTCCGCCTGGAACACCGCAGCATAACAGTGTGTCTGAAAGAACAAATTGCACATTGTTGGATATGGTGCGATCAATGATGAGTTTTGCTGATCTTTTGATTTCCTTCTGGGGTCACGCTCTTGAAACCTCCGCGTTTACACTTAACGTGTACCATCTAAATTGGTTCAAAAGACACCATATGAGATATGGTATGGGAAGCGTCCCAATTTGTCTTTTATGAAGATTTGGGGTTGTGAGGATTACGTCAAGAAAATGTTTCCTGATAAGCTTGGACCCAAATCCGATAAATATTATTTTGTTGGATATCCCAAGGAAACGAGGGGATATTACTTATACCACCCTACTGACAACAAAGTGTTTGTTTCCAGGGATGTTGTATTCCTAGAGAAGGAATTTATTTCCAAAGGAAGCAGTGGGAGGAAAATAGAGCTTGAAGAGGTTCAAGCCCAACAAGAAAACATAGAACTGGTAGATGTACAAGAGGAAAATGGAGATTCACAAGGTGTTGTAGAATCTCAGTCTCCTTAGGTAACACAAGGACCTCATAGATCTAGTAAGACCCGCCTTGAACCTGAGAGGTTTGGATACCTTGTGACTCAGAAAGGTGGAGAGTTGATCATAGATGATGATTTGACTACCTATGTAGAGGCTATGGAGGGACCAGATTCTGAGAAATGGCTTGAAGCCATGAGACTTGAGATGGAATCCATGTACTCCAACAAAGTATGGACTTTGGTGGAACCACCCGAAGGGGTAAAACCCATAGGGTACAAGTAGGTCTTCAAGAAGAAGACTGACATGGATGGCAATGTGCAAACTTATAAAGGCAGATTGGTTGCAAAGGGATTTTGACAAGTTCAAGGTGTTGACTCTGACGAAACCTTTTCTCCAGTTGCCATGATTAAGTCCATCAGAATCATGCTTGCTATTGCAGCTTATTATGACTATGAGATTTGGCAGATGGATGTTAAAACTGCATTCCTTAATGGGAATATAAATGAGGATGTCTACATGACATAGCCTGAAGGTTTTGTAGATCCAAAGAATGCCAAAAAAGTCTATAAGCTGCAAAGGTCAATCTATGGATTGAACCAAGCATCTCGGAGTTGGAATCTTTGATTTGATGAGGAAGTCAAAGTGTTTGTCTTTATTCAAAATGAAGATGAACCTTGTGTGTACAAGAAGGTTAGTGGGAGCTCGACTACATTCCTCATATTGTATGTTGATGACATACTTTTGATGGGGAATGATGTCTTAGCCTTAGAGAAGGTTAAGACTTGGCTTGGGAATACTTTCTCAATGAAGGACTTAGGAGAAGCATCCTACATTCTAGGAATTAAGATCTATAGAGATATATCTAGAAGGCTTCTCAGACTAAGTCAGAGCACATACATTGACAAAGTGCTGAAGCGGTTCAGCATGGAGAACTCAAAGAGAGGCAACATCCCCATGATGCATGGAGTCACCGTCTCTAGAGCTCAATGTCCCCAATCTTGTGAAGAGAGGGAGCGTATGAATGGGATCCCATATGCATCAGCCATCAGATCCATCATGTACGCTATGTTGTGCACACGCCCAGATGTCTCATATGCTCTCAACATGATGAGCAGGTACCAGTCCGATCCCGGGGATGCTCACTAGATAGTCGTAAAGAACATCCTCAAGTACTTGCGAAGGACTAAGGATCAGTTTCTTATTTCTAGCAGCGAGGAAGAGCTGGTTGTAAAGGGTTACACTGATGCAAGCTTCCAAATTGATAAAGATGATTACAGATCACAGTCAGGATTTGTATTTTGCCTTAATAATGGAGTTGTGAGCTAGAAGATTTCCAAGCAAGAAACAGTTGCCGATTCTACTACATAGGTCGAGTATATTGTTGCTTCACATGCAGCAAAGGAGGCTGTGTGGATCAGGAAGTTCATTTCTGAACTTGGTGTAGTTCCCAGTAGCTGTGATGCAATTGAGCTTTATTGTGACAATAATGGAGCTATTGCACAAGCTAAGGAACCCAGATCACATCAGCGGTGCAAGCACATACTGTGGCGCTTCCATCTCATACGAGAGATCGTACAAAAAGGAGATGTGAAGATTTGCAAAGTACCAACTGAAGACAACATAGTTGATCCACTAACTAAGGCCCTTTCTCAGCAGAAGCATGATGGTCATGCTAGGTCACAAGGAATGAGGTTCCTTGGTAACTGGCTCTAAGTACAAGTGGAAGTCTGTTGGTATGTATGCCCATAGAGCAAGTCATATGATGATTGTAATGGGATACTTTATAAATGATTTGAATAATAATAAAGGCAATTTTTGATCTATATGTTTAAACTGTTTCTGAGATGATAGAGTAACATGATAGATGTCTAAAGAATGTTTTACTCAATCAAGTGTGCTTTTGGGTTCAGGACCTAAACGATGAGATCATACGAATGTTAAGAGTAGACATTCTTGTTTAGTCCCTAGTCGGTTGTTATTGTAGAAATAACCATAGACATCAATAACACTGAAGACTAGAATGTGTGTTGGTTGATGACAAAATCTCATTAGTCATGATATAGTGATATCAAACCAAGCACATGGGTACTTGTTAGAGAATAAGGTATCGGACAGACCCACCGTGAGAGTGACACATGGAACCATGACTTTGTAGTCACAGTCAGCTCTCACAGTGATGGTGGTGAGTTTGATTCTTAGACCTGAAATCACTACACTCAACACATGTCGTTGGGTACACTTTGACATCATCAAACGCAGTCCTCAAACATGGGTTGTTATAAAGGTGATGATTGGGTGGCTTAGACACATGGGGCTTTTGAGGGGTGAGTGATGGATATGGGATTTGTCCCTCCTGAGGGAGTTTGATGTCCTTGGCCACTTGATGAGTAGGATTGAGAAAGGCATGTGCATGCACGTGTGAATCAATATGTGATATTGATGTCACACACATCTCACCCAGTCTGCTCTGAGATCAAGGAAATGAATGAACGTTGACAAGATGATTGTTCCATGCCTCGAGTTCATTCAGGATATCAGTGACAAAGGAATTATACATTCACTATAACACCATTCACAGATTGTAGGATTGAAAGTTGTTCACCAACTTTCTATTTCACTTGGGTAGTACTGATGTGTGACTAGGCACTGATCTTTTCTTGTGAAGTCATAAGTGTTATGGACTTTCACTACCAACGTGAAATGGACCTGTAGGGTCACACACATAGGATTTAACCTGGAATAGGAGTTTGTCCACAAACATGTTTAGATTGATTACTAAAGGAGTTTAGTAGTTCAATTAAACACTCAATCAATTGATAGCTCAGTATCATAGTGTTCCAGGCATTGGACTGATTGATTAGAGTATCGGTTTGATTGAAATTGCCATTGACTGATTCTGCACAATCTGCACTCCCAACCGATCGGCTCATGTGATGAATCGATCGGCTGAGCTTGGTGAACCGATCGGCTCAACTGGTGAGTCAATCGGCTCATGGAAAGGGTGAAACGATCCGTTCAAGTGTTGAACTGATCGGTTCAAGTCCAACCGAGCAAGTTGGGAAAGTAAAATTGGTGAGAAATTTCCTTTCGTTTCACTTGCCCAATTTGATTGGAACAAGGATTGGTATTTGATACCAATTAGAAAAAAAATATGGAAAGTCAATCGAGAACTGACCAGGACCACGAACCGACCAGTTCAGAAGTGAACCGACCATTTCATGGGTCCCAACCGATCAGTTGAGGTGTCAACCGACCGGCTCAGATCCCCAACCGACCGTTTCAGTTGTGAAACTATCGGTTCAAGTTGCGCAGTTGGTTGTTTTTGTGGAAAATCTCGAACCCTTCTACTCCTGCTTTAGTCCCGCATTGCCCGGGATAGAGAACCATGTCCCATGACCCTCCTATATATAGGGGTATTGGGGGCTTCTCAAAGTACAACCTAGTGCAACCAGTTGCTCTGTGAAGTTGTCATTCTCTCTAGTTTTGGTAACCGAGAGAGAGCCTGAGCAAGTGCTACCCGATAAGGGAGGCACAACAAGGGAAAGACAACTGCAAAAAGCGATTGGTGGCAGGAGAGTGTGTTGGCGACTAGTACACCAATAGGAGGGTGTGACTCCTTCCGATTCCTTGTGGGACAAGGATATCGAAGTTCCAGGCAGTCCGTGTGGACGACTGTAGAGGCGGGAGACCTCTGCCGCTCGGAGGACAACTTTCAATCCCTACAGTCCCGGTGAGACCAGGAGTCTTCAGACCTGGTGCGACCAGGAGCTGCACAGACACCGTCCAAGACCGTAGGTGAAGACCGTGCAAGGCGCGAGGTACTGTCACCGAGCAAGCCTCGGGACAAGGTATGCATCCACAAACCATCTTTCCTATTGTATAGACGTTGACGCGGTTCCTTTTGTTCTAGGTTTTGGGGAGAAAATTTTTGTTTCCGCTGCTTCTCTGCCTCTCGTAAAACCCAACAAATGCAACACCCAAGGTAAAGGAAAACAAAAAAGAAAGAATGTCACCAAATGTTGAGTATGTGCAGAAATTACAGCTAGGCAATACTAAAGATATTTGGAAAGGTCAGGTAGGGTATGAAATTAAGGAAACATTCAAAAAGAAAAAAGTTTGAAGAGGATTTAACATGACAAAAAATGAGGCATCATAATAAAAGATATGATTAACTGAAAGAAAATCTTGTCATATAACAATAATAATAATTCATAGATAGTGCTTGTAAAGAATTAGACCACTTTTATTTATGCAGGGCCAAGACCCATAAATCTTAAGCTAAGTCAGGTGGAAAGGCACACCCTGGGTAGAAATGCAAGACTAATATATAAAATATGAGTGAAAAGGTGCACTCAGGTTGGAAAGACGCACCAGAATATTATCATAAGTATAATTGTACATGCTACTATAAATAAACATAGTCTATTTTCACATGCATCAACATATAAAAGCATGATATAATTACAGTCATCGTCAGCATGATTCAGATAAGAGAAAGAGATTATCTCAAAAATAGGCTAGATGACCTTCAAAAGTAGAATATCATGATATCAATAATAAATCAGGAAGTAGCAAGGAAATAGGAAGGTCTATTCAAAGATGAACATGATTTAACGAAGAATGCCTCATATAATGGGGAAAGATGCAAATACCTTATCTTGAGTTGTTAAATCAGAGATTAAATCCTAACCCTCGAATTCTAACGTCAACTCAACCTACATATTGGTTTAGATTCATCATTTAGGGTTCATGTTCTAAAATTTGTATGTATTGTAAAAACCCTAGAAATCCAAATTGATCGGCTAAACCTTAGGTTAGCTCACCTAAAGACCCATCAATGAGTTCAGAGATCCTTAATGATATCTTGACAAAAAAATCACAACTTTACTAATTATGATGTTATATTTAGTTACTTTTAAAATCATAAGTGCAACAAGACCCTACAATCCAAATATTTAAAACTTGTGAACCGAACGATGAAAAATAAACCATAAGGTAGAGAAAATTATGACGATTCTATAACATACTTTTTTGTGATTTTAGGAGAATCAATAAAAAGTTATGAATTTTCAAAGTCCTGGCCGATTCAAAATCGCCTAAAATCCACATCAATAGATAGGACCCAATCAAACAGGGTCAACTCTGATGAGTCAGCCCAATCACGCTTTGCCAAGTGGCTTAGGTCCTCATCATCCTGGAGCCAACTTGTCAAGATGGAAAACAAGCTCAAGCATGAAAATCCCTAATACCCCTAGCAAAGAAAGAAAGAAAAAGGAACATGGTGAGGGTAGTGTGAGGATTTCATTGGGGATTCACCCCCTTACTCTCCCACTTGCCATTGCTATGATGTGGAGCTAGAGCTACCCAGGAGCAGATTCGAGGAAATCCTATTGTGGCGTCAAAACATCGATCCAAAGATAGATAATCGAAGGGAAAGGCTTGAGAAACTTACCCCTAGGTCTGATCAGAAATTAGCAATGCTGACTGCTGCTGTGAGGAGTTGAAACCTTGGGGTTAAACTAGGTTTGGTGGAGGTTGTGACAAAGGTGTGTGGAGAAATTGGAAGGGGAGAGTTAGTTTGGGATGCAGGGTAATCGAGGGTACACTCCCCTATATATACATCTAGATTCTAGGGTTCCTTATCATTGGCCATGAGAACTTGTATCCTAAGATTTTGTATGAATCTTGAATACTCGATGATGGTTCTTGAACAAGGCATCGATTGGTGTGGTTTTGTTCTATGAATTCAATGTCGAAGAAAAATTGAGAAAAGATAGTGTGTGGTGAGAAAAAAAACTTGATTTTTAGAAGTGTACACATAGGCTAGGTTTCATATCTATCGCAAGGTAGGTGACAAGATGCAGCTCATCCATTAATGATCCAATGGTTAGAAACTCATTCAAATTGACTATGCTTCCAAATCAGCATGACATTCAAATCAACTTTGAATAAAGTGATATGTAATTAATTTCCTTTCCTTTCTCTTTCAAATTGGATGAGTAAGTAACCTCCAAATCAAATTAAATTTGGTGAGCAACATAATACATACCCAAAGAATCCAATTTTGGAGTCAAAATTTCCTTTTAGAAAACTTTAATATGTGAAAAACACCTTTTAGGGAAAAGTGTATTTACTCCATATTAATACCTTCCTTTATTATTTGTTAACCAAATTTGTGTGTATCTCTATCTTAACCAAAAATATCCAAATGAAAAAACTTTTTTTTGGTACACATCTCCATCAGGTTTCATCCTCCGTCTTCTATTCCTCTGTTCCCATCCTCCTCATGTTGTTGTCATTCCTTGAAGTATTGTTGTGATAACCAGCCCAGGCAAGCATGAAATATGACATTCTTCTCTTTGTATTTTAGCATCCTTTTAACCAACATATCTGTAAGAACAGTCTACTCTATAGGCTTGTGTATGACGTGTAGTTGGTTCTATTCCTTGAGTATTTTCTTGATAGCTCCGATCATATTTCTTAATAGTGGGGGACATTATGTAGTTCCTTGGATAATTTCTACCGCTTGTTTTGAATTGCTCTGCACATAGTATTTCAACTGTAGGTTGTGATGAGCATTTCTACAACCTAAGAGTATTGCATTCAGGTCTCCCATCAATGGATCTGTGCCAGTGAGTAGGTGTTTTCCTCCTTGTAGCCACAAGAAAAATCTAGAAGGATAATGTTGATCTTGAATGCCTTAATTTGGCAATTTTGCACAACCGACCCCAAAACTAATAAATTAATGTAGTTTCTTGTGTAAAGCTTTTAAAGATTTGTACTTTTGTCTTAAACTCTCATATTTGAAAGATATTAACATCCTAGAACCCAATCTACTAAGAGGTGTTCAACATAAAAGATTATAATAAAAGGGTTAAATGACAAAGTTTACCTAAATTTGAGTATGTTACAACTCTCTCTGCTTACAAGGATTTCGTCCCTAAAATCTCAAGTGAAGAGGGAAGGGTGAGTTTGCAACAACTCTTCTCTGAGCTTCAAGGTTATTTCCTCAAGACTATGATACTTGCAAAGAACTTTTACTAACTCAATCTCCTTGTGATTTAATTTCTTCACTATTGAATCAAGGATATTCACAATATAATCTTAATAGGTCAAATCCCCACAAATCTCTATGGGTACGATGGATAATACATGGGATGGATCTTTTACATATTTCTTGAGCACCAATACATGCAAAACAGTATAGATTTTAAAATAAGTAGGGGGTAAATCCAAATGGTAAGAACACTCCCTGATCTTCTTCAGAACTTGAAAGGGTCCCACATAATGAGGACTTGACCTTCCTTTCACCTTAGATCTTGCAATAGACTGAATCGGTTTATATTCAAGAAAACATAGTATCCAACCAAAAAGTTCACATGCATCCTCTTTTTATTGGCATACATCTTCTGACGATCTTGGGATTCCTTCATTCATTTCTTTATTAGGGCAATCTTGTCCTTATTAATTGCATGTCATCAGTTTTTTACTAGAGTATGCTCACCCACATCATCCCAATGTAAGGGTGAATGATAAGGTCTTCCATATAAAGCTTCAAAGGTTGGCATGCCTATTCTCTCTTGTTAACTATTATTGTAAGCAAACTTGGCTAAAGGGAGATATTTATCCCAAACACCTCCCCAATCCATCACACAAGCTCGTAAGAGATCTTCTAGAATTTGGACTGTCCTTTCAGACTGATGTTGGTCTAGGGATGGTAGTAAGTATTGAAATGTAAATATGATCCCATCTCTTCTTGAATATGTCTCCATAAGTGAGAGGTAAACTTAGGGCCTCTATATGACACAATAGACTTTGGCACACCATGTAATCATACTATCCATTCCAAGTAAATTTGTGCCATGTCCAGAACCTTATGTGTAGTCTTGAAAGGTAAGAAATGAGAAAACTTAGCAAGTCGATCTATCACAACCCAGAAAACTTCATATCACTTCTAGATTTTGTAAATCCTATGATGAAATACATAGTAATATTTTCCCACTTCCTCGTAGACTTTTCTATAGGTTGCAAAACTCCACTGGGCCTTTGATGTTCAATCTTTAGTTGCTAACATGTCAAAGATTTTCCCACAAATTCAGCGATGATTTTCTTCATATATTTCTAGCAAAATATTCTTTATAGATCTGTGTACATCATGGTGGTGCCAGGGTGAACTGTATATCTTAATCCATGCACCTCACTCAACACCCTCTTCCTAAGATCATCCACATCTGGTATCCATATCCGATGACAAAAATGAATTTCTCCATCAACATCAATAGAGAAATGATATTGTAGTTTTTCTATCAGGGTCTTCATCTCACCAAGGTCGGGACTAACTGCTTCCACCGAGATAACCTCTGAGATCCATGACAAAGTAACTGAGAGACTTATAATGTGGACACACATTTTATTTACTACAACATCATCTACACCATTTTTTATCTTGGTTGTCCAGTGAGAAACATGCTCCATGCTTTTCCACACAAAACTAAGAAGATATGCACACATGGCATTCTTCTTATGACTAAGAGAGTCTACAACTATGTTGGCTTTTCTAGGATGATAAGTGATCGTGAAATCATAATCCTTTGAAAATTTTACCCAATGCCTTTGTCTCAAATTCAATTCCTTTTGTGACATAAGATAGAGAAGACTTTTATGATCTGAGAAAACTTCAAATTGCACACCATACAGATAATGCTTACTAATCCTGAGAGCATGAACAATAGCTGCGAGTTCAAGATCATGGGTGGGTTAGTTTTCTTCGGCTTCACCTAGCTGGAGGCATATCCTATAACCCATCCTTCTTGCAAAAGAACACAACCTAAGCCTTGTCTTGATTCTTCAATGAAAATAACATAAGACTTGCCTTCCATGGATAAGGCCAAAACTAGAGCGGATGTCAAACAACGCTTCAGCTCTAGAGAACTCTTTTCACATTTGTGGGACCAGAAAAACTTGGTGTCCTTGCGAGTCTTTCTTAGAGTATTAGACAACTCAGAAAGGTTCTTAATAAACTGTCTGTAATAACCCGCAAGACCCAATAAACTTTGTATCTCAGAAGGATTCTTTGGAGACTGTCACTTAGTCACAACCCTAAATTTAGAGGGATCTATATCTATGTGATAGGAAGATATCAGATGACTTAGAAACATCACTTCCTTTATCTAGAATTCACACTTAGAAAATTTGACATAAAATTGGTTTTCATGAAGTCTCTACAAGACAATCTGCAAATGTTCCCAATGTTTTCTTATCATCTTGGAGTAGATGAGAACATCCTCGATGGGAACTACCATGAATTCATCCAAATATGGATGAAAAAAACAGATTCATCAAGTCCATAAAAGTGAAAGGGGAATTAGTCAACCCAAAGGGCATCACCGGAAGCTCATAGTTCCCATAGTGAGTATGGAAGGTCATTTTCAGTATGTCTTCATCCTTTACCCGAATTTGATAGTAACCGCTTCAAAAATCCATCATAGAGATAAATTTAGAAGACTTTAACTAGTCAAATAGACCATCAATGCATGATAGTGGGTATCAATTCTTCATTGTCACTTGATTCAGAATATTATAATATATGGACATCCTTAAAGAACCATCTTTCTTCTTCACAAACAAAACATGAGCTCCCCATGGAGAGACATTGGTGTGAACGCACCCCATTTTGAGAAGTTCTTTTAATTTCTTCTTAAGTTCTACAAGTTTCATAGTTTCCATACGATAAGGAGGTTTTGATATGGGGGCGGTACTCAGTACGAGATCGATGGTGAACTCGACCTCTCAAGAAGGGGGTTTTCGGGACCCTTTCTTTTGATCAGCATAAATACCAACCATTAGAGATAATCCCAAACCTAAACCCAGATTATGAAATAAAACAATGAATTCTCGACAAAGGCAATTAAACAATATATGAAAAACATAGATAAATTTTTCCTTTTTCTTTCTTCACAAACTCATCAATCAATGTCACATCAAGGACATCACATTTAGATATCACAAATCATATTCAATGCCATTAAATCCAAAATCAAATCTTGTTCTCATATGCGGTTCAATTTACATCAAATACATGTACATTGATGAACAAACTTAATCTACAACCCATCCCGGGAAAGAGAGAGTACAAGGACATTCTAATCTATCTATATTATACTATTTATATCTTCTTTATCACGACCTCTCTGCTGGATAGCATTATACCTAAACCCATTTGAAACAACCTCATGAGACTCATATAGAGCCCCAGTGAGTGGATACCTCCCACTCAAGCTAGGTACATGCATCAACATCATATTAAGTATAAAACTTAAAGGAAACATGCAGATATTGAAAAGTATAGCAAAAAGTTCTATAATGAGTCAAATCTATCTTGTAATGGTAATCTAATCCAATAGATAAGGCCATCACTTGAACCAATTATAACCTTGAAACATCTTTTAGAGCATGTCTATGAACAAATCAGCAGATACTTCTCAGTTCAGATTAAGAGACCTAATGCATGTGAAATAAGATAAGTTCTAAGCATTTTTGAATCAATACATAACAATAACATTACCCTTGTGACACTCCACCAGTTGGACATGAACAAATTAACAGATACTCCTAGTTTAGATTAAGAATCTTACTACATGAGTAATAAGTCAAGTTCTAAGCATTTTGAACCAATACATAACAATAACATTTTCTTTGTGACACTCCACCAGCCGGACCAGGAACACATTCTGTAGTCTTGAAGCTGAAGTACACATAAAACATTTTGACAAAACAATACTATCAAATAGTAAGAAATCCAACTCATAATTATAATGAATATGAATCCCATCATTTATAACTTGTCAACATGACATATCATAATATGAAATAGAAAATGTCTGTAGCAACATGGTTACTTTCCACAACAAAAAGTATAATTAGCAATGACAAATCATCAAGTAGTATTACAAGGAATGTAATGATCATTCAAATCATGTTCTACACGGCTTATCATCTTTTATTCATTTGCCCTGAAACTACTTAGCTTGTACCTCACCAAGTAGAAGTCGTCATGCCTGATTCTCATGTCAACGACTCACCGTCACTATCTTAGGGTTTAGCCAGCCACCCTAAGATATCAACAACAGACCCTGGCCACCTAAGGGTTGCCTAAAGAGGCTCACATCCTCATCTCGGGTACACGAGATAGGAACCAGCAAAATAGTATATCACATATCACAGTATTTCACATATTTTTCATTTCACATTTCACATATTTCATTTCAACAGAGTCTATTCCATCTGGACATAGACTTTCACAGTAAGGATTTAGGGCCAGAGCCACTCCAGATGACTCACTCCTAAATCCTGGTGGTCTAACCTTTAAGGTCTCGATCCACACTCCGGAAATCCTTTTCACAATTCATCGATTACTACAAGGAGATCCGTTTTGTTTCCCCAGTGTGGTCCTCGGGGGAAACTCATGGTGTTTAGGGCACCTAACTAGATGTTCCATCATTTCACTTGTTATTAATCTCTTTTACTCATCTTACAAGAATTTAAAACATCATATATCATATCTATGTATTCTCGCGTAACTATGATAACATGAAACAAATTAAGTTTATCAATAAGGGTAATGATCAAAGCAAGAAGAACAATAACCCTATAGATTGCAACAAATGTGATTATTTCTGTCTTCTACGTCAACTCATAGCAATCATCAATAGCTGGCCTTCAGCCCAAGACATAATCTTATTGTCCATCATTTACTCCATCAGGGTTTTATCATCATCAGTGGGCTTTCAGCCCTAGACATAATCTCATTATGCAACATTTACCCTTATCAGGGTTTCTCAATGTAAGGAGTGCATATTAAATTCCATTTCAACATATTCATCATCAGTTCATTGTATACCACAGTTCTTAACAAATATTAGTAGAGGCATTAGAACTAGTAATAGTAAAAGCATATAGAAATCATGTATCATTCATCATACTCATAATAGATTTATCATACAACATATGCTTGTTCCATCTAATCTCAATAGATGTAAATAAATTTCATGCATATACATGCATAACAGACTTAGTTCTCTTCTTCTTTTATTTCACATTCTTCATATGGGGTTTCTAGTCAACACATGTTGATCATGATTTGAATTCCATCAAAATAGTTCATTCTCATAATACAAGTATTCTATCAAACAATCACAATACAAGAACACATTCTTGTAAGTCAATTCAAATACTTGAGTTTCATCATTTAGTTGAATTCAACTATAGTTATTTACATCTCTTAATCACCCATTTCAGATTGCCATTCATTAGCATCATCAAACTCATCATTTTAGGGTGAGAGTTACATTCTTAGAATCATCTACTAATTCCTATCTTTTTCCATCATTTTATACTCAGTAGTCTCAGTTTCTTTTATTTCATGTTCATTACATCATCAGGACCAATCTTTCTTGATTCACTTTACATACAATTATTATCTTCTACATAACATTTATCAAAGTACAATTCTTAGTATATTTTATTTAATTTGGGTTAATCCATATGTAATTAAATAAAAGATAAAATACTTCATCATACTATCTTCATTAGTTTCATCTTTATCTTGCAATCACCATTAAGTACATCTTGTTCATATTGTCTCTTATATTCAGATAAATGTACCTTGACGTTGACTACTATTGTTATTCCCATAATCAACAATGATCATTCTTTATTATACTAAAACAAATGCATTAGACTTAGATGATATAGTAAGACTCATCTTATTCAATTGAAGTATTAATACTTTCAACTTCAGCATTTGATCACATTTCAAACATCATATACAAGTTCTAGCTTTATCACTCATAATTGTCTTACTAATAAACTTTAGGGTTTTCAAGAAGTCATTCCTTAGTTCAACATATCATAATAATCATATCATTCAGTAATCCAATCATGTCTCAAGGGTTCATAAGGGTTATTCACAAACATGGAAACCCTATTTTTCATTTTCACACATTTCATTCATCAATCATAAGTATACATTGATTAATTAACTCATTTCATTCACTTCCTTAACACAAATCCTGATCAGGATATGTGGTCATTCAATTCCATTAACATTAAACAATACACTTGTATAATACAATCTAGTACAATTCAAATATGACTTTATACATGTCAATTCAATTCCACGCATATCGGCCATTGGGCTAATTTTTAGGCAAAATTCACATGAAATACCATAGTCATCTACCCATAAGAATACCCATGCATCCTCAATAAATATAACAAGAACTAATCAAGTTTCAATCAATGAGATATAATCAAAATCAATAAAATTGGATTGCCCAATATCTTTCCCAAATCAAATCCAATCACATACATATACCAACAAGGTTTCTGATTGATTTATCTGGATTGAATTAGTCTTTCAACATGAATACAAAGCTTAGGAGGGAGAAAAACACTCACCTCAGGTGCCAAGCACCTTAAAAACGGAAGTAAACCTCTGAATTTTTGGAAACCCAATCAAACTCTCGCAGAAGAATCCAATTCTTTCTCCTCTCAACTCGGAAACCCTATAAATGGGGATTAGAAGAGAAAGAGTGACAAAAGGGGGAGATTTGATGTGATTTTGAATCAAATCAGAGGAGGTACGGAATATTGACATGTGAGAGAAGATTCACCATGAAATGCTATGCAAAGAAGCTAAACTTAATTGATTTCATCATATCTTGGATAGAGAAACCCTAGGTCATCATCTCCTCCACTTTTTCTACTCAAAACCCTAGCTCTCCTCTCTCTCAATAATTTCGTTTCTTTGACAGGAAGGACGAGTTATGAGAGCTCCTTGTGTGTTAGTTTAGTGATATAGATAAATTGAGGTGCTTAGAACATTTGCAAACAAGCCCGTCAATGTATTTTTATTTTTCTCAGACTGGTTGGTCGGCTGAGTTATAAACTCCACCGAAACCACATGTTTGAGAACTCAAACCCCATCCAAAAATTATGAAAATTTAATACAATGTCTGAAATGGAGATTTTAAGATAAAGTAAAAATTTTATATCATTTTTAATTACCAATAAATAAATAAAAATCAAATACTACACTGCTATATTGCAGTCAGCAGCATGGTCGGTCGAGTTTGTCCTTCACAAAACTCGACCGAAACCCTCTCTTTAGAGATAAAAATTCATCCAAAAATTACTCCTATTTAAAAGGGTGTCTATAATTGGGTTTATCAAGTACAGTTACAATTTGAGATCAATTTGATATACCAATAAAAAGATAAAATTCAATTACCACACTGCTATATCAATCTGAAAATATGATCCGTCGAGTTTGAATCTCGACCGATAAATAGGTCATAACATTCTTCAAAAATTCTTATATTTATCAATGTTGTTCAAATTTTATATATCCAAATCATATCCAAATTTGAATTAAATAAGATTTACACATAAAATACTAAAAATCATTTAGTGAGACACTACACTTATCAAATTCTGTATTCATATATCACCAAAACCCTAATTTGGGCAGATTAGGGATTTTGAAATGTTAACCCTAATTAGGTGGATCAAAGTATGATTAAAACTTCTCATTATATTTAAAACATGAAAATTTAACTACCATCACTAATCAAGCTTTAAACAATGATCAACTTAATTAAGCATACAATTATCCAAGTAAACCCTAATCAAATGACTAATTTGAAAACGGGTCATTACAAATTATCCCCTCCTTTTAGGATTTCGTCCCGAAATCCAAAAAAAGATACAAAAGAATATCATATCATCTAATCATTCATCTCTCTCAACATCCAGTTAGAAAGTATTCCATTTTATCTTTCTTTCAAATGACATCTTTTTTTGTATTAGATGGATATTTCATCCTATGTCATCATCATATCTCTCCTTGAGTGTTACAAACACTTACTTCAAAGATATTAGTAATACATCATTTATCAAGATCTGATTCACATCACCTTTCGCATACTTTTTTTTATTTGATTGTGTATCTCATGGATTAAGATTATGACTCATTCACATATTATCATCTACATTCATAAATTTCCTTTATAAAGAAGATCATCTAGTATGCATCTTAGTTCATAGCATTTTCTCACAATTTCATATTTCATACTCAAATTCAAACTCATTAGAGATTGTCTTCATAATCCATTAAGATTTCATCTTTCTTATATGAAATTTCATGCTTTCCATAGGTTCCATATTGAATTATAAAATCCTTTTCTCTTTCACCATTTTATCATTATTCTTCTCTTTTTCATCATGAATCTTATTATACTACCAAACTATGTTCATCTGGATACTTGGTGATAACACCAAATTTTGTGATGTTTTTTACTGTTATTTCGTTATCAAAATTGCCCTTTTTAATTGTTTTCCTCTACTTTTATATGTACTTTTGCAATAACAGGCCACGCTACGCTCTTAACCCAATATTTCTATCTTTTGCAGAGTTTTCCTCCATTTTTGACTCATTTATCATCGAAAAGGCCAGTCCCGGACCATAAACGTGTTCTACCTGCATCGGCCTTTTTCCCAGGAAGTCGACCGATACGCTTGCTGCCTGATAGGGTAGCGCGATACACTGACATGTGACACAAGGGTGCCGCGTAAGAGGAAGTGGACGAGAGATATGCCTTTTTTTACCCGACAGGGAGCCAGAGTCGCCATGACTGTAACGTGTCGCGATATAGGACACCCACCGACAGGCGCCACTCGTCGTGATGACCGATGGCCCGACATCTCTGTGTCGGCCGATACGCGTATCGGACGTCCCTGAAGGCCACAATAAATGAGATGATGACGAACAAGTGGTGTCAGGAGCACCATAACTTCCTCCAACAGATGCCTATAAATAGCAACTATAGGACTCCAATGGGACGGGTCGGAACCCTGCACAATCCAACTCAGGAAAGCTTCAGGAGCTAGCGTATCGTGCCTCAGAGGTTGTGCCGGGTGATTCTAGGTGAGCACTTCCCCATGTCGAGAGGGAGGGAATGGTTCACTTAGGGCCGTCTCGGGCACCACTACAGGCCGATATCGGCCAACAAGGATACCCGATACAAGTGACTGATACTTAAAGAGACACTCTAAGCCCGACACGATACCCAACCCCGATACGTATCCCCTGTCACGGCGTGTCGCCCGAGAGGGTGCCGCCCGACATGATCGTATCGGGAAAGGGCGCCCCGCGCGATACGTCCACCCATCATGAGCGTGTTGCCTGAGAGGGTGCACCGCCCGACACGGGCGTATTGGGCGGGGCTCCTGCCCGGTATCGGGCTGGAGAGTCGGCTGCTGTCTGTCGACCTTCTAAATCAAGAAGGTGACATTTATCTTTATCATTTCAGTCTTTTACTTCCTTTATCTTATGCAATGTAATCAGACCCTTATATGTTTATGGAAATAGAAGAGTTTTAATCATCTGCTGCTTTATGTTTGGTACCTTTATTGGATGCTTTCTATGTTTAACATCTGAACTCTAGCTTGTACACTTGGATCACGTTTCGATTAGCTACTGAATCATGTTTTCTCGTTGCAACATCCTTGAGAGAGGTGTTGTGGCTCTAGTGTTTGGTCCGATCCTGGAGTACGAGAGTGCCCAGAATCGGAGTTGCTTTAGTAACCTTTCCACTCTAATTTAAGACCAACAACCTCGAGAGGGGTGTTGACGCTTGGTTATAGGTACCCGCTTTGAGAGGAGGGGTATAGGATGTTCCTGATGTCGCTTGTTTTACTAAAGTTTTCTCCTTCGTTCCTTACTATAGCATTAGTGTTATCTCTCTGTTTCCATTGCATGAAAATCCCTAAAAACTGATAAATGCTTAAAACCTTAATTTTTCCTCATAGATCCAGTTGGAGATAGATTTCTTTTGTTTTATCGGTCTTATCCTGCTGTTTCCTTTGGGAATTTTACCATCTCTTTACCCTTGCCAGAGTGTAACGTGTCGATTCGGTGTTCTCAACACTACCACCCTTGTCCATGTGTTTGACCCCGTATATCTACTTCGACCCCGTAAACAAAGTTCTGGGGGCCTAGAAGGTTTCAGGTTATAAATGTAAAAGTACGACTACTTCAAATCCGCCTCCACTTTTTGGACGCGCGATTTAGGCCGGTCAACTTTTTGGCGCCGTTGTCGGGGACAAGGCAAAACGGTATTGATGACGAACCCGAATCCACTAACTACACTCCAGTGCCTCAAGCTTAGAAATAATCTTGACAGCACTATCTTTTTCTCTTATTATTATTTATTATTCTTTGTCTGAAATGAATAATTCATATTATTGATAACAGATTTTCTGACTTGATTGATTACACGATCCTTAGGTACGCAGAAGAGAGGCATTCTGTCCAATGGAGCACCGACACCATCAACATGCAGCCTCGCGATGAGCAGCCTCTTTCCAAAAGTGAACGTCGACGGAGAGCCAGACCTCTCTCGAGCACCAGTCAAGGCCAAGATGAGGTTTCAAGCCAATCAGATGTGGTCAGACAATTGTTTGATTTTGTAAAAAGATAGGACACGATTAATAACCAGTTAGCACAGAGTGCGCTATCCAATTCGGGTGTTCTGAACACATTGCAGGTCTAGATGGCAGATATGCAGACGCATCAACACCAGATTGATCAGAAATTAGCTCAGATGGCCGAATTAATAAAGAATCCCTTAGGAAAAATACCGTCCAACACCGAAACTGCCAAGAAGGTAGGGTTGTGATCGAGAGAGATAGGGATAGAGTTGCAAGAGATGGATGATGCTAGAGGCTAAAAGAGTGAAGAAGCTGGAACCGTCAAGCTGGAGATGAAAACTACAACGCTTCTCGGGAGGCAGCCTGAGCTTTCTTTTCTTTCCTATAATAGGATGCAATTTACTTTCTTGCAAAACAAACATTACAAACATTTGGACTGTAATAAGGCTCGAGTCAGCACATGCGCCACGTGCGCTGACTCTTTTGTTTTATGGGCCACCACTCTGTTTCATGGACCGGGATGAGTAATACTATCTGAGGTCGGGATCTTAACCTTGGCCAATAATGTTTTACTCATCAACCGCCTTTTCTCCGCTTTGTTTTTTTTAGTTTTTCACCTTGATTTTGTTCTGAAGTTTTTGTGTCGGGCAGCAGCTCAGCTGACGCGCAGAACCGTGCGTATCGGGCAACGGCATATCGGGGATTGCAAGGGCCGTGACGGACGGTACTCCCAGGTGATGAGCGTCTGTATCGGGCAAGATGAGTAATTACCCTTGATTAGATAGATGGAACCACTCGTCTCGGGAATGGCTTGTCTCAACGGCCGACGCGCGCCCCAGATCTACCCATTTTACCCCCGGTTGAGATTGCTATATATAGTACGGAGGTTTTACCGTGTCGGGCCATTACTTTTGCTCTTCTAGCCTCCCATATCAGGTAGTAATTTCTCCCTTTGCTCTTGTGTCGTCCAGGGTTGCTTTAGATAGCAAAGGTATAGCCCAACAGCCTGCTTGCCCGACACAAGCTTGCTATCGTGTGCAGCGTATCGGGGAGATGACTTTAGTTGATTTTCCTTGTGTCACCCGACACATGTGCCGCGTGATACGTTTTTCATACGCGTTTGCACGATACGCCGCGTCGGGCGATAAACCGTGTCGTCCATTCCTATGCCTCATCGCTTGCTCTTGTTATCGGGTGACACATTTATCTCTCTCTCAGGGAAGTCCCTGTCAGGTAGTTTGTTTCGCGCGACCGTGTTGCCCGACACTCTCGTGTCGGGCAATAGGTGTGATACGCAGCCTTTCCCCTTATCGTCTAGTCTTGTATCGCCTAGGATGTTCTTTTGATGGACGATATCCGGACTTGGCAACGAGGCAAGTTTTATCGTGATATCAGTTTTGCCTACCTAACATTTAAATGATCAATGAACTTGATAACAGGTATGGCCCAGACAAAGCAAACCTCTGGATGAGTTGACAAACACGGAAAAAGAATCGACACTGTGGCCGCAGAAGCAACAATAGTCAGACAGAAATTCCAGAATCCCAAGGCAGTTGGGCCATCAACCGCGGAAAAGAGAGCAAGGAAGGAGTTTCTTGATTTGGTAACCCCAACAGAGGTTCATTTCCTTATCATAGTTTGTTTTCTGCAGTGGTTTAGGACCATCTCCAAAAGAGAAAATCAGTGGAAATCTTTCTCCAGTGGCCTCTGGTTTGAATGTTATCATCGTCATAATCTGCACGAGCCTTTTCCTTCTTGAGAGCTTTGCACTTGTTCTGGTTGCATCCTCCTGGGAAAGAAAATGGACTCTAAGTGGACTTCTCTGGCTAGTCCAATAGATGATGAAAGTTTAAAGAAACTGAAATTGATGATCAGGCCTTTTATTCATGTTCACAACGGAAGTATCTTAAAAGGTCTACCTGGTTTAAGAGAATGCCTAATAGTTTTGAAACTTCTTCCTCAGCAAAAGCGCATGACTGATCTCATTGAATGGATATCGAATAAAAAGACGCCTGACCAACTCCATCACATCGACTCCGACAGCAAATAAGGAGAATGTATGGGAGCTTCTATCTGGCGTAGGCGCGATCACCAACTAACCCTCACTGGGTAAACATTACCTTACCCTATCTACTTCACAACTCTAGGACAGAGTGTGGAGTAAGTTTGGGGGGTACCCATGTACCAGTGAGGGAGGTATAAAATTTTCTTATTCAACTCCACCCTTTGTTTTCTTCCGTTCTTCTCTTATATCATGTGTACGTACGCATGCTCATATAAAAATTTTGAAAATTTTTGCTTGTTTTGCTTATTTTGTCTCCCTGCATATGTACAAACTCGCTATATAGTAAAAATCAGATACGACTTCTTTCCAGTTTATTTTCTTTGTGCCTAAGGAGACACAAGTTTTGTTACGTCTTTTTGATAATGCATCCCCAAACCACAAAAGACTACGACTTTCCACGCCAAAAAAAAAAATTGCGAAATACAATCTTGCAACAGCTAAGAGACGCGTATGTAGAAGGAAAAAGCTGCCCAAACAGCAACAAAAATTCCTCTTGTTTTTCCTTACCCAACAAAAATCCCAAAAAGAGAGAATAACCTTATGAGAGTGAATAAAAGCATGAGAGTTGTGCCAAATGAAAAAAAAAGAAAAAAAATATATATACACGCTTGTTTTCCAAAAGTACCCATCTTTAGGCATGGTAGATTCAGGGCAGTGATACGTAGGATGTGAAATCACTCCTCTAAAGCCAACTGGCTTGGACTGCAGGGACCACTTTCCCGTTAACGGACCCGTACCTGGATGGACTGATGGGAAACAAGAAAAACCCAAAAAAAGCCTTAAGCCTACCCAAACACACAACTTTCTTATCCTAAAAGATGTTTGGTGTGAAAGCTAACTTCGAAATCATGCACCTATGTCTCGCTGAAGCTGTGAAGAAAAATTTTGCTTAAATAAGGCAGGAGAAAATAAAGTTTGTTGTTTGTGATCGGGCCGTATTCTCAGAAAGACACCTCAATACTCGCTCTAACCCATGGTCTGAAAACTATACCGGTCAAGAAGAAGCATCACAAAATAAAGTTTAAATATTGATTGAGGACAATCAAAATGCTAAGTTTGGGGGAGTTGATAACACCAAATTTTGTGATGTTTTTTACTGTTATTTCGTTATCAAAACTTCCCTTTTTAACTGTTTTCCTCTACTTTTATATGTACTTTTGCAATAACAGGCCACGCTACGCTTTTAACCCAATATTTCCATCTTTTGTAGAGTTTTCCTCCATTTTGACTCATTTATCATCGAAAAGGCCTGTCCCGGCCCATAAATGCATTCTACCTGCATCAGCCTTTTTCCCAAGAATTCGACCGATACTCTTGTTGCCCGATAGGGTAGCGTGATACATTGACATGCGACACAAGGGTGTCGCTCAAGAGGAAGTGGATGAGTGATACACCTTTTTTACCCGACAGGGAGCCAGACTCGCCACGACTGTAACGTGTCGCGATACAGGCCACCCACCGGCAGGCGCCACTCGTCGCGATGACCGACGGCCCGACATCTTTGTGTCGGCCGATACACTTATTGGATGTCCCTGAAGGCCACAATAAATGAGCTGATGAAGAACATGTGGCGTCTGGAGCACCATAACTTCCTCCAACCGCTCCCTATAAATAGCAGCTACAGGACTCTGATGGGACGGGTTAGAACCTTGCGCAATCCAACTCAGGAAAGCTTCAGCAGCTAGCATAGCGTGCCTCAGAGGTTGTGTCGGGTGATTCTAGGTGAGCACTTCCCCGTCCCGAGAGGGAGGGAATGGTTCACTTAGGGCCGTCCCGGGCACCACTGTAGGCTGATATCGACCAACAAGGATACCTGATACAAGTGACTGATACTTAAAGCGACACTCTAAGCCTGACACGATACCCAACCCCGATACGTATCCCCTGTCACGGCGTGTCTCCCGAGAGGGTGCCGCCCGACATGATCATATCGGGCAAGGGCGCCCCGCACGATACGTCCACCCATCATGAGTGTGTTTCCTGAGAGGGTGCACCACCCGACACGGGCGTATCGGGCAAGGCTCTTGCCCAGTATCGGGTTGGAGAGTCGGCTGTTGTCAGTCGACCTTCTAAATCAAGAAGGTGACATTTATCTTTATCATTTCATTCTTTTACTTCCTTTATCTTATGCAATGTAATCAAACCCTTATATGTTTATGGAAATAGAAGAGTTTTAATCATCTGCTGCTTTATGTTTGGTACCTTTGTTGAATGCTTGATATGTTTAACATCTGAACTCTAGCTTGTACGCTTGGATCGCGTTTCGATTAGCTACTGAATCGTGTTTTCCCGTAGCAACAGCCTTGAGAGAGGTGTTGTGGCTCTAGTGTTTGGTCCGATCCTGGAGTACGAGAGTGCCCGGAATCGGAGTTGCTTTAGTAACTTTTCCACTCTAATTTAAGCCCAACAACCTCGAGAGGGGTGTTGACGCTTGGTTAGAGATACCCGCTTTGAGAGGAGGGGTACAGGATGTTCCTGATGCCGCTTGTTTTACTGAAGTTTTCTCCTTCATTCCTTACTATAGAATTAGTGTTATCTCTCTGTTTCCATTGCACGAAAATCCCTAAAAAATGATAAATGCTTAAAACCTTAATTTTTCCTCGTAGCTCCAGTTGGAGATAGATTTCTTTTGTTTTATCGGTCTTATCCTGTTGTTTCCTTTGGGAATTTGACCATCTCTTTACCCTTGTCGGAGTGTAACGTGTCAATTCTATGTTCTCAACACTACCACCCTTGTCCCTGTGTTTGACTCCATATATCTACTTCGACCCCATAAACAAAGTTGCGAGGGCCTAGAAGGTTTCAGGTTATAAATGTAAAAGTCCGACTACTTCAAATCCGCCTCCAATTTTTGGACGCGCGATTTAGGCCGGTCACTTGGTCAGGGCATCTAGAAGAAGTATAGTCGGCAGTTCCATACTAGCTTAGCTCAATACTCAAAAAATTGACCAGAGTATCTGGATACTGAGTTCAGTCAGTATATACATCATTCAGATTATATTCAACATCAAAATTATCAATTAGTCCTAGATCCTATTGTCCCTGTAGACTCATCTAACCTAGGCGCTGATACCATGTCTGTCGGGACCCACTCTTTTGATCAGCATAAATACCAACCATTAGAGATAATCCCAAACCTAAACCCAGATTATGAAATAAAACAATGAATTCTCGACAAAGGCAATTAAACAATATATGAAAAACACAGATAAATTTTTCCTTTTTCTTTCTTCACAAACTCATAAATTGATGTCACATCAAGGACATCACATTCAGATATCACAAATCATATTCAACTCCATTAAATCCAGAATCAAATCTTGTTCTCATATGCGGTTCAGTTTACATCAAATACATGTACATTGATGAACAAACTTAATCTACAACCCATCCCAGGAAAGAGAGAGTACAGGGACATTCTAATCTATCTATATTATACTATTTATATCTTCTTTATCACGACCTCTCCGTTGGATAGCATTATACCAAAAAACATTTGAAACAACCTCATGAGACTCATATAGAGCTCCAGTGAGTGTATACCTCCCACTCCAGCTAGGTACATGCATCAGCATCAGATTAAGTATAAAACTTAAAAGAAACATGTAGATATTGAAAAGTATAGAAAAAAGTTCTATTATGAGTCAAATCTATCTTGCAATGGTAATCTAATCCAATAGATAAGGCAATCACTTGAACCAATTATAACCTTGGAACATCTTTTAGAGCATGTCTATGAACAAATCAGTAGATACTTCTCAGTTCAGATTAAGAGCCCTACTGCATGTGAAATAAGATAAGTTCTAAGCATTTTTGAATCAATACATAACAATAACATTACCCTTGTGACACTCCACCAGCTGGACATGAACAAATCAGCAGATACTCCTAGTTCAGATTAAGAATCTTACTACATGAGTAATAAGTCAAGTTCGAAGCATTTTAAACCAAAACATAACAATAACATTATCTTTGTGACACTCCACCAGTCGGACCAGGAACACATCATGTAGTCCTAAAGCTGAAGTACACATAAAACATTTTGACCAAACAATACTATCAAATAGTAAGAAATCCAACTCATAATTAGAATGGATATGAATCCCATCATTTATAACTTGTCAACATGACATATCATAATATGAAATAGAAAATGTTTGTAGCAACATGATTACTTTCCATAACAAGAAGTATAATCAGCAATGACAAATCATCAAGTAGTATTACAAGGAATGTAATAATCATTCAAATCATGTTCTACACGGCTTATCATCTTATATTCATTTGCCCTGAAACTACTTGGCTTGTACCTCACCAAGTAGAAGTCGCCATGCCTGATTCTCGTGTCAACAACTCACTGTCACTATCTTAGGGTTTAGTCGGCCACCCTAAGATATCAACAACATACCTTGGCCACCTCAGGGTTGCCTAAAGAGGCTCACATCCTCATCTCAGGTACACGAGATAGGAACCAGCAAAATAGTATATCACATATCACAGTATTTCACATATTTTTCATTTCACATTTCACATATTTCATTTCAACAGAGTCTATTCCATCTGGACATAGACTTTCACAACAAGGATTTAGGGCCAGATCCACTCCAGATGACTCACTCCTAAATCCTGGTGGTCTAACCTTTAAGGTCTCCATCCACACTCCAGAAACTCATGGAGATCCGTTTTGTTTCCCCGGTGTGGTGCTCGGGGGAAACTCATGGTGTTCAGGGCACCTAACTAGATGTTCCATCATTTCACTTGTTATTAATCTCTTTTACTCATCTTATAAGAATTCAAAACATCATATATCATATGTTTGTATTCTCGCATAACTATGATAACATGAAACAAATTAAGTTTATCAATAAGGGTAATGAACAAAGCAAGAAGCACAATAAGTCTATAGATTGCAACAAATATGATTATTTATGTCTTCTACATCAACTCATAGCAATCATCAATAGTTGGCCTTCAGCCCAAGACATAATCTTATTGTCCATCATTAATCCCATCAGGGTTTTATCATCATCAGTGGGCTTTCATCCCTAGACATAATCTCATTATGCAACATTTACCCTTATCAGGGTTTCTCAATGTAAGGAGTGCATATTAAATTGCATTTCAACATATTCCTCATTAGTTCATTGTATACCACAGTTCTTAACAAATATTAGTAGAGGAATTATAACTAGCAATAGTAAAAGCATATAGACATCATGTATCATTCCTCATACTCAGAATAGATTTATCATACAACATATGCTTGTTCCATCTAATCTCAATAGATGTAAATAAATTTCATGCATATACATGCATAACAGACTTAGTTCTCTTCTTCTTTTATTTCACATTCTTCATATGGGGTTGCTAGTCAACAGAGGCTGATCATGATTTGAATTCCATCAAAATAGTTCATTCTCATAATACAAGTATTCTATCAAACAATCACAATACAAGAACACATTCTTGTAAGTCAATTCAAATACTTGAGTTTCATCATTTAGTTGAATTCAACTACAGTTATGTACATATGTTAATCACCCATTTGAGATTGCCATTCATTAGCATCATCAAACTCGTCATTTTAGGGTGAGAGTTACATTCTTAGAATCAGCTACTAATTCCTATCTTTTTCCATCATTTTATACTCAGTAGTCTCAGCTTCTTTTATTTCATGTTCATTACATCATCTGAACCAATTTTCTTGATTCACTTTACATACAATGCTTCTCTTCTACATAACATTTATCAAAGTACAATTATTAGTATATTTTATTTAATTTGGGTTAATCCATATGTAATTAAATAAAAGATAAAATACTTCATCATACTATCTTCATTAGTTTCGTCTTTATCTTGCAATCACCATTAAGTACATCTTGTTCATATTGTCTCTTATATTCAGATAAATGTACCTTGACATTGACTACTAATGTTATTCACATAATCAACAATGATCATTCTTTATTATACTAAAACAAATGCATTAGACTTAGATGATATAGTAAGACTCATCATATTCAATTGAAGTATTAATACTTTCAACTTCAGCATTTGATCACATTTCAAACATCATATACAAGTTATAACTTTATCACTCATAATTGTCTTAGTAATAAACTTTAGGGTTTTCAAGAAGTCATTCCTTAGTTCAACATATCATAATAATCATATCATTCAGTAATCCAATCATGTCTCAAGGGTTCATTAGGGTTATTCACAAACATGGAAACCCTAGTTTTCATTTTCACACATTTCATTCATCAATCATAAGTATACATTGAGTAATTGACTCATTTCATTCACTTCCTCAACAAAAATCCTAATCAGGATATGTGGTCATTCAATTCTATTAACATTCAACAATACACTTGTATAATACAATCTAGTACAATTCAAATATGACTTTATACATGTCAATTCAATTCCAAGCATATCGGCCATTGGGCTGATTTTTAGGCAAAATTCACATGAAATACCATAGTCATCTACCCATAAGAATACCCATGCATTCTCAATCAATATAACAAGAACTAATCAAGTTTCAATCAATGAGAAATAATCAAAATCAATAAAATTGGATTCCCCCATATCTTTCCCAAATCAAATCCAATCACATACATATACCAACAAGGTTTCTGATTGTTTTATCCGGATTGAATTAGCCTTTCAACATGAATACAAAGCTTAGGAGGGAGAAAAACACTCACCTCAGGTGCCAAGCACCTCAAAAACGGAGGTCAACCTCTGAATTTTTGGAAACGCAATCAAACTCTCGCAGAAGAATCCAATTCTTTTTCCTCTCAACTCGGAAACCCTAGAAATGGGGATTAGAAGAGAAAGAGTGAGAAAAGAGGGAGAATTGATGTGATTTTGAATCAAATCAGAAGAGGGAAGGAATCTTGACATGTGAGAGAAGATTCACCATGAAATGATATGCAAAGAAGCTAAACTTACTTGATTTCATCATATCTTGAATAGAGAAACCCTAGGTCATCATCTCCTCCACTTTTTCTACTCAAAACCCTAGCTCTCCTCTCTCTCAATAATTTCATTTCTTTGACAGGAAGTATGCATTATGAGAGCTCCTTGTGTGTTAGTTTAGTGATATAGATAAATTGAGGTGCTTAGAACATTTGCAAACAAGCCCGTCAATGTATTTTTATTTTGCTCAGAGTGGTTGGTCGGCTGAGTTATAAACTCGACTGAAACCACATGTTGCAGAACTCAAAACTCATCCAAAAATTATGAAACTTTAATAAAATGTCTTAAATTGAGTTTCTAATACACAATAAAAATTTTAGATCATTTGGAATTACAAATAAATAACTAAAAATCAAATACTACACTGCTATATTGCAGTCAGCAGCATGGTCAGTCGAGTTTGTCCTTCACAAAACTCGACCGACACCCTATCTTTAGAGATCAAAAGTCATCAAAAAATTACTACAATTTAACAGGGTGTCTATAATTGATATTTTAAAGTACAGTTAAAATTTTAGATCAATTATATATACCAATAAAAAGATAAAATTAAATTACCATACTGCTATATCAATCTGAAAATATGATTGGTCGAGTTTGAAACTCGACCGATAAACAGGTCATAACATTCTTCAAAAATTCTGATATTTTTCAATATTGTTCATATTTTATATATACAAATCATATACAAATATTAATTAAATCAGATTTACATATAAAATACTAAAAATCATTTAGTGAGACACTACACTTATCAAATTTTGTATTCATATATCACCAAAACCCTAATTTGGGCCGATTAGGGTTTCTGAAATGTTAACCCTAATTAGGTGGATCAAGGTATGATTAAAACTTCACATTATATTTAAAACATGAAAATTTAACTACCATCACTAATCAAGCTTTAAACAATGATCAACTTAATTAAGCATACAATTATCCAAGTAAACCCTAATCAGATGACTATTTTGAAAATAGGTCATTACAGGGGGATACTAGGTAACTCTTCAGGAAACACATTGGGAAAGTCTAAGACCACTTCAATATTTTTTAGCTAAGGTTGTGAAGGGTACAAGACAATGGAGGCCAATTAAGCACTACATCCATGTGAGATAAGTTTTCAGCTTTCAAGGTCGATATGATGAATTGCCTATTCTCACATTCTTTGCCTTTTATGCAAATATGTTCACCATTCGGATGAAGCAAGATAACCTTTTTCCCATCACAAAATAAGGTTTCCTTAAATCATTTTAACTAATCCATACCCAAGATGACATCAAAAGTCATCATGTTCAAGAAGATGAACTTGAATGTAAACATCTTTCCAGATATATATAATTCTGTAGGTGGGTTTTTCATATAAGAAGAGAATATCCTAACACTAGGGGTATAAACATAGAGAATGTAGTCCATATATGCAGTTTCTATGTGTAACACCTCAACAATCTTTGAAGATATAAAGGTATTTGAAGAACCAAAATCATACAAAGCTTTTATAGGATGTAGATGGAGATGTAGTGTACCTTCTACTACTTCATTGTCGACACTAACATTAGCAACATCCATAGCAGAAACACACCCATTTTGACACATCATCGGAGGGAATTGAACATGTGGATTGTTGTTGTTATTGTTGTTTATTGGAGGAAGATTTTTTTGGGTTGATTAGCAGGTTTCTGGGGAGGAGCAGCACATTGCAGTAGTTAAGGGCACTGGGGCCTGAAGTGGCCAACCTTCATGGCATACTACTGGTCTACCCTCTCTTTGCAGTGTTGAGTCACCAGTAAAACATTTCCCCAGAGGATGATGTCGAGAGAAATGCTTGAACCTATCTCGATGTTGCACATGGTCAGAGTTCTTTCTCTTATTGTTCTGTGTCAGGGCTTGAAATCCAGGATAAGACTGCATTGTTAGGGCTTTGTTCATCATTTCCTGAAAGGTCAAAGGAAGTTGAGGGATTAAAGAATGACTCGCATAATAGTTGAGGCCGTTCAAGAACATGTCTTCCTTTTGTTCTTCAGTCAACCCAACTGCATAGTGTTGAAGTCATTAGAAATCTTTGTATGCATGCAGGGACAAAAAGGGATCCTTGTCTCAAACTATAAAAATCTACTTCTTTTTTCCTTAGAGTTGCATTAAAGATGTACATCCCATGGAAAAGTGTCAAAAATTTCTCCCAGGTCAAAGAAGAGATGTCACGAGTTTGCGCTATCCCATTCCACTAGACACATGCTGGTCTATCTAGTACATTAGAAGGAAACATGACCTTCTGGTGCGGAGGGTATGCCATACCATTGAAGGTTCATTCTATGTCTAGAACCTAATCATTAGACTTATCAACCATCTCTAGTTCTCCTTCACCCTTGAAGTAGGGTGGTTTGCATTTTCATGAAATCCCAGGAAAAATACCCCAATAGATCATATCCAACAAAATAAAATTCATTCAAGTAGTTGGGGTTCACAAGATCTCTTTAAAAAAATGATAATATGAAGATAGTTCCATTTCTGCTGAAATTTAAATCTAATTAGTACATGATTGTCTCATCAAATTTAACTAATGTCTCGTAGATGGCTCCTATATAAAGCCAAATCCTAAAATACTTGGATCAGTTTGTGGTGAGTAACCTTTCCATATCATAAGTCCTTAAGATCTAGTTTAGGGGGTCACCACCTATATCCTCGCCCTCAGGCTGTGCAACCTCTGGGTGGGCTGAATGCAACATCCAAGGTAGAGGAAAACAAAAAGTAAGAATGTCAGCGAATGTTGAGTATGTTTAGAAATTACATATAGGCAATACTTATGATATTTCAAAAGGTAAGGTAGGGTTTCAAATTAAGAAAATGTTATAAAGAAAAGTTACAAGATGTTTTAACATGGAAAAATATGAGGCATTATAATAAAAGGGATGATTAACTAAAAGAAAATCTTTCCATATAACAACAATAATAATTCATAGATAGTGCATGCAAATAATTAAATCACTTTTATTTGCGTAGGGTCGCGACCAATAAATCTCAAGCCTAAGTTGGGTGGAAAGGTGCACCCTGGGTGGAAATGAACACTCGATATAGACAATACAAATGGAAAGGCGCAGTCGGGGTGGAAAGGCACACTCAAATATTATGGTAAGTACATATGTACATGATACTATAAATAAATTTAGTTTATTTGCACATGCACCAAAATATAAAAGCAAGATATAATTTTAGTTATCATCAACATGATTCCGTTAAGAGAAAGAGATTATCTCAATACATTGGCCAAATGACATTCAATAGTAAAATCTCATGATATCAATACTAAATTAAGAAGTAACAAGGAAATAGGAAGGTATATTCAAAGATGAACAAGATTGAATGAGGAATGCCTCATATGGAAAATTTGTTGGTTAACATAGTATTGCCTTGATAATGGGAAAAGGTGCACGTACCTTATCTTGAGTTGTTAAACCAGAGATTAAATCCTAACTATCCAATTCTAAGGTCAACTCAATCTACATATATGTTTAGATTCATCATTTAGGGTTTTTGTTCTAAAATATGTAAGTATTGTGAAAACCATAGAAATCAAAATCGATTAGCTAAATCCTAGGTCAGATCATATTAAAGACCTATCAATGAGTTTCAAGTTGTTTAGTGATATCTTGACCCAAAATCACAACTTAACTAAGTATGATGTTATTTTTAGTTACTTTAAAAATCAAAAGTGGAAGAAAACCCTAAAATCCAAATATTTTAAACTTGTGAACTAAATAATGAAAACTAAACCAAAAGCTAGAGAAAATTCTCACGATTCTAGAACATATTTTTTGTAATTTTTGGAGAATCCAGTAAACAATTATGAATTTTCAAAGTCCTGACTAATTAGAAATTGCCAAAAATCCACGATAGTGGATAGGACATAGTCAAATGGGTTCAACTCTGTTGAGTTGGCCCAATCACGCTCAGCCAGCTGGAATGTGCCCTCGTCAACCTTATGTCAACTCGTCAAGGTGGAAAAACAAACCCAGGTGCAAAAATATCCTAATAACTCTGGCGAAGAAAGAAAGAAAAAGGAATGTGGTGAGGGCAATGTGAGGATTTCATAGGGAAATCATCCCCTTCCTCGCTCACTTGCCATGGCCGCGAGATGTAGCCATATCTACCATGACGCAGATTTGGGAAAATCCTATTGTGGCATCAAGATGTCAATCCGAAGATACAAAATTGAAGGGCAAGGCTCGAGAAACTTACACCTGGGTTTTATCAGAGATTGGCGATGTAGAATACTAGTGTGAGGAGTTGTAAGCTTGAGGTTAAACCTGGATCGGTGGAGGTTGCAATGATGATGTGTGAAAAAATTGGAAGGGACTAGAGTTAGTTCAAGATGCGATAGAAATGAGGATACACTCCCCTATATATACATTTAGGTTATAGGGTTCCATATAGTTGGCCATGAGAACTTGTGTCCCAAGATTTTGGGTGAATCTAGAATACTCAACTAAGGTTTGTGAACAAGGCATCAACTGGTGTGGTTTCTCTCTCTGAATCCAATGGCAAAGAAAACTCCAGAAAAGATAGTGTGTGGCTAGAGATAGATATGAAGCACATAAAGCTCGAGATAGACACGAATCACACATATCCTCACCTTTTTGGCAAGTCTTGTTCTTTTAGTGTGTTTTTTAGGATGAAAATCTCTTCTTTTTTTAGGGGGAGGGAGGATGTAAAACTCATGAGTTTAGTTGAGATTATTCTGTAAGCCATCTCTGAGAACCTAGAATCCCAATCTACCAGGACTCTAATTCGAACAGTGCAATTCTCTTAGATCCTTTTAGAAAGGAAATGGAAATGCTCTCTCTATTTGTATATAATCTAATATATCCACTAAATCGAATAGAATCACACACATCTCCATGTTTTTACTTTATAATAGAAAACAAAGGTTGTAATTAAGGAGGCTTTGACGCCAATGTTGACGAGAGAAATGCCAGCACAGACTGGAGATGTGATTGGTGGCCGAGAAAAATGATTGTGTTGGGGAAGGGGAAGTAATGTTGCACAGTATCATGCAGGTCATGACGGTTCAATGAATACCCAATTTGATGGTCCTTAGAAGCTATGCATTCAGATCCATGATCTCCTATAAACTAATTTAATGTTTATTTATTTCGCTATAGCAGAATCTATTGACTATATAAAATTGTGTTCATGTTTGTCTGATCCACTAAACGGTCATTGTGTTATATAGTCTCAGACCAAAGAAAGATCCACTATGTTAAACTTTATTCATTATTTAATGGGAATAACTGTAAACATTCTCTTTTTATCTTATAAATTAATTTTGCTAATGTAATTGTTTCCCTTGAACATATGGATCATGTATGTGTCCTAATGTATTGAACAATCTTCATAATCTCATAGTATATATATATATATATATATCAGCTTCAAATATATATATATATATAATTATATATTTATTTATTTATTCAGATTATGACCCCTTATTGTGTTCTTAATCATGATCTATGATAGAAAAGAATGTTGATTTTGTTAATCAAAATCAAAAGCATTTACTACCCGCTATATACCAACTATCTTATAAGGATCGCAATTATCCTTAAAGAAAAATGACCATACGTAGGCACACCTTCTAGTTATAAAGAAAAGATAATTATTGTATTGAAGGTTTTGCTCACATGAAGAATGTTGTTCTTTTGTGAGAAATTACTGGATAAGAAATGGTAACGTAAACTAAACAAATATAAATTTGTGCTTATACTTACATGATTGAATTATTAAGTATGACCAAACTGCATACTGCTTCTAGGATCTTGTCTTAGGGTCAACTGATGACGTTCATCTCATGATATCAATATGCCACTCTGTGGTAATTGTATCCAATCTTGGGTAATTTAGAAGTTTTTCTAGCTTTGGGTAGACAGAAATCTCTAGGTGACAAATACAGGCCGATTAATTATTGATTGTACCCTCGTGGTAACTTCAATATCATGTTGATGTATTTATGAATGCCCCCTCATGGTGTCTGCAACCTCATCTTGACTAACTACTGACTCCACCATCGTGGGGAATGCAACTTTTGGTTACTTTGTCACCCAAGAGATATTGAATGCGTTTTGAAACATATTTTGCTCCTTGATTGTTAAAATTATTGAAATGAGTTATCATGTTGTGACATTAGGTTTATAATTATCCTGCATGAACTTACTAGTTAGACTGTCTCTTTTTGTTCTTCTTTCACCTTTTTGGGTGCATACGTGACTGTGAATTTTTTTTTTCTGACACCTGGATCCTGTAGGTACCTAATTGACATTGGTTAATTGTTGGCATGATTATCCTTCAGACATAGATGATGGACACTCGAAATAGACTCGTTGATTTTATTTTGATATGAAAATTATGTTCTTTCTTTTAAGTCTAGACTATATGTTTTGTTTTCGCTAAAAGGAAACCATGAATGGTCCATGTTTCTACTTCCTACTAAACATTGTAATTCGATGAAGTTTTCTTATTGATAAAGATATTTTATTTATAACTAGTTCTCGTATTATTGGACTATTTTTTCCCGGATTGGACATGTATACTTTATGCTTCTGTATTTGTTGTAGTTGTACTTTCGGGGCGTTACGCTAGGACTAAGATTCCACCACGCTCACGGGGCTTCACGCGCAGGCTCACGCGCGGGAGAAACTGTTGCCCAAACAGCCACCATGTGGATGTAAGGACCCTGACCTGCGTTTAGGGTTTACCCTGTTTGTTTTGCTTGATCTTGGTGCTTTGATGCTTGCTAATCACTTTTAGTGGTGATTAGGGTTTAGTTGTGCTTTGTTGAGAGCTTGAGGGGCTACTTGCAAATAACCCAAGTTTAGGGTTTTGTATGCAAGTTTGTCATGTTTTCCCCTCTTTGCTTCCTCTAGGGTTGAGAGGAAGGCTTGGGCTTATTGTTTGAGTTTCTTGGGCCTTGGTTGAGCTTGTTTGGGCCTTGGGGTTCCTTGTTTGGGCTTGCTTGAGCCTTGTGTCGGCCAAGTGAAGCTTGTGTCGCCCTAGGTTGGTTTGTGTCGGCCAACAAGGTGGTGTGTCGCCCAGCAGAGCTGCTAGTTGTGTCGCCCATGTTGCTTGGTCCAGCCTTGACCATGTTTGGTGGACACTTGGTGTATATCTTGGACAAGTGTCTCTTGGCTTGCTAGTGTGTTGGCTTGAACCCTAGGACAAGTGTCCCAGGGGTGGACGACACTTAGCATAGGTCTACCTTGTTTTCTCCTCCCTTCCCTTCTATATAGGTGGCTCTTTCCCTTGCCTTAGCTTCCTTTGCTCTTTTGGTCCCTCCTCCACCTTGAGTGCACGACACTCCTCTCCTTCCTTGCTAGTGTTAGCCGATACACTCTCCTGGAGTAGCAGTGGTGGCCGATACTGTCACACCCCGATCTCACACTAACCACTAATCACGAGATTAGGGCGCGACGGGGGGATTATCACATAAACAAATCACTGAGAACTTTTTCTTTTTAAAACCTCGTAATGATATCCGGATTATTGCTGTAAACTAAAACATAAATAACTATTGCGGAAGCATTTCAATTAAACTGGCTAGAGGACATAAACAGAGTTTACAACATGTAACATTGTTTAACAGAAAGTAAAACATAACAGTTAATTTACATCTTTTACACATTCACCATACCTACTCTCCCTCACCCACACCATGTCCCAAGGACCGAGGGGAAAGGACTAAGAGACCACTATCTAACTAACTACATATACCTTCTGTTGACTAGGGCGGTAAGATCCTTCAGATTCCTGGAACTGTCGCTGACCTGAAAATGTTTGAGTAGAGGAGTGAGCCTACTCGCTCAGTGAATAGTTTTTCATTTAACTATCACTAAACAACTCGTCAAGTTTATTAAATTGAAATTAAGCATAAGAACAATATTATACAGAGAAGTTCTAATGACATAGCAGATTTTACCGATAATAATCACATTTCTATACAACAACAAATATCGCATAACTATAAAGCATAAAATATCAGAAACTGCATATCTTGAAATATAAAGCAATTATTAAGAACTAGCGTAGAAGTTCTAAACTCTTAACATATTAATTTTACTGTGATCCTATGTGAATGCATTTTAGTTATGCCCCAAACATATGCAGCGCACTCTGCATATGAAGATCTGTAGCGAACTACGATCCCACCGTACAAGACTTAGCGACACACCCGGGAAATGCTAAGTCTAACTTCTCGTCCTGGTCTGCACAGGACTCTCAGGCTCACAAGGCCTCACTGCACTAACTCTGAGTGCTCTAGACTCCTCCCGCAACCTGTAGTGCACATTCGGAGGGTCTCTAAGTCTCCGATGCCTGGGCGTATCCCCAGGGCTGACCGGGACATTCTCTCAGATCTTCGATGCCTGGGCGTATCCCCAGGGCTGACCGGGATCCTACCTCTCAGACTTCGTGTCACCGAGACATTCGGTATTTGTTGGACACGAGTCTCCAATGCCTGGGCGTATCCCCAGGGCTGACCGTTTTACCCCAAAGGTACAGACCGCGCAATGGGGTTCTACGGTGTTGGGGCACCTAAGTCTATTAACTGATTAACATATAACCATTTAAACAGGAATATCACATTTCATGGATATTGCACATTCTGAATATTCACTTGAAACACAGGTATATCCTTTGTCATCCTTAAACATGATTTAGTATCATTTATCCAGTTTCAATGCTAAACATCTACTTTTAAATCAGCAAATACATTGCAACTATAATACAGGAAATTTCATCATTTTCATTAAGCATATCAAGTATTTCAAGTTCCAATGAATCTAACATACTCTATTATATGTACTACAATGTTTAAAAGTTATACTAACTGATACAGAAGTAATTAAGAATTTAAACTGAGTTAAATAATGATTTCTAAATGAACTACTACTCACCGCGGGTTTCGAAACATCTGGATTCGTCCAACAATGCGTCTAGGTTCCGGGTTCAGAGCAAATTTTGGATCATCTTCAACCTGGAATATGCTCAATTGAACCTGCAACAGCTTCCCAAGACAGGAAGGATCCACAAACCGAGTCCGGTTGATTATCAGTGCACGAGCAATGTTCACATCTAGATCCTCATGGATAGAGACCTCAGGGATGCGGGGTGGAGACTTGTTGATGAAGGTGGAGGTACTGGCCCACAGGAAAAGGACAGCCAAGACGAAGATAAAGGCATGGCATAGCAGCATGAGTAATTAGTACTCCAGCAATTCAAACAGAAACCAAATGGTAGTAGCTACTCCAAGGGTGGTAGCCGAAATCTTTTTTTGTTCTTCCTTTGGATGACATCAGCAGGCTTGCCACTACCAAGAATATGGTGCACGAGCCTCTCTCTCTCTCTCTCTGCCGAAGAGTCAGAAGATCTTCGCCTTCACGGAAGCAGCAGCCTCCTGTGGCTTTTCATTGTCTGAATCCGAGGATGATGAGTCAAGGTGAATCTTCTCCGTTGTTGGCTACGAAATCGCGTTGTGAGCTCGAGGTCAGAGTTCAAGGGAGCTCCCCTGCCGCTGGGTGCGCCCATGATGGCTTCCTTAGCCATTGCTGAAATTGCTGCTGCTGCTTGGGCGGCGGACACCCTGGCTGGTCTGGAGCTGCTTCACCAAGATAGAGGACGGAAAGAAGGAAGTCAGAGGTGATCAAAGCTCTCCCTATTCTCTCTTTAGCTGCTGGCCGCAAGCTGCAGGTTAGGGCACCACGCAGCAGGTCGAGCTGCAGGTTGGCTGGCGCTGCTTGGGTGCCATTTTTGGTGGCTAGGGCTCCACGATTAGTGCCCAAACACAGTTGATAGCTACAGATTTGTGTAGTGGCCTCTTGGGCGAAGTCGATGGCGACGTTTTGAGCTGCTCCTCGGGCCCAAGGCGGCTCCTGGCTGCACTTCAACTGCTGGTCGCGGCTCTGCAGGTCAGCGCCTGCTAGGGCGGAGCAGAGGAGGAGGAAAGAGTAAGCGAAGAAGAGAAGAAAGAGAAGAGAGAAGGTGGGCGGCAAGATGGGTAGCTATGGATCCCTGGATCGCCTCAATCCCGGCCTCTGCTGGTCGGTCGAGCGGCAGGTTGGGCGCCGCTTCAACCTGACGAAGAAGAAGAGCGGAGTCCTGTTCTATTGATCAGGAAAAAGTAAAGGAGAAGAGGGGGTAGCCGACCCTCTTAAAGAAAGAAAAATCAATTAAATTACTGGGAAAATTGCAGCCAGGTCCAAAAACCTTGAAACAGTCATAATGTTTACCTCGATTGTCCGGTTCGAGTGATTTCTCTTGCAAACTTTCAAGCACGGGATTCTCTACAACCTCGAAGCGAGAAAACATGCTAATTGGACTGTCTCACCTGATCAAAGCACTAAATGCATCAGTGAGTACTTAATCCAACTTAATTAACCTAACGATCATCATTGCTATTATCATTAATTGCCTCAGGTGATTAAATCTCAACCATTGAATCACATCTTAACTTATCATGATTATCCATGATGTTTAACAGAGTGCTTAGCACTAATCAAGGTACTTACTGATTAATCACAGAGTGGGTCATAACAGATACCCTCTTGGAGAAGCTTGGTGGACGATATCCCTTGGACCTTGGAGTGCTTCTTCTTCCTTGGAGCTTGGAGCTTAAGGTGGGTTGCATAGCTTCTAACCCTAACTCCTTTACCTCTAGTTATGATCTTGTTGCATGTTAGTAGCTTAGCTTAGTTCCTTGCCTTTGTACCTTGCTTGTGTACCTTGGGTAGCCGATCCCCCTCTAGGGTTTAGGGTTCCTTTGTGCACCTTGCTTTCTAGGGTTTGTGCTTCCTTGTGCTGGAGGTAGGTGATGACCCCTGTTGGGCGACATGAGGTCTTGTGTTGGGCGACTTGGAGGGTATCCTTGTGTTGGGCGACAGGGTGAGCTAGTGTGAGTGTTGGCCAACGTAGTGACCCTTGATGGTCGATATGGTCCTTGTGATGAGCAACACCTTAGTTCTTGTGATGGACGATCGACTAAGTATGGCAGGATGGTCTGTTGGTGTTGGACGATATCCCTACCCTTGTGATGGGCGATAGGGTGCGCCAGCGTAGGGTTGGCCAATATGGTGGTGATGGACGACATGATGGTCTTCTTGTGATGAGTGATATCCTTGTTCTTGATGGACGTTAGACCATGTGTAACATGGTGATCCTTGTGATGGTTCTCGTGGTGGACGACAGGGCTAAGTATGGTACGCGTGCTTGGGGTTGGACGAGAGGCAAGTATGGTGATCGGGCGATACACCTTGTGGTGTGACGGCCGATAGGCTGAGTGGTGTCGGGCGTCACGCCCCTCTCCTTAGGATGGTGTCGACCGATAGACCTCGTTTGTTGGTAGCACATTTTGTGGAAGTCTGTTCTCTCTCCTAGTTGTTACAAGCATAGTGACCTGGCCGTCTTGGTAGGAGCATCGGGCGATATGGACAAGCTGTATCGGGCGTTGTTGTTGGGAGGTGTGACGGGTGTTGCCCGATGAGCATGGGATGCCCGACACCCCCCTTTTGACGTGCGTTACTCCTGGTAACATAGTGTCACGCGGGTTAGTAGTTGTGGTAGCACCACAGCGTTGCTGGATTCCTTTGTGCTAGCCGTTGTGAGCTATGTATGGGTGAGGGTTATGATGAGGAGTAGTGACGGCCTATAGGGCTAGGTGTGACGGGCGTCGCGCCCTTGGGTTGGTGTGTATCGGCCGATGGACCTTGATGGGTGTTAGTGAGGGTTGTGTGATCCTATAGTGACGATCCCTTGTGTTTTGAAAGTGATTGTTTATGCACAAATAAACGATAGTGATGTCGTGTAACAATAATAGTTTAATGATAGCAATGATGCTGATAATAGTAGTGTTGGTAATACTAGTAGTAGTGATGATAATGAGGAAGGTAATAGTAATGACATACATGATTTGATCCTTATGCTTATCTGTTAATGATAATGCTAAGTGGTAGTTACACTAGGTAGTTGCATGATGATAATAGTAATGATAGTGAATGGTGATAGTGATGATAGTGGTAATAATGATGTTTGTTCTGTGTACTCAACATGACTTCTTATATAAAGTGAACACCTTGATTATTCATATAATCCTTAGATGAGGATAAGCATGGGTATGGTTTGATGATGTTCTTATTACCCTTGATCACTAAATAGTGTAAGATGGATGAGTATAGTACCTTGAATATCATCTTGTGATAGTAAGTATGGTCTTTATGTTGAAGCTATGATTATCGTATTCTCTAACCATGCAGGTGATGTTTAGCCATGAAAAGGCTATGAGACATATGTGATGAGAAACATCACTTTGACGATCATTCTATGAGATTGTATGTATGATTTGTTAGTCTCATGATGTTGATATGAGCCTTGAAGAGGCATTGGCAGTACATGATGAGGGATTGAGATCCCATGGTATGTGATGATTATTGAGATAGATCTGGATGGTTGGCAAGAGGCCAAGTGGTAACATGTGATGTTGGATCCTTGAGATGGATCAGGTTGATGTGACTTCAATAATAATATAATGGTGTTTACTTTCTGTTATATCTTGCATGTTATACAACTTGGTTGAATCTTGCAATCCATCTAAAAGATAATAAATAATTACAGTGGAATCATATCATGTAGTTTTCCCTGGCCATAGATCCATCATCGTCAGGACTTGGTGATGGTGAAACGGGTTCTCCTACGGGTTAACCTGGAAGCGCATATTGTTGAATATGTGTAGGTTGCTCCTAGCCTGAAAATGAGGAGGTAAGAGTGTAACTTCGGTTGCAGACTCAGATATATGTATATCGAGCATGGTGAATAGGCCCATGGCTCAGGATATGTGATGTGAGGAGCATGAATGCATTCATGGCTCAGAGTACGGTGAATAGGCCTGTGGTTCAGTTTTACTAGCGCTGAGACCTGTACCAAGGCGGGCTAGAGTGAGGGTAGCCTATGGAGCTGACCCTGTGGCTTAGACCACTTCAGCATGAGACTGCAGTCCTGCTTGTGTTGTACTCGTGTACTGACCACGAGGTGGGAGGTCATGGAGTCCGGCTCTTCCATTGACCTTGTATGGCACCGGCTTGGGTTTCGTAACCGAAGGTTGGATTTGAACGGTACGGTTCAAATCCTCAGGGCATAATAATATGTAATACAACCGTTTAGTATATACTGCTTAAGATAAACACGAAACATTGGTTGAGGCCTTGATTGTGTAAATATCTTTGTTATATCTTGCAGGTTATGTGGCAATCTGTCTTATCTCGATAAGCAGGTTATGTGGCAATATATCTTGTTCTGATAATCATGCTACATAGTGATATATCTTATCTTGTCAATAATGTTCCATTGAGAAATATCTGGTATATGCTTTTATACAACTGGTAAGCTTGTCGGTAAGAATAGCTTTGCTTTATTTTGATTGTCCTAGTTATATCTGTTAATTAGTTATCTGTTGTTATAGTTTATCTTGTTGAGGTTTTGTAGTTGCGATGGGGAGTTATGTTTCCCGCTGGGACAATTGTTCAATTGTCTCACCCCGCTAGTTTACACCCTTTTAGGTGGTCGAGATAGACGTGGTCGTGGTCGTGGTGTTGCAGACGAGCAGCTTGAGGAGCAATAGAAGGCAAGCGTTGGACATGCTGCTATTTTGGATGTTTTGTAGTAGAGTCTAGAGTCATCCCTGTACTCTCAGGTCCTTGGCAGTGTTTTGACGTTGTTTCACGATGAACGATCGATGATTTTTGTATATCCTGTTGTTGGCCGGATGTGGGCCTTTCTGTATATGAACAGGTGGTGAACTCATGTGATGAATGAACAGCCGTTTCTGAGCTGTGGACACGTATCAGCTCTCGTGTATGTATATATATGATATGTTCCTGTGCAGGATGAGGATTGGAAAGTAATAGTTTCATAGTTTAGTAGTTTTCCGCAATCGGTTTTAATTAACCCGTGTTTTCATAATCTGTAGTTATGGTGATTTCCGCACGTTTTCGCATAACACCTCGTTATCTGTGTGATAATGGGATGTGTTGCCACAAGTTTTGGTATCAGATCCTTAGGTTCGCTGAGTCTACAGGGATTTAGGACTAGGTTGAGTCTGTTCTTATGAGTTTTCCAGGTTTTCTTACAATATCTTCTGCCCTCAACGGAAGAAAAGTCATGATGTCTGGAAACCATGAAGGACACTCTGCTGAGTACAGTGATGCTGCATCGGTTGATGGAGCAGATGGACAGGCACATGAAGGTCAGGTGCCTGAGGTTCCCCAATTTAACCCAGCCATGCTTGAACATCCTGCTTACCAACAGCTTATGGGGCAGTTAATGGCTATGATGAATCTCATGGTTGAGCGATTACCAGTGCCTCCTCCGCAAGCATAGGTTCCCCATGGAGAAGCATCAGGTATTGGGAAGACCTTCGAGCGGCTTCGCCGAGTCGGAGCTTCAGATTATGCTGGAACGGCTGATCCAGCGGATGCAGATCTGTGGATGACAAGTCTCGAGAAGGCTTTCCGGATCCTTGACATCCCCGAAGCAGACAAGGTAAAGCATGTTGTCTACCTTCTGAAAGGTAGTGTTGGTCACTGGTGGACCATCGAAGAAGAGAAGCGGCCTGGTGAGGTGATCTGTTGGAAAGTGTTTCGACGTGAGTTTGTCACCAGATACTTCCCAAAGACGTATCTGGATGAGAAGGTGAGTCAGTTCGAGAACTTGAGATAAGTAACGATGAACATCACCGAGTATGAAGCCAAGTTTATGGATCTGTTGAGGTTCTGTCCTCACATGGCGGCGACAGAAGAGGAACGGATCAGACGTTTCGAGAAGGGTTTGAGTGCTGAGTTGAAAACCTATGTGTCTGTGTTGGAGAACCGAGAACGGTTTGCTACGTTCGTGGAATCAGTTCGACGGATCGAGAGGATAGTAAGGGAGAAAAGAGAATCTATGTCTCACAAAAGACCTGCTCAGTTTCAAGGACGTAGGTTTGGTGGCTTTAAGAAGCCCAGGTTTTCAGCACCGTCAGCAATGAGAAGCTCTGGTGTACCATCTCAGTGGTCTCCGAGTAAGGGGAAAGGTTCTTTTTCTTCATCGTCTAAGGCGCACAGTTCAGCTTCTGTGGCAGTGACAGGGCCATCTAGGCCACAGTTTGAGGACAGATCATGCTATCTTTGTAGACAGACCGGACATCTCAAGTCGCATTGCCCAAATAGAGATGTTGAAGTGACACAGCAGCCGAGGCAGAGTTTTCAGAGATCAGAGAGACCACAGCCCAGTGGTAGAAGAGGACGAGGATGCGGTCAAGCGTCTGAGGCTGGATCGTCTGCTCAAGGGAGCAGAGGTCGTGGACAGCAAGCAATGACTCGATTATATGCCATGAGTCAGCCGGAGGCGATAGTCAACCCGCGAGTGGTGACAGGTCAGATGGAGTTATTTCATATGGATATGTCTTCTTCTTGCTTTATATATGTTCTGGTTGACCCGAGTGCTACCCACTCTTTTATCTCCTATAGTATGCTTGAAAATTGTCATTTACCTATTAGCTATAAGAAGGATAGTTTGTTGTTAGAAACCCCTCTTGATGGTTCCTCTTTGCTTCGAGAAGAGTTTCCATCTTGTGTTTTGTCTTTCTCGGGACACCGTATCCAAGTGGATCTTATACCACTTGATATGCATGGTTTTGATGTTATCCTTGGGATGGATACCTTAGAGAAGTATAAGGTTGTTTTGGACTGTGGTTCCAAGCAGGCAGTGTTTGATGTTCCCAGGGAGAAGTGGATCTTCCAGGGAGATAGGAAGATTCTTCTGACGTGTTTGGTATCAGCTATGGTGGCAGATAAGTTGTTACGACAAGGATGTGAGGCGTTCCTGGCTCACGTGGTAGATACCGTTGTGGTTACCAAGGCAAAAGGTCTGAGTCTTGAGGAGGTGTCAGTTGTTCGAGAGTTTGCAGACGTGTTTCCTGAGGAGTTTGCTGGTGTTCCTCCACCCCGAGAAATTGATTTCGAGATCAATCTGGTTCCTGGAACACAGCCAGTTGCACAGTCACCGTATAGGATGGCTCCAGCAGAGATGGCAGAGTTGAAGAAGCAGTTGCAAGAGTTGTTGGAGAAAGGTTTTATTCGACCAAGTATGTCGCCGTGGGGTGCTCCAGTGTTGTTCTTTAAGAAGAAGGATGGTTCGATGCGGTTGTATATAGATTACCGGTAGTTGAACAAGGTCACGATCAAAAATAAGTACCCGTTGTCGAGGATAGATGATCTGTTCGATCAGTTGTGTAGTGCTACAGTGTTTTCGAAGATCGATCTACGGTCTGGATATCATCAGTTGAGGATAAAGGCGGATGACATACCAAAGTCAGCTTTTAGGATGAGGTATGTTCATTTTGAGTTTGTGGTTATGCCGTTTGGGTTAACCAATGCACCTGCTGCTTTCATGGACCTGATGAACAGAGTGTTCCATCCGTTCTTAGATCAGTTTGTTGTAGTCTTTATAGATGACATCTTGATCTATAGTCGGGACAGGCTAGAGCATGAGCAACATCTTCATCAAGCGTTGACTCTTCTTCGTCAACATCAGTTGTATGCCAAGTTCAGTAAGTGTGAGTTCTGGCTGGATGAAGTGACTTTCTTGGGTCACGTGATATCTGCTGAAGGAGTCAAAGTAGATCTAAAGAAGGTGGAATCCATTGCGGATTGGGAACAACTGAAGACGTCGACAGAAGTTCGTAGTTTCTTGGGTTTGGCAGGATACTACCGGAGGTTTATCAAGGACTTCAGTGCGATCGCGTTGCCAATGACGAAGTTGACCAGGAAGGATGTACCTTTTGTTTGGGATGATCAATGTCAGCAAGCTTTCCAGAGTTTGAAGGAGAAGCTGACCAGTGCTCCAGTGTTGATCTTGCTAGAGCCTGGGAAAGGCTATGTTGTTTTCTGTGATGCCTCCAAGAAAGATTTAGGCTGTGTGTTGATGCAGGAAGATCATGTGGTTTCTTTTGCCTCGCGACAGCTCAAGAAGCATGAGGAGAACTATCCGACTCATGACTTGGAGTTGGCAGAAGTGGTTCATGTGTTAAAGATTTGGAGACACTATCTGTATGGGGAAGTGTGTCTGATCTTTACGGATCATAAGAATCTGAAGTACATCTTTACGCAGCAAGAGTTGAACATGCGACAGCAACGATGGATGGAGTTGATCAATGATTACGACTTCACTATCAAGTATCATCCTGGTAAGGTGAATGTGGTAGCTGATGCGCTTAGCAGAAAGACTTCTTCTCTTTCTTTAAAGAAGGAACAATTGAGTTCTCTGGTATGCCATAAGCGAGATATGTTTGTTTCTCTGTGATAGATGAATGTGCAAATGGAAGTTTCTTTGTTGTCTGGTCTTTTTGCACAGATGCAAGTTAAGCCTACGCTGAGACAGCAGATCAAGGATGCACAGCAAACAGATGATGCGGTACGGTTGATCAGATCAGAGTTCGGCAGCGACAAGCGTGATGGGTTTCATGAGTCCGAGGAGGGGCTAGTTTGCTATCGTGATAGGATGGTGGTTCCAGATGATGATAATAAGAGGAAGTTGGTGCTTGAGGAAGCACATACGTCGATGTATGCGATGCATACAGGTGTCACCAAGATGTACCATAGTCTAAAGGACTTGTATTGGTGGCCCGGTTTGAAAAGAGATGTAGCCGAGTTCGTGGCGAGATGTGCGGTGTGTCAGCAAGTGAAGGATGAACATCAGAAGTCGGCAGGTACGTTGCAACCTTTGCCGATACCGCAGTGGAAATGGGGGATCATATAAGCATGGATTTCGTAGTTGGTCTACCCCGGACAACTAGGAATCATGATTCCATTTGGGTGATAGTGGACATATTGACTAAGTCTGCCCATTTTCTACTAGTGAAGACAATGTATACAGCTGAGAAGCTAGCTTGAGTATATGTGGATGAGATAGTACGTTTGCATGGCATGCCAGCAATGATAGTTTCTGACAGAGGTCCTCAGTTTACGATTCGTTTTTGGGAACAGTTGCACAGAGCGTTGGGAACGCAGTTGAGGTTCAATACAGCTTTTCACCCGTAGACAGATGGACAGTCTGAGAGGACTATACAGATTTTGGAGGATCTTCTTAGAGCTTGTGTCTTGCAGTTTCTAGGCAACTGGGATGTACATCTGAGTTTAATAGAGTTTGCCTACAACAATAGTTATCAGCGGAGCATTGACATGGCTCCTTATGAGGCTTTGTATGGAAGGAAGTGCAGATCTCCTTTGTGTTGGTATGAGTCTGGTGAGTATCAGCTTTTGGGTCCTGAGTTAGTACAGTAGATGACAGATAAGATCAAAGTGATACAGCAACAGTTGAAAGTGGCACAGGACAGGCAGAAGTCTTATGCAGACAATCACCGACGACCTTTGGAATTCTAGGTAGGAGACAAAGTGTATCTCAAAGTCTCGCTGTGGAAAGGTGTGCTAAGGTTTGGATGGAAGGGTAAGTTGGCACCCAGGTATATGGGGCCTTACTCAGTCATAGCACGTGTTGATAAGGTGGCTTACGAGTTAGAGTTGCCTCCAGAGTTGCACAGGTTGCATCCAGTGTTTCATGTCAGTATGTTGAAGAAAAGTCATCCGGATTCAGGTGCAGTGATACAGCCAGTTGAGGTTGAGCTTGATGCAGATGTGACCTACGAGGAGGGTCCTGTGGCAATCCTTGACAGAAGGATCAAGAAGCTGAAACGGAAGGATCTGGTTCTTGTGAAGGTTCTTTGGCAGCGCCGTGGCATAGAAGAAGCCATGTGGGAGCTTGAGGAAGAGATGAGGAGAAAGCATCCCTCGCTTTTCTCTTCGGATTTCGAGGACGAAATCCCTTAAAGGGGGGTTAGCTTGTAAGGACCCTGACCTACGTTTAGGGTTTACCCTGTTTGTTTTGCTTGATCTTGGTGCTTTGATGCTTGCTAATCACTTTTAGTGGTGATTAGGGTTTAGTTGTGCTTTTTTGAGAGCTTGAGGAGCTACTTGCAAATAACCCAAGTTTAGGGTTTTGTATGCAAGTTTGTCATGTTTTCCCCTCTTTGCTTCCTCTAGGGTTGAGAGGAAGGCTTGGGCTTGTTGCTTGAGTTTCTTGGGCCTTGGTTGAGCTTGTTTGGGCCTTGGGGTGCCTTGTTTGGGCTTGCTTGAGCCTTATGTCGGCCAAGTGAAGCTTGTGTCGCCCTAGGTTGGTTTGTGTCGGCCAACAAGGTGGTGTGTCACCCAGCAGAGCTGCTAGTTGTGTCGCCCATGTTGCTTGGTCCAGCCTTGACCATGTTTGGTGGAAACTTGGTGTATATCTTGGACAAGTGTCTCTTGTCTTTCTAGTGTGTTGGCTTGAACCCTAGGACAAGTGTCCCAGGGGTGGACGACACTTAGCATAGTTCTACCTTGTTTTCTCCTCCCTTTCCTTCTATATAGGTGGCTCTTTCCCTTGCCTTAGCTTCCTTTGCTCTTTTGGTCCCTCCTCCACCTTGAGTGCATGACACTCCTCTCCTTCCTTGCTAGTGTTGGCCGATACACTCTTCTGGAGTAGCAGTGGTGGCCGATACCCTCTTGGAGAAGCTTGGTGGACGATATCCCTTGGACCTTGGAGTGCTTCTTCTTCCTTGGAGCTTGGAGCTTAAGGCGGGTTGCATAACTTCTAACCCTAACTCCTTTACCTCTAGTCATGATCTTATTGCATGTTAGTAGCTTAGCTTAGTTCCTTGCCTTTGTACCTTGCTTGTGTACCTTGGGTAGCCGATCTCCCTCTAGGGTTTAGGGTTCCTTTGTGCACCTTGCTTTCTAGGGTTTGTGCTTCCTTGTGCTGGAGGTAGGTGATGACCCCTGTTGGGCGACATGAGGTCTTGTGTTGGGCGACATGGAGGGTGTCCTTGTGTTGGGCGACAGGGTGAGCTAGTGTGAGTGTTGGCCAACGTAGTGACCCTTGATGGTCGATATGGTCCTTGTGATGAGCAACACCTTAGTTCTTGTGATGGACGATCAACTAAGTATGGCAGGATGGTTTGTTGGTGTTGGACGATATCCCTGCCCTTGTGATGGGCGATAGGGTGCGCCAGAGTAGGGTTGGCCGATATGGTGGTGATGGACGACATGATGGTCTTCTTGTGATGAGTGATATCCTTGTTCTTGATGGACGTTAGACCATGTGTAACATGGTGATCCTTGTGATGGTTCTCGTGGTGGACGACATGGCTAAGTATGGTACGCGTGCTTGGGGTTGGACGAGAGGCAAGTATGGTGATCGGGCAATACACCTTGTGGTGTGACGGCCGATAGGCTGAGTGGTACCGGGCGTCACGCCCCTCTCCTTGGGATGGTGTCGGTTGATAGACCTGGTTTGTTGGTAGCACATTTTGTGGAAGTTTGTTCTCTCTCCTGGTTGTTACAAGCGTAGTGACCTGGCCATCTTGGTAGGAGCATCGGGCGATATGGGCAAGTTGTATCGGGCGTTGCTGTTGGGAGGTGTGACGGGCATTGCCCGATGAGCATGGGATGCCTGACACCCCCCCCCCCTTGACGTGCGTTACTCCTGGTAACACAGTGTCACGCGGGTTAGTAGTTGTGGTAGCAACGCAGCGTTGCTGCATTCCTTTGTGCTAGCCGTTTTGAGCTATGTATGGGTGAGGGTTATGATGAGGAGTAGTGACAGCCAATAGGGCTGGGTGTGATGGGCGTCGCGCCCTTGGGTTGGTGTGTATCGGTCGATGGACCTTGATGGGTGTTAGTGAGGGTTGTGTGATCCTATAGTGATGATCCCTTGTGCTTTGAAAGTGATTGTTTATGCACAAATAAACGATAGTGATGCCTTGCAACAATAACAGTGTTAATGATAGCAATGATGCTAATAATAGTAGGGTTGGTAATACTAGTAGTAGTGATGATAATGAGGAAGGTAACAGTAATGACATACATGATGTGATCCTTATGCTTATCTGTTAATGATAATGCTAAGTGGTAGTTACACTAGGTAGTTGCATGATGATAATAGTAATGATAGTGAATGGTGATAGTGATGATAGTGGTAATAATGATGTTTGTTCTGTGTACTCAACATGACTTCTTATATAAAGTGAACACCTTGATTATTCGTATAATCCTTAGATGAGGATAAGCATGGGTATGGTTTGATGATGTGCTTATTGCCCTTGATCACTAAATAGTGTAAGATGGATGAGTATAGTACCTTGAATATCATCTTGTGATAGTAAGTATGGTCTTTATGTTGAAGCTATGATTATCGTATTCTCTAACCATGCAGGTGATGTTTAGCCATGAAAAGGCTATGAGACATATGTGATGAGAAACATCACTTTGACGATTATTCTATGAGATTGTATGTATGATGTGTTAGTCTCATGATGTTGATATGAGCCTTGAAGAGGCATTGGCAGTACATGATGAGGGATTGAGATCCCATGGTATGTGATGATTATTGAGATAGATCTGGATGGTTGGCAAGAGGCCAAGTGGTAACATGTGATGTTGGATCCTTGAGATGGATCAGGTTGATGTGACTTCAATAATAATATAATGGTGTTTACTTTCTATTATATCTTGCATGTTATACAACTTGGTTGAATCTTGCAATCCATCTAAAAGATACTAAATAATTACAGTGGAATCATATCATGTAGTTTGCCCTGGCCATAGATCCATCATCGTCAGGACTTGGTGATGGTGAAACGGGTTCTCCTACGGGTTAACCTGGAAGCGCATATTGTTGAATATGTGTAGGTTGCTCCTAGCCTGAAAATGAGGAGGTAAGAGTGTAACTTCGGTTGCAGACTCAGATATATGTATATCAAGCATGGTGAATAGGCCCATGGCTCAGGATATGTGATGTGAGGAGCATGAATGCATTCATGGCTCAGAGCACGGTGAACAGGCATGTGGCTCAGTTTTACTAGCGCTGAGACCTGTACCAAGGCGAGCTAGAGTGAGGGTAGCCTATGGAGCTGACCCTGTGGCTTAGACCACTTCAGCATGAGACTTTGGTCCTACTTGTGTTGTACTCGTGTACTGACCACGAGGTGGGAGGTCGTGGAGTTCGGCTCTTCCATTGACCTTGTATGGCACCGGCTTGGGTTTCGTAACCGAAGGTTGGATTTGAACGGTACGGTTCAAATCCTCAGGGTATAATAATACATAATACAGTCGTTTAGTATTTACTTCTTAAGATAAACACGAAACATTGGTTGATGCCTTGATTGTGTAAATATCTCTGTTATATCTTGCAGGTTTTGTGGCAATCTGTCTTATCTCGATAAGCAGGTTATGTGGCAATATATCTTGTTCTGATAATCATGCTACATAGTGATATATCTTATCTTGTCAATAATGTTCCATTGAGAAATATCTGGTATATGCTTTTGTACAGCTGGTAAGCTTGTCGGTAAGAATAGCTTTGCTTTATTTTGATTGTCCTAGTTATATCTGTTAATTAGTTATATGTTGTTATAGTTTATCTTGCTGAGGTTATGTAGTTGCGGTGGGGAGTTATATTTCCCGCTGGGACAATTGTTCAATTGTCTCACCCCACTGGTTTACACCCTTTTAGGTGGTCGAGGTAGACGTGGTCGTGGTCGTGGTGTTGCGGATGAGCAGCTTGAGGAGCAGTAGAAGGAAAGCGTTGGACATGCTGCTATTTTGGATGTTTTGTAGTAGAGTCTAGAGTCATCCCTGTACTCTCAGGTCCTTGGCAGTGTTTTGACGTTGTTTCACGATGAACGATCGATGATGTTTTGTATATCCTGCTGTTGGCCGGATGTGGGCCTTTATGTATATGAATAGGCGGTGAACTCATGTGATGAATGAACATCCATTTCTGAGCTTTGGACACGCATCCGCTCTCGTGTATGTATATATATGATATGTTCCTGTGCAGGATGAGGACTGGAAAGTAATAGTTTCACAGTTTAGCCATTTTCCGCAATCGGTTTTAATTAACCTGTGTTTTCATAATCTGTGGTTATGGTGATTTCCGCACGTTTTCGCATAACACCTCGTTATCTGTGTGATAATGGGATGTGTTTCCACAGTGGCGGTCGGTGATTGGGCCATTTTTTGGATTTATGTAAAAGGCAAATAAATTTGTTTCGCTTATAACTTTTAAATCGTAGTGAATTTTTTAATGAAACAAAAACCATTGATTTGGTTACGAAAAATGCAATCTAACAAACCTAATATTGACATATTTTTGAGATAAAAAAATGATATATATAGGTTAATTGACAACCAACTATGGTGCTCATACCCATAAATAGTTATTAACACCAAAAAATGGTTAATTGATGCCCAAAATAGTACATTTACACCCAAAAGCATAAATATGGTGTACACATAAGCTAATGACACCCATAAATGGCTAATGACGCCCAAATATGGTTATTTGACGCCAAAAATAGTTCACTGACACCTAAAATTACAACGACACTCACAAATGGCTAATGACACCCATAAATGTCTAATGACACCCAAATATGATTATTTAACGCCTAAAATGGTTCAATGACACCTAAAATTATAATGACACCCACAAATGGCTAATGACACCCATAAATGGCTAATGACACTCAAATATGGTTATTTGACGCATAAAATGGTTCACGGACACCTAAAATTATAACGACGCCCTCAAATGACTAATGACACCTATAGATGGCTAATGACACCCAAATATGGTTATTTGACACCCAAATATGGTTATTTGACGCCTAAAATGATTCATTGGCATCCAGAATAATGTATTCATATCATTTTTATATTTTTATGTTAAAAATATATCAATATTAGTCTTGTTGGAATGTATTTTTCATAACGAATCCAATGGTTTTTATTTCGTCAAAAAATTCATCACGGTTCAAAAGTTATAAGCAAAACAAATTTATTTATCAATTACATAACCTCCACAACCCATCCAATTACACTCCGTCACGTCACCGCCGGTCTACCTACCAAAACTACCCTAAAAAAAGGCAAAACTTCTCATTTTTTTTCAAAACCACCCAGGGGCGCGCGTAGCAGCCGTGCGTGAAGCCTGCTGTGCGTGACCCAATCAGTTTCGGTTACGCTATCGGTCACCAGATCAATTCATAACAGGAATATATTATTGGACACAGTACTTAAGTCTGCCGCTAACTTTAAATCATCATAATCATTTATGCCTCAGTCCCAAGTCCCAACTATATCGGGTCGTCTATATAGATCCTTCATTTCCATTATCATGGCTCATAAATTGTGTTGCAATTACTAGGAGACACCGATATACCACATACATATATTGTTTCTGTTGGTACTAAAAAGAGTAAATTGGTATTTTTCTTAGAACACTTCTAATAAAGTAATAATGACATAAACATGTATCATATAATGTTTCTTTTAATAGCGCCATTGTTCGTTTCAATATTTTAGTATTTAATTGAAGTAGAAGCCTACAAACCTGTTGGATTGCCTAAAGTCCTCATATGGAGTTTTATTGCGCCAAGTCACCAACGTCAACGATGATCTAAACTTTAGAAGGGTGAGATGATCTATAGCTACCAGTTGTTTGCTACCAAGGATGAAGAATTTATCAAGCAAAGTTTTGGTTCTGTTCATTACCAACGGGTTTACTGCAGAAACGATAACAATTGCCTAAACGTGTTAGAGCAAAGGACAACAAACACGACACCAGTATATGTTATCTATATATTAATCGATTTTAATCGTCCTCCAAAATGTTTGTTCGTGGAGGTTTCACTGACGTATGACATCTTACAGTTTGGTTCGGCACAACTTTTTTCTTACGCAGTTCAACTTCATCTCATCGACAACAAAAGCTTAGTGCCCGGATTCCTCAATGATCTGATCTGTCATTATATATATAATTATTACTGTTTCTTTTTAATAGCTCATCTTTCATTTCAGTTGAGGGTGCAATGCAAGCCTACTTCTACGAGTATACAGACCTGTTTCATTGCCTGAAGATCATAAAGAAATTCATGATTTGTATTTTTTTTATCTGAAAGACAATAGATATTAGTCAGTACGTGCAGAATTGCATTCAACTTCCTATCTAAGTATCCGTCATCAAGTGGCAAAGTCAGGAATTTCGGACAGAGGGGGCACCATACAAAATGACACTTAAACATAATATTTTCTACATTTCTAAATAGATAAGAGTCTTAAAATCAGTATCAAAAGACACATGGCTATGAATGTGTATCGATATTTATATAATCTCACGAAGGTATTAAAAAATGGAAACATATATATTGGTGTTGTCTTTGGATATTAGACATAGACATTCCCTAATGAAAAAATGTATATATTAGTGTTGTCTTTGTTATTAAATAGACATTCCCTAATGAAATATATATATATATATATATATATATATATATATATATATATATATATATATATATGTGTGTGTGTGTGTGTGAGATGGTATCAATGTATTTTTATATTTATGGAACGACATATTCATGAAGTCAAATGTGCTCGATTTTGTTATGCCAATGGCTCTTAAATTCTTCATATATAAAAAGTTTTCGGTGGAACATGATTTGATCTGAACAACTTCTTTAGACACAACTACTAGTGGCAAATTAAACATCAAGATAAAAACGAGAAATTAGGGTACCATATGAAGATCGCATATCAAATAATTTTTTGGCTACATGTGCCAAGAAATATCCATCCGCGTTAGATTCTCATATAAATAAAGTCTATAGATCATTTATGAGATCTGTGCAGCTAGGAAGAGACACGTGAGCAAAAGAGAACAATAAAAGTCATCAGATTGATCTTTCCATATAAGGTTTATTAATCGAGTTAGAATTATTATATTGAAAATCGTATATATCTTACTCATATGTTATTTAGAAGTAACAATTGTAATCAGTTTCTAACTCAAAAGGAAATCTATGCGTGATTCCTATTGGTAAAAGCAAATAAGAAACCAAAATTGATGTAGGAAGAGAAACACATTATTTGACTAGAACATAAATCAAAAGCTTTACAAGAAATATATGTATATTATACACGCAATTATAGCTGATTAAAGATAACTGGGATCATTAATACACTAGAGACGAACCCTTTCAACTAAACAAACTCGGAAATATGTTTCAGAAGAGTGCAATTAATTGTTGTTTATTTATAAGAAATACAAAATACAAAGTTACACAGGATGCGCACAGACACCGAAAAGTTGCTTAAATAAAATAAATATATATAGAAGTTAGTTGTCCAGAGGGACACGCACGCTAACAGAAGAAAGGCAGCACGCTAAATTAACGAGGTAGGGCACCACGTTCACCTGATTTAACGATACGAAGACTTTACAAGTTACAATCACGGGTCGGGCACTTGCCCTCCCGTGCCGAGAAGTGGCTGCGCCACTGCCCATATATAGCCATCAAATCTGCAATAAAATTTAAAAGAAAAATACCATATTACACCCAAGAAATTGTAAGCATAACTCCAAACCAGCCGCTTCCAGCATCTAGCATCTGGGAATCAGTTGACCAAGACGTGGCCGCTGTTTTCGAGATATCTAAATTTACCTTTTGCAGAAGCTTTGCAGAATGATGGCTGACGTACGTGTACGCGTACTTTTATTCTACCCGACAGATTCGCACCTGCCACCAGGAAAATAACCGGAGGGGTTTGCATCCCACACCGGAGAAGAGGCCGTCGTGGTCAAGGATCTCATGGGAGCCAGAGACACATGAATGACGGGGACGGCGAGAGTTGCTGGAGGCAGTAGTAGCCATTGTGAGGGAGAATATTGTTGTCGAGAAAGTAGAGAGGGGCTTGGAAGATTGGCAAGGATTGTTGTGGAGAGACAGCAGAGCGAAAACGATCATAGATGTCACGTGCATAGCACACGAGGACGGAAACGTATAGTTACGCTTAGTATAATAGAACAATAGATTGTTTATTATTTTATAGATTAAGAAAGTCTACATTGATATGTTTGAAGTGTGAGATATTGTTTAGCGTTTTCTTTTCCTTCTATCTATTTGCTTTGATATTATTTTCTTATTTTTTTCTTCTTTCCAATAGTTTAGCTGTATCATCTCCTCTTGCTTCAGCTTATTTTTTGGTGTAGCTTTATCGAATACTATAAGACTACTATAAATAAAATTAAGAGTCACAAAATAAGCTGTGCTCACGTGCGATTGGGAGAGCGTGACGATTAGTTTAATTTTTTGAAATGTGCTTTATTTGCGATCTTCTTTTTCATGTCAGTTCTCTTGTTGGATATCTTGCTGCAATTTATTTGTTTTGTCTATAGGGGTCAAAATTGTTTCTGGTTGTGCATGTTTGGATTGTATCTCATGTTGTGGCTGCTGCTCTGTATTTCAAAGCAAAAGTTTTTAGTCCCACATTGCTTGCTTTGGAGACTTCTCTTCTATTCTTATATGATTGCTGGTCCATGTAATATTTGAGGAACAAAATAGGATATGGGCTTCGCACGCGCATGGTGGGGCAGCCCAAATGGGTTTCGGCCAGTCCGGTCCGAAAACCCTTTAATCGGGCGCGTCGGCGCACGACGCATCCCGCGCGCAGGGGGTGCAAATCCGGCCTCCCTGAGCCCCTTGTGCGGGCGCGGCCCCGACAAAGTTATAAACGCTTTCCTTTGTTTTTTACACACGCAACAGAAACACTAGACACTATCTTTCCGTTCGTTGTTTTGCCGTTGTCGCTTCTCCGGTGATCGCTGGAAGAACGATCAAAGACCTCTCGCCCGAGGAGGGATTTGCGGGTTCATCGTTGAGTAAGGCAGAAATACTCTTAAGGACAGTGCATTCCAGCACGCCTCAACAGTCTGGTATTACTTCTTGTTTACATTTCGTCTGTTTATTATCACCGTAGAACAACAATCTTACAACATGGAAGGATTAGAAACTCCTTCTACGCCGGTAACGCCGTCTGCGCCAAACAACCAAGTTGTTACTGTTTCGACAGTGTCGCAAACTCCTCTTCCTGATGTTTCCAAAATTGAAACGTTTGACAGTGTTCATTACAGACGATGGCAAGAAAAGGTTTTCACTGCATTAGAAGTATCGAATGTTGCATTTGCTTTATCCCAAACGAAACCTGAATCTGATTATGTTGAATAGGAAAAGGCAAACCGTATATGTCGTCATGTTATTCTAAGTACTATTTCTAACCAACTGTTTGATGCATACTTCCCTGTTAAAATTGCTTCTGAAATATGGGAAAGTATAAACAAGAAATATGTTTTAGAAGAGGCTTCTACACAGAAGTTTACAGTTACAAATTTTCTAGAATTTCGCATGTCTGATGACAAGGATATAATCCTGAATCGTTTACATTTGATGATTTGAAAAATGAAAAAATAAAAGGATGTCTGATTCACAGAAGTTTACAGTTACACATTTTACTTGATGATTTGAAAAATGAAAAGATAGATCTTCCTGAATCGTTTATAGTTGATAGTTTAATTGAAAAACTTCCCAGTTCTTGGAAGAATTATAAGAACAATTTAAAACATAAACGAAAGACGATGTCTCTGGATGATGTGATAATACACATCTGAGTGGAAGATAAAAATCGTATATAAGAAAAATCTGATATGAATAAGGAACTGATTTCTTCCGCGAATTTTGTTAACTCTGATGTTAAACAAAATAATAAATCTTCTGATCATGCTAAAAATCTTTGGAAGAAGAAAAAGGATAAAAGAAACAATCATAAAAACAAAGGTCGCAAAGACATAGATAAAAATAATGTTTTTTGTTATGTATGTGGCAAACCTGGTCATACTTCTCCTAAATGCAGGCATAGGAAGAAAGAAGCAATCCAGGATTCGAAGGAACCTTCAACCAACCTTGTTACTGAGGATGTGTTTGTGGCATTTTTCAGCATTGACAGCATGGGATCATTCCACCCGAATGATTGGATCATTGACTCGGGGGCTAGTCGCCACATCAGTGGCAACAGAGATGCCTTCGTGACTTTCACTGAAGTGGGACAGGAGGAACACCAGGTTGTCATGGGCAACTCCACTGCTTCTCATGTGACTGGAAAGGGCAATGTCATGATCAAGATGACTTATGGAAAAATTCTACTGATCAAAGATGTGCTGTTTGTCCCAGATATTCGTGTGAATTTAATTTCTGTCTCTCAACTTGTGAAGTTTGGGGTGAAAGTGTCCTTTGAATCAAACAAGGTCATTCTCTCCAAATCTGGAGACTACATAGGCATGGGATACTGTTCAAATGGTCTTTTTATGTTGAATGTACCAAACTCTACTCATAATGAAATAAGTCTTTCTGCTTATATCGTTGATTCTTTTGATACATGGCATAATAGACTAGGACATGTTAATTTTAAATATTTACAACACATGAAATCTTTAGGTCTACTAAAGGATTTTAATGGTGTTGTTAATTTAAATAATAAATGTCAAATATGTGCTGAAACTAAATCTACCAAGAAACTGTGTCCTCAAATTTCACATAGAAATTCTGAATTACTAGATTTAGTACACACCGATCTTGGAGATTTAAAAGGAAATCTATCTAGAGGTGAAAAACATTTTTATATTATTTTTGTAGATGATTTCTCTTGATATACAAAATTATATTTATTACATTCAAAGGATGAAGCCTTTGGAATGTTTGTTAAATATAAAATAGAAGTAGAGAATCAACTCAATTAGAAAATAAAACGTCTTCGCTCAGATAGGGGTGGTGAATATGATTGTTCTCCTTTTAATGAATTTTGTGTAAATCATGGTATTATACATGAATACACACCTCCATATTCACCTCAATCAAATGGTATTGCTGAACGTAAAAATAGAACTCTAAAGGAGATGATGAATTCTATTTTAATCAATTCAGGAGCACCCAACAACTTGTGGGGGGGGGAACAATTTTGTCATCTTGTTTTATTCAAAATCGCATCCCTAGTAGGAAGACAAATAAGACACCATATGAATTATGGAAAGGATATCCTCCTAATTTGAAATATCTCAAAGTGTGGGGGTGTCTAGCTAAAGTCCTACTAACTAAGCCTAAGAAACGAAAATTGGGATCTAGAACTCTAGATGGTATTTTTATAGGTTATGCTCAAAATAGTGTCGCATATAGATTCTTGGTTATTAGAAGTAGCAACAATGTTGTAGAACCTAATACTATTGTTGAATCTAAAAATGCTGAATTTTTTTAGCATATATTTCCTATGAAAACTCCCCTAGAAAATTTATCTAATCCTTCAAATAAATTTTTAGAGAATATCCCAAGTACATCCATTTCTAATGATGTTTTAGAATCTGATGATATAGAACCTAGGAGATCCACTAGGATGAGGAAGGAAAAGAATCTTGATAATGATTTCTATTCCTTTATAGTGGATAATGACCCTCAATCCTATAATGATGCTATTAGTTCAACTGATTCCTCTTTATGGAAGGAAGTAATTAATAGTGAGATTGAATATATTTTATCTAATCATACATGGGAACTAGTGGAACTTCCACTAGGTATAAAACCCATAGGATGTAAATGGATTTTTAAAAGAAAATTGAAAATAGATGGGACTGTAGATAAATACAAAGCTCGTTTGGTTGCCAAAGGATATAAAATTCAATGGGATAATGACTATTTTGATACATTTGCTCCTGTAACAAGAATCTCTTCAATCAGAATTTTAATTGCTTTGGCATCTATTAAGAAATTAATTATACATCAAATGGATGTTAAAGCTGCTTTCTTGAATGGAGATTTGGATGAATAAATTTATATGGATAAACCCGAAGGTTATGTAGTTCCGAGAAAAGAACATATGGTATGTAGACTAATCAAAACTCTCTATGGCTTGAAACAAGCACCTAAACAGTGGCATGAGAAATTTGATAAGGTTATTGTATCATATGGATTCCATATAAATGAAGGAGACAAATGTATATATTCTAAAGTCGATAACCAAGGTTGTGTTAATATATGTCTATATGTAGATGACATGCTTATTTTTGGCACTAATATTGATATTATAAATAGTACAAAAGGCTTCTTGGCTTCTAACTTTGACACGAAAGATATGGGAGAAGCAGATGCAATTTTAGGAATTAAACTTATTAAATATGATGATTGCATCATGCTATCCCAAGAACACTATGTTGAGAAAATTCTCAATAAGTTTTCAATGTTTGGTTGTAAGCCGGTCAGTACACCTTTTAATTCTAATTGTAATCTCAAGAAAAATAAAGGTAATAGTGTTCAACAAGTCAAGTATGCACAAGTTATTGGAAGCCTGATGTACTTAATGAATTGTACTCGTCCAGATCTAGCATACGCAGTGGGGAGATTAAGTAGATATACTCAAAATCCTAATAAGGATCATTGGGATGCTCTACACAGGGTTTTAAGATACCTTAAAGGCACAATTAATTATGGATTGATTTTTTGTGGATCTCCAACTATGCTAGAAGGATTTTGTGATGCCAATTGGATTTCAGATTCAGATGAATTGAAATCTACAAGTGGCTACATCTTCACTATGGGTGGAGGTGTTGTGTCTTGGAAATCTTCCAAGCAAACATGTATAGCTCGTTCCACTATGGAATATGAGTTTTTTGCCTTAAAAAAGGCTGGAACTGAAGCCGAATGGCTGAGACATGTTCTAATGGATCTTCCCATTTGGGAGAAACCTTCTACACTAGTGTTTATACACTGTGATAATCAAGCTGCCATAGCAAGAGCTAAAAACAAAGCTTACAATGGGAAGAGTAGGCATATTTGCCTACGTCACAATATTGTGAGGCAGCTTGTATGTGATATCATAATCTCAATGGATTATGTTAAGTCAGAATTAAACTTGGTTGATCCTCTGACAAAGCCATTAAGTCAACGACTAGTGAGCGATACATCAAGGAAAATGGGATTATGCCCATATCAGAAGTCGAAGTGATGGAAACCCAACCTTCATGAACGGTGATCCCGGGAAGAAGGTTCAATGGGAGAAACTAAGTCACTGGATGACAAAATGTGTTGTAATAAATGTATCTCATTCTTATGATGTAAACAACAATTGCAATATTTTAGTTGAATATACTTCTTAATGGATTTCATAGCCATTAATGGTGGTGTATATTTTCAATGTATACTTGATGAAAGTCCAACTATGTGAGTGTGGAGTGAGGCCGCTCCTGTTGAGATTCGGGCATATCTCTAGAGCACTCATGAATTTCCCTGTAGGCGCATGGCCTAAGGTGCCAAACTGTAAGAAAGGTACTTGATTTTATAAATATCATGCGAGTAATGTATCTCTAATCTGACAAAGGAGGAATTGTTTCAAGAACATAGTTCCACCAATCTTCTACATATTACATATATCTACTCAATGCTTTAGTTCAAAGAACTCAGTTCTACCAAAGCTTATGCATGCTATTTATTTAAGTTCTTCCAGTGGTCAACTCGATTTTTAGTTTGGTTTTGTTTTGAAATAGTTGGGGATTGTTGTGGCTGCTGTTGTATTTCAAAGCAAAAGTTTATAGTCCCACATTGCTTGCTTTGGAGACTTCTCTCCTATTCTTATATGGCTACTGGTCCATGTAATATTTGAGTAACAAAATAGGATATGGGCTTCACACGCGCATGGTGGGGCAACCCAAATGGGTTTGGGCCGGTCTGGTCCGAAAACCCTTTAATCAGGCGCGTCGGCACACGACGCATCCCGAGCGCAGGGGGGTGCAAATCCGGCCTCCCGGAGCCCCTTGTGCGGGCACGGCCCCGGCAAAGTTTTATCATTTACTACACTTGGGTTTATCCACAAGTGTCACATCTCTTGACATAGCAGATGTCCGTTGCCAACCTCTAGCCGATGTCTCTTCGGTTGACAACCGCTCGCATCCACTGATCCATCTCTGGGCTCCTATAAACCAAACGCTTTCCTTTTTTTTTTACACACGCAACAGAAACACTAGACACTATCTTTCCGTTCGTTGTTTTGCCACTGCCGCTTCTCTGGTGATCCTTGAAAGAACGATCAAAGACCTCTCGCCTGAGGAGGGATTTGCGGGTGCACGCTTCGCTCCTCTTGTTGTTGTATCCTGGGAGGGTACCCGCCGTGGATTACTACTGCACCGACGTTCGTCGTTGAGTAAGGCAAAAATACTCTTAAGGACAGTGCATTCCAGCACGCCTCAATAGTCTGGTATTACTTCTTGTTTACATTTCGTCTGTTTATTATCACCGTAGAACAACATCTCACATTACACATTTTTAGGCTTGAAGTTTCCACAAAATTACATCAGGTGATATCAGATCATGATTCATACAAGATGATTAGAAAGTATATGAGGCACATAAATCAATGACAATGTCGATAACTACCATTGGGGGTCATTTTGGTGGCAATGCTATTACCTAAATAGATATTTCTAATTCAAGGATATTTGATTGATGTTATTGTTTAATTATATATCCTGTCAATATTTATGGTGGAGCATGTCACACATTAACAAGGTCTGATATGTCCTGATCTCTAGAGAAATCATGCTTGAGCCCATTGGTTGTGAAATATCAAGACGATATGGACTCGTGCTATTCATTTTCAAGAGCCAAGTGATCATGAGGAGTACTTAGTCTAAAAAACATATTGACTAGTTTGAGATTTTAGTAGGACCAATTGATGGAAGATCTATTGACAAGAAACATAGATGGAGTAGTGGCATGGGGTGGTGTCATGAACTTGAACCGTGACATATGTATTTAGCTTGCAGGAGCATTCAAGTATGATACTGTGAAGTCAATATGTAGTTTCAACAAGTGCAGAGGAAAAGTTGTGAGTTATTGAATGGAGGAAGACCTGGTAAGGCCAACCATGCAGTACCATGAACAATTATGGCTCAAAAATGGTACAAATGTATGGCATTGAGGGCCAAAGAAATGAATGATGCAATTCCTCTAACCTTAAGTGATGGCAATATAATTTACCAAATTATACAACTTTAGGATCTCTCACATGGAAAATTAGGAAATCAAGCCTGGACACACACTCTATATTGTGCAAGGTGGAGCACTTTAGTGAATAAAAGAAGCTTCCTAGGGAGAAAGTATAGAATGAGAATGAGAGAAATTTTATTACAGAAGGATAAGAATCAATTTGGATACTATTGTGTAATTAATCTTATCCTATTGCTTAGAGTAATATATATTATCTTTAAAAAGTCAAATTAATATGCTTGGAATCCAAGAAATTATTTACTCTTATCTTATCCTCTTTCCCTTTTAGTTTTCCATTATCTTTTTTTTATCATTTCTAATATTCTAGCTATATTATCTTGTCTTGCCTTACGTGGTCTGGCCTATCTAGTACTATGAGAGTACAACTAATTAGATTTAAATATCATACGATATGGTGTGCCAACATATATCAATATTGTGTGTTAAAAGCAAAAGGCAAAAGATAGCTAAAAAGGTGATTGAACGAGAGTGGCAAACATGATTCGATAATATGCATAAGATTGAGAAAAATGACAATCTCTTAATCTTTTAAAGTGTGTTTAATAGAATTTTGTGTATTATTCATTATATCAATTCTCTTTTTAGATATCATATTGGTGGTTATTGTCTTTGTTGATGATGGTTGTTATTGTTTTTATTTTTGTATACTTAGGTCATACCTTGCATAACATACTTTTCAACATTGAAGTTTATATAAAAATCACTTCATATACAGGGGGAGTCTAGACACCCCTCTCCCAAAAACATCTACAAATAGCTAACAATCATTGAATAAAATGAAATGGCACAAAGATATGTAGGTGTTGCTTTGATAATAAGTCTAGATAGAGACTTTTCACCACATGTATGAACATAGGTTTTACTCTATTATTGTGGGTCAATTGTGGCCTTACCTAAGTAGGTTCCATGACACAAAAAAGTACAAAAGGAGTTCTGAATGCAATATTGTTTCTACCTTACTTGCATCTAGGCAACCCCGATTCAATATCCATCAAACCTTACTATTTGTTAGTAGAAAAATGGAAAAAGTTCACAAGAACATGAGGAAAGACATATATCCTTTCAATTCTTGTGTTATGATGGCATAGATCCTTTTTATTAGTATTCTTGAAAGTCATATTATGATGAAGTGGTAGAGATCTTTGTCTATCTTGGAATTCTTTTTGTCTTTATGTGTTTATTAGTTCTTATTGTTTTGAGTCTAAAACTCTAGAAGAACATGTGTAACATCCTCAAAATTTAAACTTATGAATGAATCCTTAATTGGTAACCTTAATTTTCAGACTTTAACTTTGGTGAACCAAGAAGAACCTAATGTAACTTGTAGATCTGAATGTCATGTTCAAAGCAAATTACAATACATCAAACAATGTCTTCTCTTTAGTATGATGATAGTTAATCTAATATCCTTTCACATGGATGTATAATGCACTATCTTTTTCTTATAGGTAACATATCATCATTAATAAGAATATGAACCTTAATTGGGGTAATTTCGTCAAATAAACTCAGTAGCTAAACCTAACCCTAATTGGCCATAAATAGAAGGTACACAAAGTGGGGGATCAATGATAAGACATTAAATATACATAGATGATACTAATTATATTCTTGAAATAGTGCATTATATGATCACCAATTTGGAAATATACCACATAACATTGTTCTAGACCCTATATTTGACTTGTGGGCCAGATTTGAAGTCAAACATACCTCGTTTGACCCCTCAAGTGAATTTGGAAATATTTCCTATAGTTTGAACCTCAAATATAATGATTATTTTGATTTCATAAATTTACTAATTCATTGATGTCACACAAAAGCAGAGTCGACAGTGACTCTCAGACTCTTAGTCCTTTGCGGGTTGGAACTCATATCCCCCTCCTGATGACTTGAGCTCGTAGGACTCTACAACGCCAGTAGTCCTCACCCCTCATGATCTCTCTCTCCATAACCCCTCGACACAAAGTGATTTTCTCCACATAGTCATCGCATCTAGTCAGATAACTCTATACTAGATATGATGGTGTCTTATGCCCTAGAGACTGTGGCCAACTAGGAATCTATCCACCCTCCCCTATTGTGATCTTTAGAGGACACCCAACCATACCTAGGCCTTCTCTATACAAGTATGCAATTGAGATTTATCGCAGGACATATAGAAATTCTACTTCACCATTACATCGCCCACCATTACCCCTTCTGATGATATCGTAGGAGCCACATAGTGCAGCAACAACAGGCTCGTCGACCTAGCATCTTCGACCACTGTGAACCCAAGGGAACCCATCAAGTGACCCACCGAGAGTCAGGGGATATTTACCATGCTTATCTTCTACCCGATTTGAGGTATTCACGATACATAGTTTTCCCCCATTTTTGCATCTATTTCTTGGCTTTAATGATAATTTCAGTGATCTAGTCATTCTTTTAAATCGCGTTTGTTTCTATCTTTATCGTCATCCTCTAATGACCATCGATGTCTATTTTGATCGAGCTTTTTTCCCTTTGGCATCTCCGGTAGCCTAACACTTGTCTCTACCATGGCGGCGACAAGTGTACAGGCCTCCAGACACCACACAACTCCTTCAGGGTCTCATTGAGACCACAATTTCTCCTGGACGATGATGATGCACTTCCCTGGAAAGATTATAGCCAAGTTTGTACCTTGCGGTGATGGTTTTTCCCTCAAGCTCGAACTCTAGAGGGATGAGTGTATCATTGGTATCGAGAAGATGTTGATGGCATAAAGTACTATTTTGCCCCCATGATGTTAATTGTTCAGTCACACCCTCATGGGCATTTTTAGTTTTAGCCACCGGATTATCTATTGATCGCAAGTAAGAGCCCTGGCCAAGCGTTCGGCCATGATTGGGCCAACTAAGCAGGGCCCGCAAGCACTATTGGTTATTTGTTTCCTGGCTGGATTTTCTGTGAGTTTCTATTGGTCAGAACCTTTAGAAATTCATGGAAATTTCTGCAAAGCTCGGATGTAGACGAACCCTACATGAATTTTGCTCAGTTTTTTGAGATCTAGATGATAGACTAGGTTTCTCTACATGTCTTTTTTGTTTTCACAAAGCATCGGACATAGTATAATTGGGGTTTAAAGAAACATGAAACCCTAGACATCAAGTTAAGAATTATTCATTAATGGATGTTAATTGATACAATAGGAGAATTAAGTCCAACCAACTCAAGGATGCAATTAGGATTTTAATCGACCTAAGAAGTGCAAATAAGATCTTCTCTAGGAGAGAGCTAAGTAGGTTCATGTACTTTGAGTATTTCACATTGATTTTCATCACCTTATAATTATTCAGATGGTCAAGATGAGTTATATGCATAGTTATGTGTTTCAAGTAAAATCTTAACTGCATGAAATATCCCTTAAAGTTATTGGTTTAATGTTATGATTCAATGTTATTTCAAAGATTTAGATCATGTTCATGTGGAATCAGTTTGAGTAATTATTCTAAGATAATGATGAATCATGTCATGGGTTGAATTATTTTATCCTCATCATGTTAATGTTGATCCTATGGGCCTTATGAGCACTATTAGTGCATAAGTATTTAGGATACTTTAATCAACCACCAAGATTAAATTATGTGAATCCAAATCTATTGTTAAATTAGTTTCTACTTTTCTTTATTTCCAAGTTATTATGTTGTTATGATAATGCTCAATGCCTCTTACTCTAACGTGGTTTTATTGCATGCATGGCTGGGGGCGCAATGCCCGTAGGTACAAAGCAAGTTCCAGGAAAGGGTCATATGAGGGTTAGCTTAAGGAGTAGGTAAAGTTTTCCAAAAGACATATATGGTGGGGTGCCATCTACAATATAAGATCCTAAGGTTTATGGACAAGTTCATGTATAAATAATGTTCAATCATGTTTAGTTAGTTAGTTTGAATTCAAGAACTCAACTGTAAACAATGTATGAATCAAGTTCAATTTTAATGCATGGTGTTTCATTTATCTTTTTTCTATGAATATCATGTTTTGTAATGTTCCTTTAAGACATGTGACCCATGTTATAGAAAACATAGGGTTTTCTTCCACTGACGTATATATATGCTTGGAAGGGCGTTACAACATATATCTTATTCTTTCTATATTGCTTATGTTATCATCTCTATAATTGTATATTTACAAATTGATACCTACTCACATCTCAAAAACATATGTATCTAGTTATTAACCAGACAACCCTCTTGGATGTTTTTAGAATAAAAATGATATAGTGTTGTGTAAAAGACTTTGAAAATTTTACATATATAAAAATACACATAATTCATGCTTTTCTTGTTGTTACTATAAAGTGTTTTGGATGTTGAGTATAATCTGAACATGTAATGGGAATAAATATACTTATAATTCTTTTTTCTAATATACTTATAATTCTTAATAGGTATACACCACTTAAAATAAAAAAAAATCCTAGTCATTGTGTATCTATTTTGATGATAACTCATCTAACTCAACCCCCACAGTTCACCTTTATGGATCCATGAGTGGTAATGGTATTTGCCTTTTCATAAGCTTTTTTTAGGTTTTGTGGTTTTTCTCCTTTGTGGGAGAGTCATTTGCTTCCAACCTCATCTAGGGCTCAAATGTTGACTCATATTGGTTTTGTGGCTTTCTATACGCCTTTGCATGCTAAGTAGAACTTCCTTTGGATCATCATTCTTGAACTACCTACGTACCATAGAGACATACTCGAGTTGAAGAAACCCCTTTATAAAATCTAGTTTCATTAACATCTTAGACAAACTATTGTAAAAAATCTAATTCTCTTTCCAACATGACTCTTTATAATATATCAGGCGTGTTTATGATCGTCAGTGGTGTAGTGGTCATTTCTTACTCTTTATGTAGATGTTGTATAGCTTATGACTATCTAATTTGATATGTTTTTCTTGAAAAAAATAGTGAACACAAGTTAAAACCTATTGGGTTGGTCTAAAAACTAATTGTAATATGATTATTATACAATTTTCTGGGAACTACGTATATTTGATTGCATGTGGAAGCAAAAAAATTGAGAAAACAATGTCTGCCTAGAAGTAAGCATGTGTATAAATTGGTGCAACTGGACTGCACTGAGGGGCATGTTTGGTAGGGTTAACCTAAATGACAAGTGAGAGTTCTTTGTACATTTTACTATGTGAACTCACACAACTTCCCCTAACTACACTAGAGCTAGAATTTGATTGCAATCCATTTTTGCAGCCTAATCCTAATGTCATTTCCCTCTTTCATTGGCATGCCATTGTGTATGTTTATGTGTCTACTGCAACTGTAGATAGATAAAGAAGAAAATACACACTTCCATGATGTAAACACCTCTCTCAGTATTGCAATGGGGCCATAAAATAAGCAAATCCGAAGTGAAAACTACAATATTTATTGGTGAGAGAAAATTTCCAAGAAAAGTACATAGCAGTGTACACAAACAAATCAAGATGTTGAATTTAAATCATGTCCAACCAAACATACTAGATATATTTCATGTATTGTACATGTTTGAGAATATTAGATTGCTTTCAATATTGTAAATCTAATGTTGCATTACTTTATTAGATTAAGTAAAAATAGGTATTAGATTAGATTTAACATGTAATTAAATTTTGAGTAAGTTAGATATAATAGACATATGTTGAATTAGTTTTTAAGTAATGTAAAAGTAGACATAGTGTTAAGGAAGAATAAGACTAGTATGAAAAGGACCAAAGGATGAAAGTAGGAAGAATTTTTTTTTCCAGTGTCAACAATGTCACAATGTGGAACCCTCTCAGTGTTGCATTAGAGAAATCATGTCCTTCACCTCCTTTAAAATTTCTTGTTCTACACTACAAAATATATCAACCAAAAGATAGCATGAGTACAGAGATTGATAGGAATCGACTCCCACTTTGACAATACATGTTTTTTTTGTAACCCAGGAGACTCGTAAGGTGCACCGAGACCAACCTGGGGAGCTCAACCCCATCTCGTAAGGATCGTAGCCCATTAAGTCACGCAGAGGCTGGCTGTGCTACGGGGGAAACAATTCCAAACACCACCAACAGGGGGATTCGAACCCAAGACCCTTCATGAGGGGTCCCGCGTTGCAACCACTTGAGCTACTGCTCACCGACCTTTGACAATACACAGAACTTTGTTACAGTAAAAATTCTAAATTAGTATTTCCAAAATAATATTTAAGCAACCTTATGAGGAACTTACATATATAGTATGAAAAGAGGAAAATATGTAATGTAAAAAAAAAATTATAGTCAACCCCTCAGAAATCCTTTCATATAGCGTAATGAAAGTACACATAGAACATATTCTCATTTATAAAAATAAATAAAAAAGTGCATCTAGACCCTTTTGTTCTCTAGCACGGGTGTCTTATTGGGATATATATAAAATAATTTGTGAGTGAAAAAAATACACAATACATTCTATATTCTTTTATGTATTATTATAATACAAAGTCTATTTTATAATTCAAGAAAAATGGTAGAAATAAATATAGAAAAAACCCTCCATGATGTTTCTTATATGGTATAGAGAACATGGAACTTAATCACTAGTACACTCTCAGGGATATATGAAGATTCCGTCAAAGTTTGGCACGACTCATTAAGTTGGTGTTCAAAGTAGAGACCCAAATCATGTATGAAAATGGGTTAAATTTTTCTCAAGCATGGGTGACTGTTAAGCATGGTATACACACTGAAACCCCCCTAATTATCTCACCTATCATATCTCAGACCAAATCCTTCCTCCCTGATCCCTCTACACTTGCTATGCTCACAGCCAACACCTGCACCATGTCTACAACATATTTCTTAAATTTGACCTCCTCGTGTAAAAACTCACTACTAATTACTTACCTCATCATTACCTCTCTCCTCTCCACCTATTAATTCCCTTGTATTTTAATTTCTACAACAATCAATACTCTTTTTGCTTCCCTTCTATACTCTATTACTTCCCTCATCACTCCCCAATATATCCCTCCTCAGTTCCTTCCTATCCACCATCACTTCTCTGATCATTTTTCTCATTTCATCTGTAACTTACTTACTCACTTTGGAAGGTAGGGTTTGTTTCATTTTGTCATTTCATGAACGTTTTGGTCAATTTATGTCTTATTTTTATCACATAGTGTCTCATTTTGGTCAAATTGCACCTCATTTTGGTCACTATGCACCTCATTTTGGTCACTGCGCGCCTTGTTTTGGTCCATTTGTGCATCATTTGTCCACTTTATGCCCAGTAAAACCCAATTTGGTCACTATATACCTCATATAAACCACTTTGCACCTCATCTTGGTCAATTTACACATGTTTTAGTGTGCCTCGTAAAAATCTCATTTTGGCTAGCTACGCCTCATTTTGCACTTAATTTTAGTACTTACACCTCATTTTTCTCAATTCTCTCTTTAGTCACTTTGTATCTGGTAAAAATATACCATTTTGGTCACATTACACCTTGTTTACTCACTTTTTTGCATCATAATGGTCAATATGTGTCTCATTGTGGTCACTTTGTTCCTAATTTAACACTATTGCTCCTTTTCCACCATCATTTTACTCCTTACTTTCGTCCTCACTTAAATACTCTCCCCTGACATCCCTCCTCTCACTCTATTACTTCTCTCCTTAGTTTCCTCCTCTCCACTCATCACTTCCCTCCTATTCCCTCCTCAATTTCCTCCTCACTCCCATTAATTCTACTCTCACATGTTGTCTCTCTCTCCATTACATCTCTCCTCACAAACATCATCATCACTTCTCTCCTCTCCCTCTTTTACTTACATTGTAACTTCTCAAATCTCATTCTATTATTTACCTATTCACATCCTTCCTCTCACTTTATTACTTCCCTTCTCAATTCCCTCCTCTCCCTATATTACTTCAATCCCTCCTTACTTCCCACTTTACAATCATCATCATCAATTTCCCATCTCACTCTCTTACTATCCTTCTCTCCCTATTTTACTTCTCTCCTTATTTTTATCCTCTTCACCCATCAGATCCCACCTCTCTTGCATTACTTCCCTACTCATGTTCACACTTATTCATTTGGGTCTCACTTTTCACCTATACCCCCATCACTTCCCTCATTTTCTCCCTTTACTTCCCTTCTATTTTAGTTTTTTGCTCTCCCAAAAATGGTCTACTCACTCTCTATCCCTCATTTTCTCCCTCTCACACTCATTCTTTCTCTAGACATCATGTCTTCCATCCATCTGTCACCTAATAAATACCTTGGCATTCCAACCCCACAAAATGACATTTTCTTCTAGAAACTTCTCAAAATCCAAAAAAACCACCAATCCCTCAACACATAACCCGCACGTGATGGGATCTCATGTGTGAGATAAATATTTGTGCATGGTATGACAAACTGGACATGCCATCAACCGCCATAACCAACCTAAGAGCACATGTGAAATTTTCAACCTAATCCTTCTCACTTTCATGGAATGACTATCCATGTGGAGCGACTGCTCAATGCACCAGGACCACTATATTCTTCCATGTGCTTTTCTATTCTGTGACGATCTATATAAGGAGGTATATTGTCTCTCAAAAATCAATATGTCCCTACACACGATGGGTACAAAAGAGGGGAATCTGATGAGTGCATGTTCTATTTTTTATGTAAACGGTGTGTTTCTCTTTCTCATTACTATGTAAAGATGTACAGGTGAAGTAACAAAACTACCCAATCTATGAAAAGGTGGGGACCAAAAAGGAAAAAAAAATTGTACAAAAGATCAAAGAAAACTATGTACATAGGCTACTCATATCTGTATGGAATCTCAACCAGATAGCATCACGATTACTTCCAGAGCCACTGAAGACCCTCAAATTTCCCTCAAGGCACAACTAGTAGATTATGGCAATGGAAGCTAATTTCTGCTCACCATCAAACTTCATAAGGTCATTTAAACCTTGAGGAGCCATTCCAAACATTTTTTTGAAGCTACACCATATTTTAGAACTAAGGGAACAAGGAAAGAATAAATGGATTATATCTTCCTCACAGCTCATACCAAAGCAACATTGAGAAGACAAGTTGATCCCAATTATTTTCAAATAATCCAAAGTAGGTAGCCAAAAAAGGAAACACTTAAGAAATCCCAATTCCTTGAAATATATATTTCTTCCAGATCCAAGAAGATCACATCACCTGTGAATTCCCCTTTCTAACTATATTCCAGCCATTATGAAGTCGAAAGGAAGTGCTACCTATGAATTTAATATGAGCAGTACCAGCAGCATGTTTAGGAAGCTTACTTAGGATATTAATAACATGATCACCACCCCTAATATCTGGGAAGCACTACTCACCATTCACCAAGTAGGATTTAACTTTGCAGACATCACTCTGTCCATAGCGCAAGATCAAATGATGATCACACAAATAAGCCAAAGATGTTTGGTGCGATAGTCTAGGATCCTTCCAGAACAAAAATATGTCACCCCAAAACAGAAATCAATATTAATCTTTGGTAGACTTCTATATTTAAGAAACATTTTCCACAACCATGAAGAGTTAGAGTTACTCTCCACAATCCAAATAGATTCATTTTGAATGTACCTCTCGTGCAACCACTTCACCCATTAAGATTCTTTAAAACTAGCCACATCTCATAGATTCTTAAGCACATAGGCTTTAGACCAGTCTTCCACAAACCTAATTCCAAGCTCGCCTTCTAATTGAGGCTTACAAATAGTATCCTAGGACACAATATGAATATGCTTCTGCTTCTCATTATCATTCCATAAGAAATCTTTCATTATGTTCTCTATCTCCAAAGTGACATTCTTGGGTAATGGGAAAGCCACTGACTAGAACATGTGGTATGAGGCAGGAATAGAAATAATTAGTTCTACCCTACAAGAAAAGGATAGCATCCTACATTTCCAAGAATCTAATTTTTTCCTTAGCTTATCCAAAATGGGGGCACACAAAGCTTTAGTCAGCCTACCTGTTAAAAGGGGAAGGCCCAAGTAACAGATAGGAAGACTGCAAGGGGAAATATTCAAGATAGTGCATAACACCTCACTATTATCCACACCCTTACTAAAGAAAGCTTGACTCTTCAGATTATTAAGTCTGAGGCCAAAAATCTTCTAAAAAAGAATGAATATATTAGAAATAGCATGCACATTTAAGAGGTTGGATTTGGAAGAAACCAACAAACCATCAACAATATAATATGCGAGACTATAAAGATCCCATAGGCTTTAAGAGGAGACAAGAACCCATCTTTGACATGAGAATTAAAAAGAGAAGATACACTCTGCATAGCCATGACAAAAAGATAAGGGGCCAAAGGGTCCCCTTGTCTTACACCATTAGTAGCATGAAAAGAAGGAGATGGAGATCCATTAACGTGAACCTAAAATGAGGTTGTGTCAAAGCAAATAGAAATCCAATAGAACCAACAGTCAAGAAACCCCATTTTCTTAATAATGAAAAGAATATAGTCTCTTCGAATAGTATCATAAGCCTTAGAAAAGTCCACCTTCACACATAATTTGCTACCCCAGTAGGAAAGGAACTCAACAGTTCATTAGACAAAACAATAGAATCCCCTATGTTCCTCCCTTTAATCAAAACAGCTTGATTCAAATCAATAAGGCCAGACAGAACTTCACTGAGCCGATTAGCTAGAATTTTAGCGATGATCTTAAACATCTCATTACATAAAGAAATAGGTCTAAAATCATTAAACGAAGGGGCTCCAAGAACTTTAGGAATGAGAGTACTGAAAGACTTGTTTCACTCCCCAAGTAGTTTACCAGATTCAAAGAAATTGAGAATAGCTTTGATAACATCTTCACCTATAATATTCCAACAAGACTGAAAAAAGAAAGCATTCAGCCCGTTAGGGCCAGGGTCTTTGTCACCATTCAAACTTATAACTACTTTTTCAACCTCCTCCTTTGTTACCAATCTTCTTAGATCATCAAATTGGTCACTAGAAATTGAGGGAATATGCCAAGAATTATCCCAAATAACTTGATCAGTCACAATGGAATTAAAGACACTAGAATAACATTGAATAATATGATTAGTGATCTCTTTAGGATCTTTAAGAACTCTATCCTCATCATGTAGCACATAGATATTGTTGTGTATTCTTCTTAATTTTAGAGAGGCATAGAAGAAAGTAGTATTCATATTCCCTTCCTTTAACCACAAAACCATCGATTTCTGTCTTATGAAGGCCTCCTCTTCATTGATGGCTAATGTTGCTTTTTTTCTAGATTCTATAAGATCAATATGAAGAGATTCATTAAAGGGTTGCGATTCCACTTGCCTTTGTAGCATAATATCTTTAGCTTCTAGATCCATCATTGTAGTAGAGAAATTAGAAACAAATTTTGTATTCCAATTTATCAAATCAACAATGAAAGAGTTTAACTTTCTATAAATCCTTAGCATCGGTGCTCCCCCAGGGTAAGAGCTAGACCAAGACTTTTAAACAACATCCAAAGAGCTTGGTTGTCTTACCCATGCATTAATAAATCTAAACGGAGCTCTACTCCTCTTATAAGAATTTAGATGAATGACTTGAATGCAATGGTCACTTACCAAATTAGGAACCATCTCCCCCAACAACGAAGGAAAAAGCACCATAAAAGGAAGGTTACAAAAGAACTTGTTGATTTTTGAAAGGGTGCTTCTACCTGTCATACTCTTGCTATCCCATGTGAAAAAGTTACCTTTTAGAGAAACCTCTATGAAACCTATTGTAGAAAGGGAATGATTGAAGTCCTCCATACTCCTAGAAGATGGGGGTGGTTTCCAATCTTCTCATTATTATATCTAACCACATTAAAATCGCCCATGATGCACCGAGGAGCAGAAGAAGAACAAAATTGATTAAGAGAGTTCCACAAATGAGATCTATCAGAGTCCCCATTTTCTCCATAAACTGTAGTACCAAAAGAAAACTATAGTCACCTAGCGACATGTCATAGTGCACCATCTATTGATTCTCAGATATTTCATTAACAATTAACGAGGGATTCCTCCACATCAGAATAATTCGACTATATGAGTAGAAGTCAGCATTAGAAATGTAATTAGCACCTAACCAAAACATCTCAATCATAGAATCAACATCATTTTTTGTAACTCTTGATTCTAAGATAGCATACACATCAACTTTATTCTTCTACATTTCCTTCTAAACGTGAGTGAGCTTGTTGTGAATGCCCCTCACATTCCAAGCAACAAAAGTAATAGGACTAACCATTGGGATGAGTGGAAACAGACCTTGAGCCTCGTACACCATCACTCAAGTTTTACCTTGAACCATCTGCACCATCATTCAAATTTTCTAGCATCCAGACTCTATTTGGAGAAAATTGAATGTTGTTCAAAGTGGAGATTGGCTTGGTATTAATTTGAGGAGGAGACTTGGATTTCCTCTTGTTAACCTCCCACACCGGTGAGGGAATTAGAGTGATTAAAGGAGATGTAGCTTTCCCCTTCATAGTAGCCAGAATGTCAGATGAAATAGTTTCTCCCACAGATGAAATAGTTTCTTTCATAGACATTTCCTCAAACACCACATCACCAACAACTTTCTCAACTACATCACAGAAGATTTCCATCTCCTCAATAATATTCTCAGTATATCCTTTCAGAACCCATTTGGTCATCTTTTTAGCCTTAGAATTAGCTGACGCCATAGTTCTCTGGACAAAAGGATCAGGTTCATGGTCAAAATTACCACATGATCTACATTTTTCCAGCTCCCATTCATATTCAGACAAAATATTATTAGTGTGACCATCATCACTTTGGATTTCAAGACTCTTAGGGAAAGAGAAATCCATAAGAATGATCACTTGCATCCTCATGTACTCCATCCTGGTAAATTCTGAAGTGAGCTTATCCACCTGCAACGGTTGGCTCAAGATAGAGCCTATCCTATTGAACATCTCATAGTCCCATAATTCTAGTGGCATATCATGAACCTTCAGCCATATTGGAATTTTTGACAATCTAAGCTTCTCAAAAGGGTCCCCTCTTTCCCATTTTTTTGTTATTAACATTTTACCAGCTACAAACCAAGGTCCCTTTTCAACAGTAGTATTCAGATCATCCTCATTGGAAAATATGACAATGAAGAATCCCTTTTGACCTGACTTCAATTGACCCCTTAACCTTCCATATCTGAGTGAAATGGTGAATGGAAACCATCCAGTGTGGATCCAAACCAACTACATATCCCGCCGCCGTCAGTTTCCATCTCTTCAGATTTTTCTCTGCAATGTTCTTAGGATAGACAAGCTTCCCATCCACCAACTCTTCATCCATCTTGGAAAGCTTCCCTGGTGCATTGTTGTCCTTCATAGCAAGCATATCTACCCATCATTTGGTTGATGGTACAACCTGGATCGAGGAGAACCCAGATGAGGACTGCTTCACACCCCCTCTCAACACTAAACCATTACCAACACTCGTCTTCGCTCTACTACTAGTGGCGTATGAAGGTGGAGATATGTCATCGTTTGCCACAAAAATCACTGAGATCGCACCATCTGTCACATGATTCTTCACTCTGCCAGTCATCTCAGAATTCTTGTGGTTTTATCAAGTACTTACTTTATGAGGAGAACCCATATGAGTGCATTTTTTTTATAAACCTCATCATTCATTCACCAACAAATATAAAACAAATAATATACATGCATACACTTTCCATAGGAAACAACCAGTGAAGACACAAGGGGGGAGCACCAAGACTGTCCAAAGTAAGCATATAAAAAGGTGGGAACTCTTCATTGACACCTCATAGAGTGAACTGGTAACATCCAATTTTGTGGTGTTTCATGCTTATTTTGTCCTTAATTTACCTCCTTTCTGTAGGCTTAACCTAACTTTCCTTCAATACTTTCCCTTTATACTTAATATGCAATAACTACTCCATTTGTTCAGAAACACCATGTATCCATGGTCATCTTATGACAAGATATGGCCTTGGTCATAGGATCCACTATAATAGGCCTTCCATCGATTGTCACAATCAAAGATGTCATCTTCTTCACCTTCAAAAGGTAGGGGCGCACCAAACACCTACTAAATAAGGAACTAAAGGCTCACCTAATAGTGGCCCTACTGAGTGCCATGTCTTGAAGTCCACAGATAAGTCGACTGATGGCCAAGATAGGCACCATCAATTGAAGGATAACCAACCGACATTTCCTATCGCTGGCTCAAATGGGCACCCATAGACTGAGAGGGTCCAACAAGCTTTCATCTTCTATGGAACATCGACGTATGACTAGTGAAGGTTTGCAGACTATGCCAACTGATGGTTTGCCAACAAGCTTGCCTACCAAATGTATTGCTCCAAACAACCTCCACCCTGTTAGTTAAATGCATTTGACCAAAGGCACATGCTAAGAGGACTTGGGGCCCATGTAAAGCTCATCTATGAATGCCTCGAGTTCCACATCAAAGTCTATAAATAGCACACCCCATGCTAAGAAGAAGGGGTCCCTCATCACTTGCCTTGAAGATGAAATGTTTACATCTCTGCTCACCGTTGAACTTTGAATGGGTGTCTGAAGCTCCATCAGTTCACAACAATCAACGATGAGATTTTGAATTTAATGTGTACCTTCACCTTCCCAAAGCAGGACTCGAAGCCCCTCCTCCAGAGAATAAGAACTAATGAACTGCTAAAGATAATAAAAAAGAGCTCATCATAGGCAATCCATTTAAAAGAGTATAGACGAGGGCTGCTTTAAACAAAGAACAATCGAACTACGTCTTCATATCCCAACCTAAGCTAAAGAATGTCAAATAATCTCTTGAGGATGATGATTAGATCATAGCCATGCAAAAAGAACTTGAAAAATTTGAGAAGAACAACGCCTATACTCTAGTGCTTAGACCAAGGATAGAAAGATCATTGGCACAAAGTGGGTCTATAGGAACAAGATTAACAAAGGTGGTAAGGTGGTAAGGAACAAGGAAAGGTTAGTAGCACAAGGACACAATCAACAAGAAGGTATAAATTTTGATGAAACTTATGCTCATCTTCCTATACTTGAATCCATTAGAATGCTCTTGCTATTTCTAGTCAACAAAATTCTTAATCAAATGGATGTAAATAGTGCATTTTTTAATGGAGAAATAGAGGAGGAAGTTTATGTGGCTCAACCTCCTGGATTTGAACATGACAAGCATGATAAACATGTTTATCTATTACAAAAAGCTCTTTATGGACTCAAACAAACACCTAGAGCTTGGTATGTGTAATTAGGAAACATATTAATTGATAATGTTTATGTCTTGGGAAATTTAACTCTACTCTTTTTTTAAATCATACTTCTAAAAATTTATTAATCATTCAAATTTATGTTGATAATATTATTTTTAGTGAGACTAATCATGATCTTTGCAAGGAGTTTAGTTGTCTTATACAGATTGAATTCGAAATAAGCATTATCAAGGAGCTCAATTTTTTTCTTGGAATTCAAATCAAGAAAACAAAACATGGAAACTTCAAAAACCGAGGCAAGTACACTAATGAAATCTTGAAGATCTTTGGGATGGAGAACATACTCCCAAGTGCAACACCACAAAAATTGACAAAGATGAAGAAGGTGAAAAGGTAGATGAAAAGCTCTATAGAGGTATGACTAGTAGCTTACTGTATCTAGTTGCCACTAGAATAGATATAATGTTTAAAGTATGCTTGTGCATTAAATCTAAATCAAGAGCTAGAAAATCTCATCTTTTAGTTGTTAAAAGGATTCTAAGGTACCTTGTCAAAATTCCAAATTTTGGACTATGATATCATAAGTCAAGGGACTTTACTATTACAACCTATAGTGATGCAGATTATGTGGGGTGCTTAGTTGAAAGAAAGTGCACACGTGATACTTTCCTCCTCCTCAGACCATGTTTAGTTTCTTGGTTTTCTAAGAAGCCAAACATTGTGGCTCTTTCAACTACCGAGGCTGAATACATTGTAGCTGAAAATTTTTGTGCCCAAGTCTTATGGGTGAAAATAGTTCTCTAAGACTTTAATATTTTCTATGATGTTTTTACTATATATTGTGATAGTAGTATTGCAATTTATTTGTCATAAAATCCGATAATGCATAGTAAAGATAAACACATAGGGGTCTTCCATCATTTCCTTTGTGACCACATTGCTAAGAAAGGCATACAAATCACATATGTGGACACAGAAAATCAATTTTGTATATTTTTACTAAACTTTTAGCCAGAGAGAAATTTTCTTTCATTAGATAAAAATTTCTTATTATTTCCTTTGATGATAACACTATGCCCTCTAGCTAAGATGTTCATATTTTCTCTATGTTGTTGCTAAAAAATGCTTATCATATGCTTCTTTTTTCTCAAATTGCCAAGTCTTTAATGTCTCATTTTGCTCGAATTAGTTTTTTTTAAATGCTTGTTTTATCACAAAATAGTAGCCCATAATGATTAAAAAGTGTCTATATTTTCTTAAAATACATGATAGGCTAGAAAAAATGTAATTATACAATGCTAGGACCCTAGAAATAAATTTCTAATCATTGTGACAGACCTAGTTGTCAACTGAGTTTGTCCTATGGGTAACTCGACTAACGGACTTCCTGATGACAGAATTAGACACAACATTGGTTGAGTTACTCAAGTCACAAAATCAACCGACAACATCATGTTGTGTTTGATAAGTGGGTTTTGTTAGTTGATTCTCTTCCTCTCAATGTGAAAATGTCAATCAACAATCCTTTGTTATAGTTTTCCCTCAAATCCTAGATCTCTCCCTACCCCTTTCCCATCCTATATCGACCTGAATCCTCTCCCCTAACCCAACCTTAGGCCAATTTAGGTGGTTTTGATGATGTTTGAGCTTCTCTTTTTCCTATTGAGATCCATTTTTGTCTCTCTTTCTCCTAGTGATCATTCTCCATGGCCACAAGAAGGAAGAAGAGAAGCTTCTCAACTAGGAACCCTACCTTAACTCCTACCTCCTAGATCTTTGTCAATGAGGGAGCCTCCTTCATACACCAACAAGTTGTTAACCGCTACAAAGAGATCCTACCTCATGCCCCTTTCCCCTTCTGACTCACAGTGGAGTCAAGAGATGAGTTCTTATCAGAAATAATTGATCTTTTCATGAGACAATGCCTTGCTTCTCTATGTGTTGAGTGATATTGATTCTTTAATTCTAATGCAAGAATGAAGGCGGTCCATGAGTTCTATGCCAACTTGACATGGAAATACACCACTCTTGTTCCTACACCTAGCGCCAAAACTATTCTTACATCCACAGTTATTGGGACTAGGATCACGATCTCTAAAGATGACCTTAATTGTTACTTGATTGGAGCAAATCTGACATCTAATTGGATGTCTACCTACCCAAATCATCTAGACCTACTCTATCCTGATGACCTCTATAAAATCTTTGAATCCCCTTTGTAGGTATATAATATTCACAAAGCTTTGAAAAATCCTGACCTACCCTTTAGGAAGAAAGCTATCTTACCCTCTTCCTCCATGGACCTACTATCATGTATCTTTGCCATAATAGTTAAGTGCACTATCCATCCAAAGAGAAATCAAGCGGGCATTGTAGAGAACTCAACGATGATTGTGTACTATATTCTTAAGGGTAATATAGTCAAGTGGGCCTAATACTTTCTTCAACACATGGCCTGCTTTGTTTCTTGAAAGAACACATGTGACTCCCAACCTCCCTACCCCAATTTTATTTGTGGTATATTTCATTCCACCATTGAAAAATCAGTCTTTGAAGACTTGAACTATCCCGAATATGGATAAGATGTGTGTATCAGTGAGACCACGATTTTGAATTCATCCCACTCATCTAGATCCTTCTTCCTGGTGCCTCTTCCTCTGCCCAGCCTCCTCGTTCACCACCTCAACCTACTAGAATTTCCTTTTCCAACATCAAATGAGATGGGTTACATGATGTACCAAAAAGCCGACAATATGTAAGTTTAGGAACATCTTCACCGAGATTTAGTTCACATCATGTCTAACATGAACTTAACCTACCCTCAGCGATACCCACCACACCATCCTTCCTTCTCTACCACTGATGTGCCACTTATGCCTATGATCAGTTTTACCCTACTCAGTAGTATGCTTCTTCTTCTACACCTCCTGATTATGGTTATGGACCTCCATCTACTTTCACACATCTACGACCAAGTGCCACTCAATTACTTGCACTTCCACCTCACGCTTCCTCTGTTGTGCTTGTTGGTTTTGACTGGGTGTTTACACCCGACTTTAAGCAAGCTAAGGCTTTGTTTGCTTGTGACATGTCCTGGGAAGAGAAACATCATTAGTGGGAAGCTACTTGCTCCTTTTCTCCTAATGAGGATGAGGAGATGATTGAGGAAGTTGATGCTGAGATAGAGGAATTTGATGATGATGACACAGATTGTGAGGTTGCATGTTCTGATCATGATGGACCTGATGATGGAGATGATGCCACTACTACTCTTAATACTTATGCACACCTCGTGAAAGCCAATGATGAAAACTGTAACCCTATGAATGAAGAGATTGACTTAGATGATCAAGATATTTAGTTCTTAGGTCTAAGTTTGCAGTGGGCACCAGTATGTGTGGCTATTATTTTTATATCTCCATTCTTTTCTTTGTTGGTTACTACTTTCTTATGTTTGTAACCTTAATCCTTTGTGGCATAAACTCTTTGATATACCACTATTTGATTTTTGGTTTATGCACGTCTATATTTTAATTAAAAGTTAATGTTCTTAGTTCTCTCTAAATAGTTTATGCTTGGTGCTTGTATATGATGCTTATGAGTTGAAAACAACCAGACCTAACTCTTGTATCCCCTACCTTTTTGTTATGAAAAGGCGGAGAAATAGCTTGGAACCATAGTGAAATTGATTGAAAATTACATATATGTTTCCTTTTGAAAATTGCATAACTTATATATGTGGTGTTTGTGTTCTTGGAGGAATTAACCTCACAGGTGAAGGTAAGCATAATTTGAGAGGGGCAATTGGTGGTATGTATTCCCAGAGAGACAATCATATGACGATTGTAATGGCATAATATATAAACGATTTGATTATTAATAATAGTCAATATTTCAGTTTATTTATTTTTATTCAATTAGGAGATAATGAGGCAAAACAATAAATGTCTACAAAATGATATTATTGAATGATGTATGTCTTCAAGTAAATGACTTGAACAATGAGATCATACTGATGTTAAGAGTATATACATTCTCATTACGTCCCTAGTCGATTGTTATTGTTGAAGGCAAATACACAACAATAACACATAAGACTAGAGTGTGTGTTGGTTGATGACAAAATTTCATTAGTCGTGATATGTGATATCAAACCAAAGACATAGATACATGTTAGAGAACAGTGTATCAGGCAGACCCTCCATGAGATTAACACTTGGAATCCATTGCAATAGTAGCCATAGTCATCTCTCATAGTATAAGTGGTGATTGTGGTTTTTAGAACTGAAGCCACTACACTCAACACATGTCGTTCAATATACCTTGAAATCATCAAACGTAATCCTAACTAAGGGTTGCCATAATGGTGATGATTGGGTGACTATGAAACATGAGGACTAACTGTGAGTTATGTATATGGGACTTGTCCCTCCTACAAGAGTATGATATTTGAGTCCTCTTGATTATCAAGATTGAGAAATGCATGGCCATGCACATGTGAGTCAATATGTGATATTGAGCTTACATATATCTTAGACAATATACTCTGGTTCAAGAAACAAGATTGAATGTTGAAGAGGATGACACTTTGTGCCTCAAGTTCAAACTGGATATCACTGATAAAGGAACTATACAAACACTACAACACCAAACACATATTGTAGGTTGAAGTTGTTATCCAACTTTCCATTCACGTGGGTAGTAATGATGTGTGACTAGGCACCATCCTTTGCTTGTGATATCGTAAAGTAGTTATGGACATTCATTGACAATGTGATATGGGACCTATAGGGTCATACACATAGGTCATGACCTACAAGAGAGTTTTGATCTTGAATGGTGATTGGATTGATTACTAAATTATTTAGGTATTCAATTCAAGCAACAAATCAATTGACTGGACTCCCAACTAATTGACTCATGTGATTAAATGGTCAGTTGGAGTGTCACATTGATTGGATACTGATTTAGCTAAGTTCTTTCAGAATAGGGGAGTGAACCGACCAGTTCACATAGTGAACTGATCGGATCAACTCAACCAACCGATCGGTTGGAGTCGCAAGATGATCGTCCCGCAGGGTGAGTCAACTAGTTCATGGAGATTTTTGATTGCATCAAGGATTAGTGCTGACATCATGTTTGCATTAGTTGTATTGCAATTTGCTAATTCATATGCAATTGGGAAACATGTGGAATTGACTGGTTCGACAAGTGAACCGATCAGCTCGCATGTGAATTGACCGGTTCAGTTGCCAACTGATCGATTTGACACTCGTAGGTTGTGAACATTCATGATCTTTAGGTCCCTTCCACTCCCACATAGATTGGTAACCTAGACCCTAACCCCTCCTATAAATAGTAGGGTAGTGGATGCTTCCCAAAACACAACTCAATTACTTCTGACAATTGTTGTCCTCTCTAGTTTTGGTAACCAATAGAGATTCCGATAAAGTCTTATCCACTAAAGGGAGGGATAGCATGGGAGAAACAATTGTGGGAGAGTAAGTTGGTGACTAGTACACCCACGGGAGGGACAAATCCTTCCTGTCCATTTAGTAGGAAAATAGAGATTCTAGGCGATCCGTGTGGACTTCCATAGAGGCATGGAGGCCATTGTTTTCCACTAGGAGGAAAACATCATCCTTTTGTCCATGGTGAGACCAGGAGGCACAACAGACAAGTCCCAGTGCAACTATAAGACAATTGTGCATCTACAACGATGAGGAGATGTCACTGGACTTGCTCCAGGACTAGGTATATCCTCAAAACCATCCTTCCCATCTTATATTTGTTGACGCGATCCACTAGTTTATGGGGAATATGGTAGTAATTTTTTTGTTTCCACGACCTATTCTATAACCATATTTCCCTACAGTAGTATCAGAGCCATGTCGATCTACTATATTTAGGGATAATCAACATCATTATATTTTTGGTTTTATCATTTAATTATTCCATGCGACGTGAATAATTTCTTTTCCAATCAAATACCTGACAATCCTAAACTAGTATGTATATATATATGTATATATATATATATATATATATATATATATATATATATATATATATATATATATATATAGAGAGAGAGAGAGAGAGAGAGATTGTCAGGATAGAATACACTCGAGTGTACAGATCACATGAATACACTCAAGTGTGTTTGCATATCAAGACTATTTTTTGGAAAATGTAAAGCATTGATCTTCACTGTCATACTATAACTAGGCTACATACAAATTTTAAGCCCATTTGGATGAGTGTAAGTCACTGATCTAAGGGAAACAAAATCGACGCATGAAACTAATTTGGAATGCATAATTTTTGCGGTCTTTATAACATGACCTATAAATGTCCAAATGTGCTCAAATTTTGCATATGAGCTATTCACAAGATGTTTAAGAAGATCAAAAAATTAGATTTTTTAAAAAATATTGCATCATGAAAAACTACTTGAGTGTATTCTACTCCGAATATACTCGAGTGTATTCTAATCTGACTCTCTCTCTCCATATATATATATATATATATATATATATATATATATATATATATATATATATATATATATATATGCAATTTCCACACGTCGCCCTAAAAGCAAGTTTCAATGGTGGAAGTGTACAGTAGTTGTGGCCAATAACCCTATTATTTGTGCATGGTTGTGTGGTTGGTTTATCTTGCTTTATCTCAGTTTGCATACTGAGCCTCTATCTTACCACCCAGTTGTAAAAGTATTATTCTCCCCTACCTTTTCTCATGTCGAATGTAACTCAAGGTTATCTATAATTAGGTAAAAGTAGGATAGTTTAGTTTCTTGTTACAGAGTAGAAGAGTGCTCAGATCACACCAACTAACTGTCTCAAAGGAGGGTAGACTAGATGGAGGACCAAGGAGGACAAGCCAAACTGATCTGCTGATGGACCCGATCGATTGAGTGGAGGACCCAGTAGTTGTTGGACCGCAGGACCAGATGACCAATGAGATGACTAAATGACCAGCCAAGAGGCGAGATGATCAGTTCAAGGGTTGAACGGATCAACCTGGATTGGCAAGCATGAATATTCATCAATAACAGGTTTCTACATGTGATGTGGACCCTAAGTTGTGCTAATTCCTTGTGTCTCCAATGATTTACATTTGGGCTGGTCATAACCATTGATTTTTGTTTAATGTATGTTTTCGTTGTGGGATATATCATTTATAAGATACATACTATATGTGTGGTGATTGGATAAAGTATATGTATTTATAAATACAAACTCCCTCAATTAGATATAAAGTCTTAGATGCTTTCCAAAAGTGACACACATGAAAAGCTTGCTCAACTAAGTATGGACACCCTAAGGGTGGTGCGTTGTCTATCTTGGGGAAGTGTGATGGTAGTGATGTGGGCCCGCCAAGCATGGTGCATTATGATCGTGTCCGCTTTTGGGTCAGGCATAACTGTGTGGTCTTAATGAGATTAAGCACCAGAAGCATACATATGATCATGGCAAGGAGTTGCATATATCATCTATCTAAGAGTTGCATATGATGCAATTGGCAAAAGTTGCCTACCTTTCTAATTGACTATGGACACTGGCTTTGGCTAGGTAATAATCGAATTATTTTGGATCTTGGCCCACTAGAATATTATACACTGTAATGTTCTAAATTGATATGTGAGGGCTATCAATTTGAATAAAATAGTGGGATGATAATTAATTAAAGACATAAGTAATATCTTCAAATTTTTAAATCAAAAAGGGTTTTTGACAAAATGCAAGTTTTCTCTTCTAGAATCAAATGAAGAGAAAATTAGTATTGAGATCACTCCATGGGAAAGAAAAACTTGACAAAACAAATTTTCATGATTGGTTTTGGACTTTGAGAATGGTTCTCAATGAAGAGTGCAAGCTCTACGTCCTTGATAAACCAGTTCCAAAAATACCTACTCCTGATGCACCTAGGGCACGAGTGGATGCTTATTGGAAGCATGTCAATGATTCCTTGGACAAAAAGTACCTTATGCCAAGATGCATGAACTATAAGTTGCATGAGAAGTGTGAGGACATGGGGATTCTTGAGAAGTTAACGTGTCTTAGGAAAGTGAACCATAATATCACAAAGTAAGAAAGGGACAATGTCATAAAGGCGCTCTTTGAGTGTAAGCTGATAGAGGGAAACTCAGTAGAAGAACATATGCTCAATATGATTGGAGATGTGTATAATCGTGATGAGCTGGGATACTCTGTGGACCAAGAGTTGGACACATATATAATTATGAAATCAGTGCCAAAATCATATAGACACTTTATTGCATGTTATCGTGTGAATAATATGGCTAGACTGTTGTCAGACTTTCTTGATATTTTGATTCATACCAAATAAAGAATGAAGAAGGACAAACCCATGATGGTGATCAGTGGAGTTGAGTCCAAGGATGAAAACATAGATATGAAGTGTTATGAGGCTAACCACAAATCCACTTCTTCAACACTCAAGATGAGGAGAAAGAAAAGTACAAGAGGAACTCATCCTTTTTACTTGAAGGCATTCAAGAAGAAGAAGATGCAGATACAAATATCCACTTCAAGTATATACATTATTGAGATAAAATTATGTACTTCTTCATATTGGGTACTTGATACTGGATGTTGATCTCACATATGTTCGAATATGGAGAATTTAAAAAGAATTAGTCCTTTGGGAAAGGGTGAGGTGGAACTGTGAGTTGTAAATGGCACAAGAGTTGCGGCCATTGCAGTTGGAATCTGCAGTTTATGTCTACCCATAGGGCTTTTAATAGAGTTAATGAACTGCTATTATGTACTTGATATAAATAGAAGCATCATTTATGTATCTTGTCTAGACAAGGATGAATTTGAATTGCATATTAAAAATGGTTGATGTTCTATTTCAAAAGATGGCATCTTTTATGGCAATGCCCCAATGTCTTATGGTTTTATTTGCTAGATCTAAAGATGAATGTTTATAACGTTAATACCAAAAGACTAAACATCAACAACTCAAACAAAACATACCTTTGGCACTGTCATCTATGACACATAAATGAGAATCGCATATCTAGACTCCATAAAGATGGTTATGTGGAATCTTTTGATTTCAAATAATTAGAGACGTGTGAATCTTGTTTGTTGGGAAGATTGCTAAGACCCCTTTCACTGGATACAATGAGAGGGCTAGTGATCTACTAGGACTCATACATACTGATATATGTGGGCCTTTTAGAAACAACCACTATAGGTGGGTATCAATACTTCATAACCTTAACTAATTACTTCAGTAGGTATGGCTATGTTTATTTAATGAAACATAAGACAGAAACTCTTGACCGGTTCAAAGATATTATGAATGAAGTACTTAACCAACATGAGAAAAGTATTAAGGAACTTCATTCAAATCAAGTTGGAGAATAATTAAGCCAAGAGTTTGAGGACCTTCTTAGAGACCATGGGATTGTATCCCAGTGAACTCCATTAGGAACACCAAAACATAATGGAGTATTAGAAAGAAGGAATCATACATTGCTAGATATGGTGCAATCAATGATGAGTTTGGTTGAGCCTATGACTACCTTCTAGGGTTATGCTATAGAAACCACCACATTTACACTAAACTGAGTACCATACAAACCAATTTCAAAGATACCATATGAGATATGTTATGGGAAGCATCCCAATGTGTCTTTTATGAGGATTTAGGGATGTGAATCTTATGTGAGGAAAATATTTCCATAAAAGCTTGACCCGAAATCAGATAAATGTTATTTTGTTGGATATTCTAAGGAGACTAAAGGATATTACTTTTATTCCCTATCTGATAGCAAAGTGTTTGTTGCCAAAGATGTTGTATTCCTAGAGAAGGAATTTATTTCCAAAGGAATTAGTTGGAGGAAAGTGGAACTTGAAGAGGTTCGAGACCAACAAGAAATCATTGAACTGATAGATGTACAAGAGGAACAAAGAGAATCACAAAGTATTGTGGAATATCAAAGTCCTCAAGTAACACATGTATCTTGTGAGGAATTTGGATATCTTGTGACTCAAGAAGGAGATGAGTTAGTCATAGATGATGAGCCAATAACCTATGTAGAAACTACTGAGGGTCCAGAGTCTAAGAAATGGCTTCAAGACATGAGATCTGAGATAGAATCCATGTATACCGACAAGGTGTGGACCTTAGTGGATCCACCTGAAGGGGTAAAACCGATAGGGTGCAAGTGGGTCTGAAGAAGAAGACTTACATAGATGGTAAAGTACAAACCTATATAGGCAGATTGGTTGCAAAGGGTTTCAAACAAGTTCAAGGTGTTGACTATGACAAAACCTTTTCTCCAGTGGCCATGGTTAAGTTGATCAGGATCATGCTTTCTATTACAACTTATCATGACTATGAGATTTGACAGATGGATGTTAAAACCACATTCCTTAATGAGAATCTTATCGAGGATGTGTATATGACACAGCCCGAGGGTTTCATAAATCCAAAGGATGCAAATAAAGTCTGTAAGCTACAAAGGTCAATCTATTGATTGAAGCAATCATATTGAAGATGGAATCTTTGTTTTGATGAGATAGTCAAAAAGTTTGGATTTATTTAGAATGAATATGAACCCTATGTATACAAGAAAGTTAGTGAGAGAATAGTGACATTCCTCATATTGTATGTAGATGACATACTATTGATTGGTAATGACATCCCTACTTTACAAAAGATTAAGACATGGCTGGGAAATATGTTTTCTGTGAAAGACTTGGGAGAAGAATCCTAAATCTTTGGGATTAAGATCTATAGAGTTAAATCTAGAAGGCTTCTTGGAATAAATCAGAGCACATACATTGAAAAAGTGTTGAATTGGTTTATCACAGAGAGCTCAAAGAGAGGAAACCTACCCATGCAACACGGAGTTACCATCTATAAAGCTCAAAGTCCCAGATCTCTCCCAAAGAAAGGGAACACATGAGTTTGAATCCATATGCCTCAACAATTGCATGAATCATATATGCAATGTTGTGTATCTGTCCTAATGTCTCGTATGCCTTGAGCATGATGAGAAGATATCAGTAGGATCCAGGTGATGTTCACTAGACAACTGTGAAGAACATCCTCAAGTACTTGAGAAGGACTAAGGATTAGTTCTTGGTATTCGATTGAGAGGAAGAGTTGGTGGTAAAGGGTTAGACCGATGCAATCTTCCAAGTTGACAAAGATGATTACAGATTGCAATTCAGATTTGTGTTTTGCCTAAATAATAGAGTTGTAAGATGGAAGAGTTCCAAGAAAGAAACAATTTCCGAATCTACAATAGAGGCCGAGTATATTGCTACATCAAATGCAGCAAAGGAGGTAGTATGGATCAAGAAATTCATCTCTAAAATTGGGGTTGTTCCAAGCATCAATGATGTAATTGAGCTAAACTGTGACAACAATGGAGATATTACACAAGATAAGGAACCAGATGACATCAGCAATCCAATCATATACAATGGCAGTTACATATCATATGAGAGATATTACAATGAGGAGATGTAAAGATTTATAGAGTACCAAATGAGAACAATGTTGTTAACCCCTTGACAATTTCGTAGTAGAAGCATGATGGACATATTAGATCACTTGGAATACAATTCGTGGGTGATTGGCTTTAAGTGCAAGTGGGAGTTTGTTGGTATGTAAGCCTAGAGAGCCAATCATAGGATGATTGTAATAGCACAATATGTAAATAATTTGATTATTAATAAAAGACAAGCTTCCAATTTATACTATTTTGTTCAGTTTTGAGATAATGATGTAACACAATAAATGTCTATAGAATGATATTACTCAATGACGTATGTCTCCAAGTACGTGACTTGAACAATGAGATCGTACACATGTTAAGAGTATATACATTCTCATTATGTTCTTGGTCAGTTGTTCTTATGGAAGGCATATAGAAAATAATAACACATAAGACTAGAGTGTGCATTAGTTGATGACATAATATCAATTGTCATGATATGTGATATCAAACCAAGCATACATATACATGTTAGGGAACAATGTATCTGAAAGATGCACCATGAGTCTGACACATGGAATCTATTGCAAGGGTAGTCATAGTCAGCTCTCATACTGTTGGTGGTGATTGTGATTCTTAGACCTAAAGATACTACATATCACATGTCATTCAGTATGATTTGACATCATCAAATGTAATCTTGAATAAGGGTTTCCATAACGGTGATGATCGGGTGATTGTGACCCATGGAGACTGGCTATGAGTGATGTAGATGGGATTTGTCCCTCATACATGAGTATGATATCTAAGGCCTCTTGATTAGCGATACTGAGCAATGCATGGCCATGCACATGTGAGTCAATATGTGATATTGATCTTACATGTATCTCAGAAAATCTTCTCTAGTTCAAGAAACAAGATTGGAAGTTGAAGAGGATGACTACTCCGTACCTCGAGTTCAATTTTGATATCAGTGAAAAAGGAACTATACAAACACTACAACACCAAACATAGATTTTAGTTTGAACCAGTTTTCCATTCACTTGAGTAGCACTGATGCGCGACTAGGCACCACTCTTGCTTGTGATGTCATAAACTAGTTATGCACATTCATTGCCAACTTGATATGGGACCTATAGGGTCACACAAATAGGTCATGACCTAGAAGAGGAGTTTTGGCCTTGAATGATGATTGAATTGATTACTAAAATGTTTTGGTATTCAATTCAAGCAACAAATAAACTATCTGGACACCCAACTGATCGGTTCATGTGATGGAATAGTCGGTTGGAGTAACATGTTGATTGTATATTGAATTATATGAGTTCTGCCAGAACTGGAGAGAAAACCTATTGGTTCAGCTAGTGAACCAATTAGCTCAGCACAACCAAATGATCAGTTGGAGTCGCAAGATGACCAACTCATAGGGCGAGTTGACTAGTTTGTGGAGAAATTTGATTGCATCAAGGATTAGTGTTGACATCAATTTTGCATTAATTGTAATTGAATTTTCTAGTTCACATGTGATTTGGAAACATGGAAAAATGATTAGTTCTTCAAGTGAAATGATCGGCTGACATGCGAACCGACCAGTTCGATGCTCGTAAGTTGCAAAAATTCATGATCTTTCAGTCCTTTCCACTCCCACACAGATTGGGAACCCAAACCCTAACCCCTCCTATAAATAGAGTGGTATTGGTGGCTTCCTAGAATACAACTCAATTTCTTCTAACAATTGGTGTCCTCTCTGGTTGTGGTAACCAATAGAGAGCATGAGCAAGTTCTACCCACTCAAGGGAGGGATAGAAAGGAAGAAACAATTGTGGTTGAGAAAGTTGGTGACTAGTACACCAACGAGAGGGACAACTCCTTCCTCTCCATTCTAGTAGGACGAAAGGAGTTCTAGGCAATCCATGTGGACTTCCATAGAGGCATGGAGGCCATCATCTGTTGCTAGGAGGAAAATGTCAACCTGTTGTCTGTGGTGAGACTAGGAGGCACAACATACAAGTCCCAGTGCAATTAGAAGACAATTCTGCTTCTACAATGAGGAGTAGATGACACTAGACTTGATCCAGGACCAGGTATATCCTCAAAACCATCCTTACCATCTTACATTTGTTGATGCGATCTGTTGGTTTATGGGGAATATGATAGTAAACTTTTTGTTTTTGCTACCTATTCTATAACCATATTTTCCTATAACAATCACTTTTATAAATCATGTATCCCCCTACACATCAAAGGTAGAAAATGCTTAAAATTCCAGTTCTTTTCAATATGTTAAGGAATGGTTTCTCATCTTTAAAGAGGGGGAGAATTGTGACCTAATAGTTATACATTGTTTGTATTTTGATGATGACTTAACCATTCCATTCATGTGTATCTAATATGTCTATTTGAGATTAATTTCAAGTATTAGGTAAATGAAGAGGATGAAATTAGCAAATCCTAGTTTTCTAGAAAACACATCAAAATCAATGCATATGGATATTTTATGGAATAGGCTATTGATAACCTCCTATTTTAGTAGTTTATCTTAGTCTTTTTCTTTAGTTTTCCATACTCTTTTTACGTTTATACGGTACATAAACCTAATTTTACCCCTTTTTGTAAATACATCATCAAACTAACTTTTTCCTTTTACACTTGCAGAAAAAGCACAAAAAAATCATAAAAGAATAAACAACCTCAAGGCCGAGTGAAGCCAAACGGTCCCAAGACCGCATGGAGTTCAAACGGTCCCGAGACCGAGTGAAGCCAAACGGTCCCAAGACCGCATGGAGTTCAAACGGTCCCGAGACCGCATGAAGCCAAACGGTCCCAAGACCGCATGGAGTTCAAACGGTCCCGAGACCGCATGAAGCCAAACGGTCCCAAGACCGCATGGAGTTCAAACGGTCCCGAGACCGCATGAAGCCAAACGGTCCCAAGACCGCATGGAGTTCAAACGGTCCCGAGACCGCATGAAGCCAAACGGTCCCAAGACCGCATGGAGTTCAAACGGTCCTGAGACCGCATGAAGCCAAACGGTCCCAAGACCGCATGGAGTTCAAACGGTCCCGAGACCGCATGAAGCCAAACGGTCCCAAGACCGCATGGAGCTCAAACGGTCCCGAGACCGAATGAAGCCAAACGGTCCCAAGACCGCATGGAGTTCAAACGGTCCCAAGACCGTTTGACGCCAAACGGTCCCAAGACCGTTTGACGCCAAACGGTCTCAAGACCGTTTGACGCCAAACGGTCTCAAGACCGTTTGAACCCAAACGGTCTCAAGACCGTTTGACCTCACTCAAGGCCTATAAATAAGACCTCAAGGGCCATCCCTGAGAAAGTCCAGACGTCCAGAGGCTATCTCTCTACTACCAGAACAACTCCATCCACCGCCCGAGGCTGCCGGTCTGAGACTCACGTTCCATTGCAAAGCTACCTTCTCTCTCATCAACAAAGAAGGTGAGAGGAGAAGATCCGTCATCAAGCAAGCCACGAAGGGTGAAGATCGTTGCTCTCTCCACCAAGGGTTCAACCTTCTCTCCTCAGTGGAGATGATGTTCTTTCTATCTCTTCTTGCCTCCTCCTTTGTTGCTCCCTCTATGAGGAGCGAGTAGTTCCATCCACTGGGGTGCGGGGACTAGCCCCGCTGCCCATGTTTTGTACTTTGTACTAAAAAGATGTTATCCTTTCGTTTTAATACTAAATCATTTCATACATGCTTGAATGATGGCCACGTTCTTGTATGCATCTATTGTCTTTTGTTGTGGTTTGTCTACGACCGCTCTCGAGACTCGAATACCGATTTAGTGTTGGTTTCTGGTGTGTGTATCCACCACGCATCCGCTTCGGTGTCTAGGAGTGTATCTCAAAGAGTGGAGTAAACTCACTATCATCCGTTACACTTCCATCTGTATGGAAGTAACCTTGGTAAGTCGAGGAACACGCTTTGCGAGGGGAATGATGTAAAGCATGTGACCATTTGATCGGGAATGGCTGGCGTTGCAACATTCCCGCACTTCTCGTAGCTAGGTTATCCGAATAGGAGACTAGGCCTACAAAGACACTATTCGATTTGATAATTATCGCTCGCTTATTAGTTTTAGATGCACGTTTCATGAGGTTGAGTAAGATTTCTCTCTTTGGAAGACTACATATCTTCATTGACACGTAGAAATGTACCGAATGAGAGCTACTTAACCCTTGAAGGATGCGATGCATTGCTCTTGTCTTATATGGGCATTGGTCTTGTGAAACATCGAAGGATGCAATGCATCGCTCTTGTCTTACGAGGCATCGGTCTTGTGGAACATCCTTGGATGCAATGCATCGCTCTTGTCTTATAAGGCATCGGTCTTGTGGAACATCCATGCATCTAGCTTATAAGTCTTGCTTGCTTAGTACATAAACAATGCATGTGTAGCGGTGGTGAATACCTGCTTAACCCCAGTGATTCATCATCATTTGTTAAATCTTAGTTTTACTTGCTTTATTTACTTTTCATGCTTTAGTCTAAAAACTAATCAAAATCCAACCTTTTGATATAAGTGCCAATCAGTAAAGTAACTAAGTGAAGTGCTGTACGTTTTCCATCTTGTTGCTTGCAACAAGACCGTTGTCTTTTGGGTTCGATCCTAAATCTGTACTATGATAAGGCTTCCATACTCTTATGGGGTTGGAGTTGTTATCTAAGCACCAGTTCTAGGTAAACCTAGGGAAGACATTCATCCTCTCTAGGGTTTTTGGTGATAGAATCCTGGGACTCCCATTGGAAGACTGAAAATCTTTTGGTGTAAGTTCCAGCTCCATCAAAAAATGGCGTCGTTGCCGGGGACAACGGAACGTTAGTATTTCACTTAGTTTATTTTTCTAGTTGGTTAGGATTTTACACTTTCTTTTTGAATCATAATTCACTATCTTCTTGAAGCTTTCATATTGTCTCTATTATCTAAAGGTGTTCTCTTTTCTTTACTCAGGTAGAACCCGTATATGCAATCACCGCATAATCGAGGATTCTCCCCTGATCCGGAGTTCGACTCCGAGGTAGAGAGAAGTTTCCACCGCAGAATCCGTCTCAATCGCCAACGCGCTAGTCAAATGGCTGACGAACAACATCAAGCCGCTTTGGTGATGGAGAGAGTCAATGCTGCTATCGCCGCACAACGGGCACAACTCATTACAGACACCCGTGCCCAAATACAAGCGGAAATACGAGCAGAAGAGCAAGCCCGCATAAGAGCAGAGACCGAGGCTGCTCAGCTCGAACTACGAAACAAGCAACTGAGGGACTATGCTGTCCCGAAGAATTACGAAGACAACCACCCGGTCCGGCCTCCGATCATCAATATCCCAAACTTTGAGATCCGGACCCAGTGGATCCAGATTATGCAAGGAATTTCCTTTTCTGGAGGTTCAGGGGACGATTGCATGGACCACTTGAAACGGTTTAAGGCATTATGCCGCCTGGTCCCGCAAGCTGGCATTGCTTTCGACGCAATAATGCTCCACCTGTTTCATTTCACCTTATCTGGAAGGGCCTTGAGTTGGTACAACTCATTGGACAGAGAACCCATCATAACCACTTGGGCCCCTCTAGAGGAAAAATTCTTGGAGAAGTTCTTTCCACCCTCGCTGACCTATGAAATCAGAGGGCAGATCAACCATTTCTCCCAGCTACCTGGAGAAACCCTCGCTGAGGCATGGGAAAGATTCAAGGAACTTCTACGCAAATGCCCTCATCATGGAATTTCACAGAATCAATTGATTGAAACTTTTTATCGAGGGGTAAGCGATGACATTAAACAGTTCCTAGATTCCTCATCTGGAGGAAATTTCATGAGGAAAAATTATGAAGATGCCTGGAAAATCGTTACTTTAGGAGCTGAAAACCAGTCCAACTGGGGGCGGTCAACTGGAAAAGGCGTCCTTAAAGTCTGTAAAGCTGAGGAATCTATGTAACTAAAGTCAATAGCCGAAGCTTTGAAGACAATCGCTCATAAAAAGCAAACCTTTGAAACAACCCTAGGGGAAATTGATAAGAAGAAAACCCCGCTGGTTCATCAAGTCAAAGCCGTCACAGGATCCTGTGAAGCTTGTCATTCTTCGGATCATCCGACTCTTTCCTGCGGAATACTCTATAATGTGATGATGGATCTGCATCCACCACCACAATCCTATGAGGCCATCACTAATCAGGCTGAAGATCAGATTCCAGAGCAAGTCAATTCCATCCATACTATTCCCGGACAAGTTTATTATAATCCCAGTCAACCAAGGAACCATCCTGGATTCCAGTATGGGAATCCCTCTGGAACTGCGAATCCGCAACATCAGACACAAGGGGGGCTTGACAGTAGGCTGCCTCCTGGATTTCCAAACAATTTTAACCAAAATCAAGGGAACCCAAGGAACAATTTCCCTAGGGCTAACTACCCTAGAAATCAATCAGCCTACTATCAGTACACTCATCCCCCGCTTCACCCGCAATTGCATATTCAACAGTCTCAACAACAAAACCCTCAGAAAAACATCACTGCACAACCGGAAGATGAGCTATCTTTGATAAAACAAATGCTTCAGTCTCAGCAAACCATGCTAGCTAACCAACAAGCCCAATAAAAGGCAGTTGAAACCCAGCTTGCTCAGATTGCTGCACAGTTAAAACCTTCGGCAAGCACTTTTGATGGGCAGCCTGAACCAAATTCTAAGTACGGGCAAAACAAACACGAACAGCTGAATGCCGTCACCATAAGGTCGGGACGCATTCTTCCTGAACCCATCAAGATCACTCTAGATGATGCTGATGTGCCCACTTTTATGACGAAAGAGATTTCGCAACAAGGGACTGAAAAATCCTCCGAAGGCACAAAGGACGAAAACAAAGAGCATGTACCCGCAGAATCCAAAGTCCCGCAATTCAAACCAAGGATCCCGTACCCAGGCAGACTGCAAGAAACAAAAATGGACGCCAGGTTTCAAAAATTCAAGGAAGCAATGAAGAAACTTTATATTGACATCCCACTCCTTGACGCTCTATCCGAAGTACCAGCATGGGCAAGGTATCTCAAAACTTTGCTATCACGTAAGTATATCACCAAAGAGCAGGAGACCGTCAAGCTCGCTCAAACCACTTCGGACATCATCCTGAACAAACTACCCAAAAAGAAGAAGGACCCAGGTTCCTTCGGAATCCAATGTTGCATTGGAAATGCATCCACAAAGAAAGGGTTAGCTGACCTCGGGGCTAGTATATCCATTATGCCCCACTCAATGTGCCAATGCCTTGGTCTCACTGACCTGCTGCCTACAGCAATGACTATTCAACTAGCCGACTCCACCGTAACTGCACCGTTGGGAATCATCGAAGATGTCCCAGTAAGGATAGGGAAGGATGCCTACGTTCCATGTGATTTTGTCATCATGGATATCAAAGAAGACTTGAGGTATCCGATCATTTTCGGCAGGCCTTTCCTAGCTATAGCCAGAGCGCTAATCGATGTAGAAGCTGGAACCATCATTCTTAGGCTCGGAAAAGAAGCAATTCAATTCCGCGTCCTTGATAGTATGAAAGGTCCCAGCATCCAAGAAGAGGTCTTTCTTTTATACGCAATTCAACAAATGTCGCAATTAGAAATCTCTGAGCCAATCGACGAACTTGAAAATGCTCTTATCAATCCAGAAGTTGAGTTCTCTGCAAATGAATTAGTCCAACAATGTACCCAATACCTAGAGAAGATAGAAGAAGCACCGGAGGCTACTTTTGAAGAGCTTAAAGCCATCACTACCATTGAAGCAGCAGAACCACCAAAAACCCCTGAATTGAAGACTTTACCCACAGGGCTCAAATATGTTTTCCTGGATAGGGAAGAGTTATGCCCAGTTATTATCAACTCCACCCTTACCGAAGACCAAGAAGTCAGGCTTCTGGACAAACTAAGGAGGCACAAAAAGATCATTGGTTATAAAATAACCGACCTCACAGGCATAAACCCGGCTCTGTGTATGCACAAGCTTCCTATGGTTGAAGAATTTAAACCCACTCGTGAACACCAAAGAAAACTGAACCCAAACTTGAAAGAGGTAGTTCGTTTGGAGGTCCTCAAACTACTCAAAGCTGGCATGATCTATCCTATCTCTGACTCTCAGTGGGTCTGTCCAGTTCAGGTTGTTCCAAAAAAAAGGGGGCACTACTGTAGTAATCAACGATAAAAATGAGCTCGTACCCACTAGGACTGTAACGGGGTGGCGAATGTGCATCGATTATAGGAAGATGAATAAAGCTACAAGGAAAGACCACTACCCTCTACCCTTCCTTGACGAAGTCCTAGAGTGCTTGGCCCACCAAAAGTATTTCTGTTATCTCGATGGTTACTCCGGGTTCTACCAAATACCGATACATCCAGAAGACCAAGAAAAAACCACTTTCACTTGTCCCTTTGGGACATATGCTTTCAGAAGAATGCCATTCGGGCTATGTAACGCTCCGGCTACTTTCCAACGCTGCATGTCTGCCATCTTCGCCGGATTAACCGAATCTGTTATGGAAGTTTTTATGGATGATTTCTCTATCTATGGAGATTCTTTCGATAACTATCTAAATAATCTTGAACGAGTCCTGCAACGTTGTAAGGAAACGAACCTTATCCTGAATTGGGAAAAATGTCATTTCATGGTAACAGAAGGTATCGTCCTCGGACATAGAGTAAGTGATAGGGGAATTGAGGTCGACAAAGCAAAGATTGATGTTATCTCAAAGTTGTCACCTCCAAAGGACATAAGGGGCGTTTGAGCTTTCCTAGGTCATGCAGGGTTCTACAGAAGGTTCATCAAAGATTTCTCGAGAATAGCTAAACCCATGACCCAACTCCTGACAAAAGATGCCGAGTTCGTTTTCGACCAAGAATGCATGCGAAGTTTCTCCACCCTTAAAGAAGCATTAATTTCCGCACCTATTCTAAGGGCTCCAGACTGGTCGCAACCATTCGAAATCATGTGCGACGCAAGTGATTATGCCATAGGAGCCGTTTTAGGACAACGGATCGATAAGAAACCCTATGTCATCTACTATGCATCAAAAACGCTTGACGAAGCACAGAAAAACTACACGACCACGGAAAAAGAGTTTTTGGCTATCATCTACGCCTTCGAAAAATTCCGCTCTTACCTGATCGGCTCTAAAGTCATCATCTACACTGACCATTCTGCTATCCGACATTTGATCCAGAAACATGACGCCAAACCCAGGCTCATCCGCTGGGTATTAATGCTTCAAGAATTCGACCTAGAAATCAAAGATAAAAGTGGTGTAGAGAACGTTGTAGCCGATCACCTCAGAAGAATCGAGGTTGAAGAAAAAGATAAAATCCCTATCAGGGTTTCTCTTCCTGATGATCATCTTATGAAGGCCACTCATAGTTTTCCTTGGTTTGCTGATATCGTCAATTATCTAGCCATAGGGATCATCCACCCGTCTGCTTCATGTCAGGATAAAAGGAAATTCCTTCATGATATAAAACGTTATCATTGGGACGAACCCTACTTATTTTACCTCTGTGCCGACAGAATTTTTCGCCGGTGCCTTCCAGAAGAAGAAATAACCTCGGTTATGGAACACTGCCACTCCGGACCCACGGGGGGGCACATGGGCACCAAGAAAACTGCCATAAAAGTTCTACAATCTGGTTTCTTTTGGCCCACCATATCAAAAGACTCACATGATTTTGTCAAAGCCTGTGATAAATGCCAATTTTCGGGCAACATATCAAAAAGGGATGAAATGCCTCTTACCATGTGGCAGGAAATTGAACTGTTTGACGTATGGGGGGTAGACTAAATGGGACCTTTCCCTTCATCATATGGCTTCTCTTACATTTTGGTCGCAGTAGATTACGTCTCAAAGTGGGTCGAAGCTATACCCACCGTATCTAATGACTCCAAACCTGTTGTCAAATTGTTCAAAGACACTATTTTTCCGAGATTTGGAGTTCCAAGAACGGTCATATCTGATGGCGGGACCCATTTCCTGGAACGAAGTTTCGAAGCATTACTGAGAAAATACGGAGTCCATCACAAAGTTGCCACACCTTACCACCCAAAAACTAGTGGCCAGGTAGAAGTATCTAATAGACAGATAAAAGCGATTCTTGAAAAAACAGTGAATAAAAACCGCACTGATTGGTCCACCAAACTTCCTGACGCCATCTGGGCATACCGTACTGCTTACAAAACACCAATTGGAACAACCCCGTTTCGTTTGGTATACGGCAAATCATGTCATCTTCCAGTAGAACTGGAACATAAAGCCTGGTGGGCCATCAAGCAACTAAACTTCGACCTTAAAAGCGCAGGGGAAAACAGACAACTCCAGCTACAGGAGCTAGAAGAACTCCGAATGACAGCATATCACAGTGCCAGAATCTATAAAGAGCAAACAAAAATGTGGCACGATGGACATCTTAAGAGAAAAGATATCGCCGTTGGCGACAAAGTGCTCTTATTCAACTCCAATCTCAGATTATTCCCCGGAAAGCTCCGAACAAAATGGTCCGGACCCTTCACCATAAAACATATCTACCCAACTGGAGCCGCCATTATCATTGACAACAACAGAGGAGAACGAACGGTTAACGGGCACCGTTTAAAAAGATACTACACTCAGGAAGACAAAACACATCAACAAACTCTCGATATCAGAGATGTTACGCCCACAGCATAACAACCTTACAGTTTCGTCGAGCCAGTGACGTAAAACCAAGGCGCTTCTTGGGAGGCAACCCAAGCCTTGAGTATCACCTTTTCTAATTTCTGGCCTTTTATTTTCTTTTGAATTTGTTTTGCTTTCTTTAAGTTCTTTCATCATTAATCTAAAAATACAAAACAAATCTACATAATCAAAACTACAAAAATAATACATAAAACAAACAACTTTCATAAACCAAAATACAAAAAAAAAAAAATAATAATATACTTACTCAAAAACAAACATAAAAATACACGAACCCTTTGTGCTCCTCCAAACGGTCTCCAAACCGTTTGAGCCAAACGATCTTGAAACCGTTTGGACTCCAAACGGTCTCCAAACCGTTTGAGCCAAACGGTCTTGAAACCGTTTGGACCCCAAACGGTCTTCAAACCGTTTGGAACCAAACGGTCCTCAAACCGTTTGGAACCAAACGGTCCTCAAACCGTTTGAGCCAAACGGTCTTGAAACCGTTTGAGCCAAACGGTCTTGAAACCGTTTGGACTCCAAACGGTCCTGAAACCGTTTGGGACCAAAACGGTCTTGAGACCGCTTGGGACCAAGCAGTTTTCAAACCGTTTGGAATACAAAGGATCACCCACCTATCACTATAAGTATCGACCCTACCCCTCCGTCTTTCTCTCTTCGAACCTTCGTTTTCTCCAGAATTTTCATGCGGAGAGCTTCCCTTTTTGCTCTTGCTGCAACCGCGCAAAGTCATCCTTCCATCCACCTTCCGCAAGGTAGTCCGGCGACTCCACATTCCATCGCCAGTCGCTGCTTATGCTGCCATCACCGTCGTTATCGAATGGTTTCATCAACCGACCTGTCGCCTTCGTCGCCACGCCGTTCTGTCGCCACCATCATGATGCCAGTGCCGTTCCCTTTACCATCGCACGACGTCTCTTGCTCCGCCATCGCCGTTGCTGTCAAAAGATTTCACCAACTCTCCCACCGTTTTCATCGCCGTCGCCGTTCTTCTCATCGTTTTCGAAGGCGCCGGCGCGTTCTTCACCTGCGCACCGTTCCACCTTCTCCCGCGCCGGCGACCTGCGACTATTCGCTTTCCAAACAGTCTTCAAACCGTTTGGAACCAAACAGTCCCGCAACCGTTTGGAACCAAACGGTCCTCAAACCGTTTGGAACCAAACGGTCTTGAAACCGTTTGGAACCAAACGGTCCCGCAACCGTTTGGAACCAAACGGTCTTCAAACCGTTTGGAACCAAACGGTCTTGAAACCGTTTAGGACCAAACGGTCCTCAAACCGTTTGGGACCAAACGGTCCTCAAACCCAAAGCTTTTCTCTTTGAAAACGATCTGAGGATTGGAGACGTATTTGTATTTAAGCTACTTCTGAAGGACAAAGATATCATGAACTTTTGTGTAACCAAGCAGCACATATCAAGCAGCACTTGCAACAAAGACTATCCTCCAGTTAGTGGCAACATGGAAGATGGACTCAATATTGAAAAGCAGCTACCTGACTCAATCCATGGATGATGAAGTAGGACATCCCAAGGAAACTGATGTCGAAGGCAGCGGCTACCACAGTGACCTGAAGAATGATCAAGCAAAGGATCTGCTAGACAATATCAAGACAAAATTGCAAAAGAGTGCGCTGCGAAATTAATGAAGCTCCTGAGTCAGCACTCCAAGGCATACAGCAAAGAGCACTTCAATCACCCAGCCTTCTGCCGCAAATGCCCCCATCTTTACGAGGGCAATTTGCATCCACTCTACTCCGATCTCCAGGGGCTACCGAAAACCTGCCTTAGCTCGCAGCCCTTGTTCTACTGACTTCTCAACCTATCACTTTGCCACTCTGCGGACAGAGTGTGTGATAAGTTAGGGGGGGGGAACTTCTATACTCCCTTGTCCTTTTTTTTTTTTAGTCACCTCAACTAACCCTAGAATCATGTTAGCCTCTGCAAGTAAATAGCACTCAGACATCAAATGGCGATTTATCAATTTCCATCTACTATGGATCCCGTATTTTTTTGCTTCAATTCTTTATCTGACTCTCCACAGGTCAAAATCAGGGCAGAAATAAGCCGAGATCTCGAGGACGAGAGGGAAATTAGGCAACTTCCGAATCAAAAAGTTCTACAAGTGGACCACAAACCAAATAAGTGCATGCTGAAAAACTTTAAGAACAACTTCCCTCTCTTCAAAATAAAAGAGGCTTGGCCGCCCAAAATAAATCCTCTTTCCAAAACCCAAGCCTGTGAGTTTTTGAATAAAAGCCAGAGAGACGAATAAAATCATGAGAGTTGTGCCACGCATAAGGACCTATATGAAGAACTGATAAAGGGCTCACCCGACCGGCACATTCCGCTGCCCTCACAAAGGCAGATGTGTCGCGTCCGGTAGTGAAACCCTAAAAGTTCCAAGTATATGAAAAGGCTCATAAAGGACTTGCCCGGCCGGTACATTCAGCTGCCCTCATAAAGGCAGATGTGTCGTGCCCGGTAGTGAGATCCTAAAAAGCATAGACAGCCCTCCCCCACTCGAAGGGGAGCTACACTCCAAAGCCTTTAGCCAACCCTCATACCCTCTCTAGCTACCAGTAGGTTTCCAGAGAGGTATAAAGTTGATTAGAGTCAACGGCATGCACAAAATAAATGTGGTCCCAAGGCAAATTTTGAGATACGGAAAAAACCCTGAGATCCAAGCAACTCTCGAAATCCAAAAGAATCAAGGCATGCAATAAGCCTCGATATGACCCCTGGGGAACTCAGGTCAAGAATTGAAGCAAGAGTATGGAGACCCTAATTAAGATCGCCTCGCCATTTCATGTCTCAGCTCTATCTAACTTGAGGACAAGCTAGACTCTAAGTTAGGGGGGGTGATAACCTCCTATTTTAGTAGTTTATCTTAGTCTTTTTCTTTAGTTTTCCATACTCTTTTTACGTTTATACGATACATAAACCTAATTTTACCCCTTTTTGTAAATACATCATCAAACTAACTTTTTCCTTTTACACTTGCAGAAAAAGCACAAAAAAATCATAAAAGAATAAACAACCTCAAGGCCGAGTGAAGCCAAACGGTCCCAAGACCGCATGGAGTTCAAACGGTCCCGAGACCGAGTGAAGCCAAACGGTCCCAAGACCGCATGGAGTTCAAATGGTCCCGAGACCGCATGAAGCCAAACGGTCCCAAGACCGCATGGAGTTCAAACGGTCCCGAGACCGCATGAAGCCAAACGGTCCCAAGACCGCATGGAGTTCAAACGGTCCCGAGACCGCATGAAGCCAAACGGTCCCAAGACCGCATGGAGTTCAAACGGTCCCGAGACCGCATGAAGCCAAACGGTCCCAAGACCGCATGGAGTTCAAACGGTCCCGAGACCGCATGAAGCCAAACGGTCCAAGACCGCATGTAGTTCAAACGGTCCCGAGACCGCATGAAGCCAAACGGTCCCAAGACCGCATGGAGCTCAAACGGTCCCGAGACCGCATGAAGCCAAATGGTCCCAAGACCGCATGGAGTTCAAACGGTCCCAAGACCGTTTGACGCCAAACAATCTCAAGACCGTCTGACGCCAAACGGTCTCAAGACCGTTTGACGCCAAACGGTCTCAAGACCGTTTGAACCCAAACGGTCTCAAGACCGTTTGACCTCACTCAAGGCCTATAAATAAGACCTCAAGGGCCATCCCTGAGAAAGTCCAGACGTCCAGAGGCTGTCTCTCTACTACCAGAACAACTCCATCCACCGCCTGAGGCTGCCGGTCTGAGACTCACGTTCCATTGCAAAGCTACCTTCTCTCTCATCAACAAAGAAGGTGAGAGGAGAAGATCCATCGTCAAGCAAGCCACGAAGGGTGAAGATCGTTGCTCTCTCCACCAAGGGTTCAACCTTCTCTCCTCAGTGGAGATGATGTTCTTTCTATCTCTTCTTGCCTCCTCCTTTGTTGCTCCCTCTATGAGGAGCGAGTAGTTCCATCCACTGGGGCGCGGGGACTAGCCCCGCTGCCCATGTTTTGTACTTTGTACTAAAAAGATGTTATCCTTTCGTTTTAATACTAAATCGTTTCATACATGCTTGAATGATGGCCACGTTCTTGTATGCATCTATTGTCTTTTGTTGTGGTTTGTCTACGACCGCTCTCGAGACTCGAATACCGATTTAGTGTTGGTTTCTGGTGTGTGTATCCACCACGCATCCGCTTCGGTGTCTAGGAGTGTATCTCAAAGAGTGGAGTAAACTCACTATCATCCGTTACACTTCCATCTGTATGGAAGTAACCTTGGTAAGTCGAGGAACACGCTTTGCGAGGGGAATGATGTAAAGCATGTGACCATTTGATCGGGAATGGCTGGCGTTGCAACATTCCCGCACTTCTCGTAGCTAGGTTATCCGAATAGGAGACTAGGCCTACAAAGACACTATTCGATTTGATAATTATTGCTCGCTTGTTAGTTTTAGATGCACGTTTCATGAGGTTGAGTAAGATTTCTCTCTTTGGAAGACTACATATCTTCATTGACACGTAGAAATGTACCGAATGAGAGCTACTTAACCCTTGAAGGATGCGATGCATTGCTCTTGTCTTATATGGGCATTGGTCTTGTGAAACATCGAAGGATGCAATGCATCGCTCTTTTCTTATGAGGCATCGGTCTTGTGGAACATCCTTGGATGCAATGCATCGCTCTTGTCTTATAAGGCATCGGTCTTGTGGAACATCCATGCATCTAGCTTATAAGTCTTGCTTTCTTAGTACATAAACAATGCATGTGTAGCGGTGGTGAATACCTGCTTAACCCCAGTGATTCATCATCATTTGTTAAATCTTAGTTTTACTTGCTTTATTTACTTTTCATGCTTTAGTCTAAAAACCAATCAAAATCCAACCTTTTGATATAAGTGCCAATCAGTAAAGTAACTAAGTGAAGTGTTGTACGTTTTCCATCTTGTTGCTTGCAACAAGATCGTTGTCTTTTGGGTTCGATCCTAAATATGTACTATGATAAGGCTTCCATACTCTTATGGGGTTGGAGTTGTTATCTAAGCACCAGTTCTAGGTAAACCTAGGGAAGACATTCATCCTCTCTAGGGTTTTTGGTGATAGAATCCTGGGACTCCCATTGGAAGACTAAAAATCTTTTGGTGTAAGTTCCAGCTCCATCAGCTATATCTCTATAAGAATCATGTTGTAAATTGTCTGTATTGAATGTATGACTTGTAAATAGGATTAGAAAAAATCAAGAGAACTTAATTTGAATATTTAAGCACTTTTAGGGCATTTTTCAAAAGTCACTATTGGTTTCCTTGTTGATCGAGTTTGTCCAGGTGGCAACTTAGCTAATGGGCTATATGACTCTGGACAACTCCCAGGGTCAGCTAAGTTTTTCATGGTGACAACTCGACTAACAACCTACACTTACAAAACAAATTAAAGCCATCAAATGAGTTCATCCAGGAAAAACTTGACCAATAGATTTAAGTTATTTTTCATATAGTTTCATCAGTTGAGTTTCCTAAAATGTAACTCAACCGACAAAATTGTATGGTAAAGGTAGAAAAATGTTTCTAGCCATTGAAGTGTTATAAAATTAAAAAAACATATATGTTGGAACAACCAACATGGCTGTAATTTGTTCCTAAGTATCTCTACTAGCTAGTAGGCACCCTCAACTATAAATAGAGGCCCTTGGGCTTCATTCAAAGTTTACCTTCTATCATCCCTAGTTATAGTTGAGTGGTTTTTCCTCCAAGATCCCCTAATCTATGTCATGCTTATTTACTAATATATTTCCAATTGAGTGAGTTAGGATCCTTATGAGAGAGTTTATCCAATGTATATCGTGTAAAGATATCCACTCCTTTTCCCAACCTCTCTCTAGATACTAGGTGAAAGCTTCTCCTCGGTGAAGGTGAAGAAGAAGGTTGAAGATCCAAGTAAAGAGTGGTGATTTTTTGAAGGTGGAAGACTTTTTGCAAGAGTGTATAAGTCCTTGGTGAAGGAAAGAGACTTGTTGCAAGAGTGGGTAAGTCCTAGCAAAGGTAGAAGACTCTTGGTCATGGATAGGTAAGTCCTTTGTAATGTTATTGGCTCCTTTGTCCTAAAAGGGAAGTCTAGGTATCCTTGACCTTAAACATGGTGGTGTATATGGGAAACTCTTATAATGGAATATAAGAAGTGTGACATGGTTTAAAATCTAAGAGATTGATACTCTAGGTAGTGGATGTACATTTCATAATTTGGGAGGTTGGAACCAGAATGCATAATAGTCTTCACTTGGTGTTTTCTCAACCTCTCTCCCACTTGCTTTGCAACATAACATATCTCTTTGCAAATGAAAGTCTAATATATTTTATTGAAGTTATTTTAGCTCATTTCACCCCAATATAGAGCCCATAGATCCAACATGACTTAGTAGAAGCATCCTATATACTAGGAATCAAGATCTATTGAGATTGAATAGAAGGATTCTTGGTCTAAGTCAAAGTGCATACATTGGCAAGGTGCTAAAATAATTCAGGATGCAAGAATATAAGAGAGAAAACTTACCCATGTCTCATGTAATGCATTTCTGTAAAGATTAATGTCCTAGCTCTTCTAAAGAATGGGAACACATGAATAAGATTCCATATGCATATACAATTGGATCTATCATGTATAAAATATTGTGGACACATCATGATGTCTCTTATGCTTTGAGCATGACAAGTAGCTACCACTCAGATCCTAGAGAAGGTCACTTTCTATAAAGAATATCCTTAACTACATGAGAAGAACTAAGGAGCAATTTCCTATTTACAAAAGTGAGAAAGAATTGGTTGTAAGGGGTTACACCTACACAAGATTACAAAATAAAAAATTACAATCAGATTTTGTTTTCTGCCTAAACAATAAAGCTTTTAGATGGAAAATTTTCAAACAAGAGACAATGGTCGCTTGTTAGATAGAGGTCAAGTACATTGCTTCCTCCAATAAAACAAAGGAAGTTGTGCAACTCAAGAAGTTCATTGGTGGACAAGGTGTGGTTCCATCCATTGACATTGTAGTAATGCTATATTGTTACAAAAATGAAGCCATTGCACTAGCTAAGGAACTTGGTAGGTCATCCTTCTAAGAAACATAGCTCGACATCTCATACAAGAGATCATGCAATGAGGAGATATGAAGATTTGTAGAGTACCAACTGAAAGCAATGTTATCAATCCTCTAATGAAAGAAATTTCACACAAAAATCATGATGGTCATGTTAAGTCACTTGATATTAGATTAGCGAGTGACTGGCTCTAGTGAAAGTGAGAGACTATTGGTATTATAGCCTAAGAGACAATCATATGATGACTGTCATCGCCCAAATTTTTGACTGATATGCATATTCATGAAGACAATTGCAATTATAATGCTTTTTTCAATACTAAGACAATTAATAAAAATAAACATTCTTTAAGAATGTCTTGACTGAATCACATATGGTTTGGGTTGAGGACCTAAAGATGATATCATATGTATACCTGAGAATACACATTATTTTTGCTAGTCAGTCATTATAGTGGAAATTATAGGACAAAAATAAACATAACTCTAATGTGTATGCTGAGTGATGACTGTATCTCTTTAGTCATAATATTTGATATCAACTTTTATATATGGGTACTTGTTACAGAACAAGTTGCTTCTATACATGACCACCTTGAGCATGATACATGGAATCCATTAATGGCATTGGAAAGCATATCTCTATGTGACAATGGTGATGGTGGTCCTTAGACCTGAAGTCACTATAATGATCACATGTTTTGTGATATACTTTAACATTGAATCATGTGGCCTTGAATAAAAGTTGCCATATAGGTCATGCTTGGGAGCACTGTGACACACATGGATTACTATGAATGATATAGATGAAATTTGTCCCTCCTATTAGAGTGATGTCCATGGACACAAGATGAATTATACTATGAATATATGGACATGTTCATGTGAGTCAACATATGATTTTGAACTCAAATGTATCTCAAATGCTCTAATCTTGATCATGAAACAAAGACTGAACATTAATGGGATGATGTTTCCATGCCTAAGACTCAATATAGATATTAGAGACAAAGTTATTATATGTTCATCGTAACACTGGTCGCAATAAAAGGTTAAATTTGTTTTACAAACCTACAGATTACTTGGGTAGAAATAAAGTCTGCTAGATAACAATCATTGTATGTGAAGTAATAATATGATTATGGGCATCATTTCCAATGTAAATGGGAGCCTATAGGGTCACATACATAGGATGCATAGGGAAGAGAATTATTACCATGGGTATATGACTAATTAATTACTAAAAGGTTTAGGCAATCAATTGAATCATTGATGGACTAACTGGAAGCCTAGTTGAGTGAACACCCAAGCTCTAGATGCCTGATTAGACTAGCTCCAATCATGTGACTAGACTGGTTGTGGGTCTGCTGCTAAAATGTGGCTTTTGTCTTTTCTTTTCCCCATACTTTATTAGAGACCCTACTTCCCTACCTTCCCTATAAATTGGGGCATGAAAACTAGGGATTTGTGTGCACACACATACACCTTTTGAGAGGACTTTGACCATCTGTTAATACTTATAAAGAAATATGGAGAGAGGATAGGTTGTGTTATATTAGAACGTCGACAACAAAATGACCTCTCCTTCCACGCCGTCTCTTAGAGCACAAAGCGGAGTTCCCTTTGTCCACATGGACAATGTAGAGATGTAGAAGCCTTCACACAACTATGTTGTTAGAATGTCAATTGCATCATCTTCCATTTTTTATTCTTGTGAGTTCCATCGCTGCATCTACTCGAAAACAAAGGCACAATCTCACAAACCACCCATCTTGATATATTGTTGTCTACTCATGGATACAAGGAGATATTTTAATTTATTTGTTTATTTTGTTGTGTCTATTTCTCTCTCCATGGATTACTATAAGAGCATAACCTATAAATGGAGGATATCTAAAAATTAAATTTAAGATGATCATTTGATATTATGTTGTTGGTAACATAATATTTTCTTCGAAAATGATTACTTCATGATATCTAGATTTTCCATATAATATATGCAACTAGTTTACCATCCTATGATGTTAATTGATGTGGTAGATTATATCACAAGAAATTCAGGTAGGGAAAATTCTTTAGGTTTTTACCTAAAATGATGTGTAATAATCACCAATGGTAAGAGGATGAGTCTTATCACAATATAACTTTAGAATCGAACCCAAAGCACAATGTCATTAATAAAAATTAGATCTTTAGAATTGTACCCAAAGCATAAAATTACTAATAAAAATAGATTTCTATCATAATTAGGAAAACACAATTACAAATTATAATTGTTTGAAGATTTTTTTGATGGATTAAATCAACTAAGAAAAAAAAAATGAAAGTAAGAGAAAAATGATTTTGCATTGTGGCAAAATTACCTAGACTACAGGGTTCACTTAGACTACCAATTTAAGTATTCCAAACATTACATCATTTGGTCATATGAACATCGGATTAAAGCCAAGAAATTTCATACCCTTTCAGATAGTGAAATCCACATGGATTGATCTACCTCTAGATCATGAATCTACTATCCCAGATAACACCCTTTTGTTGTCTCATCCCAAATTCAATGATATTGGTTGGTATCCTAATAATAAATTTCAATATGTCTACATCTATGACTATAAAGATCATACAAGATAGATGATCAGGCTAATAAGCAAGTATAAAACAATTGATTACCAATCCAAATGTTCATATAAATAACAATTAACAGTGTAGAAATAGTATACAAACATGGATAATACCTATCTTCCAGTAATGGATCTACTTTTTAAATACATTTTTGACACCAAGAAAGAAAGAAGAAGAATTTCATGGACAAAGTAGAAGCAGAGAGAATTAGATCAATGGTCTTGTCAGAACTCTCTAGACAATAACTTCAGTCTTTGGTCTAGATGTACAATGGAGCGTGTCTCCATGTTAAGTCGTCAATTTCCATTTTTGGCTCTCCTTAAAGAAGGATGGGGAAAAATAGGTTTGGAGCGCCTACCACAGAATTCTCCTAAATGTTTTTGTATCTGGACACAAAATATCAAATCCAATTAAATCTATCCATTTGTTGTCAATAACTTTTTAAAATTTTGTCACAGGTGTTTTAGGTGATAGTAGGGTCGGTTATATGACCCAAAGTAGTCATAAAACTAATTTATTGTGAAGATAATTGAATTAGATTTCCAACCTAACTTGTATCACTCAATTCTGACATTTGGTGTGGAATCTAGAGCCAGTTTAGTGTTGGGTATATTTTTAACAAAGTTACTATGATTTATTTTGGAACTTTCCAATCGGCTGACCAAAATTGCTATTCGGCTGAATGTCCTTTAATTTTATATACACTTGTTTCATAGAAAGATAAATTTTGATCCAATAGATTTTAAATCATCCAATCCCAATTATGTATCTGATATTATGGCCATTTAGGTGACCATCTATTCTATACTGATCCCTACTTCAGTTGTCTGATTTAGGGAGTGAGGATGTGCAACTTTTGATCATTTTTTCAATTTTAATGAAGGGATATTTTCTTCTCTCCTTTTCTTATATAAACCTACAAATAAATCACAAACAAAAATATTTAATGACAAACAAATTATATACACTATTCAAAATTTAAAACAAGTGAAATGTTGTGTTGAATGCAAACAAAATATGCAAAATTGAATCTAACTTGTAACTAAAAACATGAAGACTCCCAAAAAAGCACATGAAAATAAAACACATGATGAACAAAAATTCCTACAATTCAGATCCTAAAACTTTCTTATCCTTGAGTATAACAAGATTTAAAACACTCTCCAAACAAATATTTTGAACCCATGCATGTCTCATACTTGCCTCGTGTTTGAATCTTACCAATGTGCAAGGAAAAGAAACCCCAATTTCATGTAATAAACTTCTCCATCTTAACTTTTCTTCACACACCTTCTTCTATGTCAAAAACCTACAATGTAAACAAGAAGCAATATTCTTGACATTTCAGATAATCTTGGGTATTCCTATGAGATATTTGCATAGGAATAATGTTTTCCATGGAAGGTAGTTTTTGGGATAGTTTTTCTTTCCCTGGGTAGAAAATTGATGGAATGAGGGTATGAAAAAAGAATTACAAATTTCTCCTCTGTTTGAATCGATATTGATTTTTATTGGTGCAAATACAAATGTTGTATAATATTTTTCTTTTATGAACATTATCATCTTTTCTTAATTTTTGGTGATATAGACCTATTACATAGAAGGGGGTATGGAAAACACTATTATAGAGGAATAAAGAGGGTGTTCCATCCCTATGCAAGTTTGGCACACTTTATGGATTTTTTTATTTGGTTAATTGTGGGTAAGATGGTGATACATAAAATGTAGAAGAGGGTTGAACTTGTGCATGTCATAAATTAGAATCTAGAGCAAATGTGATTTCAATTACATCATGTAACATGCAATATTGTGATATTTCTACAAGTATCTTGTGCTAATCAGTAAAGAGACATGTCACATTTGATTTCTCTCAATTGCATACAACTTTACATTATTTACATGGAACACATTGTTCATATTCATTAGCTACAAGGGGTAATTTCTAACTATAGACATGTTTTCAGAAATATAGTTAACATCAATGACTTTTTTTTAACAAGAAGGTTGTATAACAAATTTTTTATGCAATACAATAGGAATATAAACTAAGCCAACTAGGTAATAGCTACAATTAAAATTGCAAGACTGTGAACTGAAATTAAAACAATTTTAAGATACATTCAATGCAAGTGAACAAAATCCAATATATACATGAAAAGCTAAAACTTGCTGATATAAAACAAAAAAAACAAAAAGAGCATGTACAACCCACCCCACCCCAAGCATATAAGTTTTCTTGACCTTGAAAACCTTGAAATCCAAGATACAGGAGAAGAAATCCTCAATGATCATCTAGGACGTCTTGGCAACTCAAAGATGGTCCAGCTGAAAGTAATATAGACTAGGGATGACACCTTGATCATAAGATTTCCATGATGAATTATGTGATGAGGTGGTCATGGTATCTCAAATGTACTATTTGGATGCTTGAGCTAATTTTGTCTTTCACCTCACAATCTATCTAGAATGATCAATCAATACTCCATTATAATTTGTGGTACTAGTGTGTGGATCGAGAAGAGTGCCATAATGTAGGAGGGGTGCCCCTATAATGGCCTCATGATCTGCTCATTTGCAAAGACCATCAGAAGATTACCTTCTTCTATGGCTAAGGTAGTATGCAAAAGATATAGTCCTGGCATGGGATTTACGTGTCACCTATAAAATTAGCCCAAAAATATTTTTATGTAGTTGTGCACCCTCCAGATCTTTTACCCAATCAACATCAAAAGTAATAGAGTAAGTGGGATCTATCATTATATAAATTTTTGGCATCATGAACTATCTTGAGATGAGATAGAAAAATTAATCAGTGGCAACATGTCTACCTCTTATAGTGGCTACATATCATCATCAGTTGCCATGTCATTATCATTCATCATCATCATATCAAGAATGCTAAAAATATATCCTCATCGATGATCATGGATGTGGGTTGCTCCATTTTCCTAAAGTATATCTCTAATTCAACCTCAAGTGGAATGACAGGCTATGAGAGGTTGCTTTCAACTCAGCTAATTGTGCCTCAATTCTTTTTCTCCATGCTTCTCCATTGGCTAGCATTGCTTGTTGATCAACTAGCATCATTGTTAGGTAACTAACATCTATAGAAGATCCATCCTCTCATCATTTTTAGGTGGATATTGACTTGCATAATAATAATCCTCACTATAACTCCCATAATGTAGTTCATTATAGTCTTCCTCATCTAGATAGTCATCTTAAAAAAATGGATTGTCATAGTACTTTTCAAAGTATTGTTGATTGAAATCTACATCATATATTCTTTATAGGAGTCTAACATTAGGCTCTATGTTGAGCCTTGGAATGGCTATTTTAAACATGGAGTCACTTTGCGATATTTCTAGAAGACAATGTTGATCCTAGTATTTTATGCGGTGATAATCCTAATAATTATCACTATACTTTAAAGTATTTTTTTGGTAGCCCTACATATCATGATTAAATGAGCCACATTTCACACATTTTATGATTTGTGGTGTTGACCATTCCATTTAAAATGAGTACCTAAAATAGAATATTTGTCTATTAGCTCAAGAGAAAAATTTCTTCAATAGATGAGGCATAGACTAAATTTTATTTTCTTTCAAAAAATAAAAACAACAAATTAAATAAATTTAAGATAGAGAAAATATTATCTAAATGAAATTCTAAAAGCAAACTAAAAATTATAAAAACAAACTGAAATTACAAAACCAAACTATGTAGTTAAATCAAATGAAAAATTACAAAAAAGCTAAAAAGTTATAAAACAAAATTAAAATTTCAAAACAAAACTAAATTGGAACACTAAGTAAGATAAACAAATTAACTAAGTTAGAAATTATGAGTATACTATGATCAATTTACTAGGATGACATGGGTCACTGCCACTGCCTACATAATTTTTGTGAACAATGCATCATTTTCTTATAGGAATACTTTATGAGGTTCAAGATATCTCATATCCTTGCAGACAATGAAATACTCATGGACTTATCTTCTCACAGGCTCAGTTCATGTTACCTATAAATTCTTAATATGTCACCCAGAGAACAACCTTCTGTGATCTCATCTAGGTTTCAATGATATTTTTGGTTGGTTTAATCCTAAATTTTAATGTATCTATGTCTAGGATGATAAAAATCATACATGATAGATGATCAAGCTATAAATAAATCATTAGACATTCAATAAGTGATCTAGATGTTCATATAAACAACAATTGAAAATGTAGAAACATAATACATGCACTAAGAATCCCCGTACCCAAGTAATGGATCGAATGTCTAAATATAATTATGATAAAAAGTGAGAAAGAGAAGAATAAATTCATGTTCAGAGTAGTATCTTAGAGGGGAATATCAGTGATCTCAAGATCAGTGGTCTCTTCACAACTCCTGAATAACAACTTCAGTGTCCAATCCAGATCTCCCATGGAAGACTCCTCCACCACAAGACATTGGTTTTCATTTGTGGCTCTCCTTGGATGCCTAAAGCTATGAATTGTAGAGAATAGGTCGTGAACACTTGTAGTGAAAGTCCCCCAAATACTTCTATTTTAGCTTGAAAAATATTATTTATGTCCAAATTCATCCAACAATTGTTAGTTGTTTCTTGTAGATTTCCATCATAGGTGCTTCAGGTGCCTATAAGACCAGTCAGATGACCCACACAGATCAATAAATATGTTCATTGTGTCTGTAATTGAATTATCATTCCAATCCAATATGCTTAACTTATTTCCAACATTGTTTGTGGAATCTAGAGTTATTTTAGTATCAAGTATATTTTGTGCAAAATTGTTATGACTTCTAGTGGAATTTCTCAATCAGCTGACCAAACTTGTCAGTTGTCTGGATGGCCTATAATAGTAAATATATTTATCTTATTGATAATTGAAATTTACATCCAATGATTTTTAAATCATACACTTCTAGTTTGTATGTGAAAATTGTGCCATTAGAGTACACGCCTATACTATATTGATTCTCATTCTAGTTGTCTGAGCTTTGCAACCTTTTATCACTTTATTGGATTTTCATGAAGGGATATTTGTTTCTCTCTTTTTCTCATATCAACCTTCAAATAAAACACCAAAAATATATTAAATACCAAAGAAATTTCATAAATCACTCATAATTTAAAACAAGTTAAAAAATAGTAGAATGCAAAGAAAATATGCAAAACTAAACCTAAAATGTTAATAAAAACATAATGAGTAGACATTCATCATTAAAAACTGATCAATACATGATTTTCAAAAAAATAGTGATCATGATACAATCATATATCCCTAATGCATCGTCATTCTACCATTTGAATTAATTCCAAATATATCTTAATTTTGTACAATTTAAGAATGATTGGCTTTTTTTGTCCATTCTAGCACAAATAACAGATATAAGATTGTAAGAGACCCTATTAAAATAATTAAGTTCTAGAAATATTTTGTTTTTACCAATAATCCAAATAAGAATATGTTTTAGTGAGCATTTAATAAGAAAATAATATTTTCCATAGAGAGAATTTTGTCCAAGATGTTGACGTGGTATATTATCGCACTGCAAATTCACTATGAGTATAATTCCTAGAGTTTACCAAAACTAAGGTGCAATAACGCCACCCACAACCAGATGAATCTTATCACAGTATAGTTAAGGATCAAATCCCAAGAGAGATCTTTTATAAGAACTATCTAATCAAAGTAACTTAGCTGGAATTAGTATATATCACAAAAGTAGAGTTGAGTTGTTTAATCAAAGATTGCAAGAATAAAATGAGCTAATTAAAGTTCTAGTTATCAATGGATGGAATTACTAGGGTGGAACTGTATTTCACCACCACTACTCGAATCTGCGCAATCATTCAAATCAAAACCTATATGAAGATATAATTGGAGTTATGCAAGTTTCCCTTTTCAACATCAGAAACTTGCATGAGTAGATATCCCTATAAGTTTGATGTCTCGTTACTTATGGATCCTCTATTCACTACTCTAGAGACTTTCTATCATAAGTTCTCGTCGGGGTGTCAACCAAAGCTAATCAATATTCAAATCTTAAACATTGAAGTTCTCGTAGTAAAAGATTATAATAAATAATGTAAAGTGGGTGATCAATCCACAAAACATGCAATAAATGATTGTCTATGAATTATATGAGTTTATTCAAGAATTGTAATATGAATCAAATTGCAAGAAATGAGTAGTGGATCTTGTACCCACACCCTAGTGAAAAGTCTACTCTCTTGAAATGGTGAGATCAATATCACAAGAAGAGGAAGAGTATGCCATCATGATCATGATGGATATAGAAGTGGATTGACGTGGTGTGCAACGATAGTCATTCCTCCTTCTTTCTCTTTCAGGTATTAACCCTGACTTACAACAAAAGTAAGTGGAGGAAACAATAGCTTGGGGAAGAGATTGATCACCCTGAGAGAGAGAGATCGATGGCCCAAGTTTCAGATGAAGGATAGCTATCGATCTATGCTTGAGATTGATAGGCGTTGTCCAGCTAGGTCGATAGAACTAGCTTGATCAACAAGTTTCGTCCTTTCTCTGATCTTAGTGGTAGCCTCTCGGCGTGTTTTGTCTCCCTAAAAACTGAGATGAGTTGTACGACTATGCTGGGGGCCTATTTATAGTGTTGAGGCTATCAACCTCTTGTTTTTCCTATTGGTGTCAACCACTTGTTGTCGATCGATCTGTGTGATGATCGATGGGTCCATTAGGCGACAAGACTGTCGACCGATAGGTGTTGATGCTTGAACTTGCTGTCAACAGCCTTGGAGGTCGATGGGACTGTCAACCTTGAGGGTCCACAAGTCTTTCAGGAACATGTGGACATAGATAAACGTGTCAATATGATTTAAAAACTGATGGATTGATTTCTTGTTAGTTGTTGGACAATGAAAATTTCGAGCTGGGGATCGACAAAGTTGTCGACCTTGCTTGTAGATGAATTGTATGTCAAGTTCTTGAGTATCGACCTTCTGAGTGTCAAATAATGTATCTATGAGTTGTCGACCTGGAAGGTCAATAAGGATTTCGATTAGTAGGTCGAGAAGGTTTTTGACAAGGCAGGACCCCCTAGGCAAACTTGTTGTAGAGTGATAAAATCCAAAACCTACAAAGGGAGTCAAGAAAATTATCAAATTCCTACAAATTAACACAAAATCCCAAGTAGATCAAAACAAAGCTATTCTAATGAAAACTAAGCTATATGAATGCTAAACTAGTCTGAAATTGTAGCTAAAAATGGGATGAATATGTATTCATCAGATGCATAGAGAAACAATAGGCTTTTTTGAAACTATACACTTTACCCTAATGCCAGAATGTGATTGTTTTTTTATGTTTTCTTAATATAGTTGGTGAAATAAGGGATAGATTGCTTCAGATTAATCTAAAGGTGATCCTCTTGAAGTGGTTGCTTCTTGAGGATCACCGGAGGGTTAAAGCCTTGCCTACATAAATAATTTGGGTATTATGTTTCACCTAGAGTTAATGCCCTAGTTGTGACCAATGGTGTCATGAAAATTATATAACCCAAGTCTCAATTCCACTACTTAAGGGAGGGCCTAGTTCAGTTTGGTTATGTTTACCATTAAAACTAAAAAACAACATACATATTGGATTCTAAAATTTCAAGTTGAACCAAATCTTTAACCAGTCCAAAATAGAACCAAACTGAATGATTACTCTTCAGTTTGGTTTAGTTTAGTTTAATTTTGTTTGATTCAAAATATAAAATGAGAACATTAAACTTTTCATATGAATTCTTATCATAATCAAACAATTTTACATCATATTTTCCCATCTATCTAACATGATAAATGAACTTACATATAGCTACTTATAACAATGCTTAATATAAGAAAAAATATATAAACTATTTGATGTATAACTAAGGCCAAGGGAGTATTTTTACATGATTTAATGGTTTATGTTATTAATATATATATGTATATATAAGTATATGTATATATATATATATATATATGTTTGATTTGGAATGGTGAAACTACACACTAATAATCATCCAAACTGTTGTATTATGATTAAAAAATGCTGAACCAAAACAAACAATCTACCTCATAAAACTAAACCAAATCGGCATGTTTGGTTCCCAATTTTTGGTTTCTACATTTTGGTTTGATTCTATGCCAATTTCTACCTCTGCTCAGGTGGACAATGTTACATGATTCAAGCAACTATCCCTAAATATCTCAAATCGCACAACATATATATAAATAAATAAAAACATCATTGTTTATAAGATGAACCATAAAGTTTTACATCATGGTATGTAGGAAACAAAGAGGGAAGATACACATTGGAAAAGAAACTTAGTAAAATACAAAGATACAAGTTCTACTCCCTTGAATTATATAAAAACCTCATGGAGTTACATTTGGTGTAACATGTGTAGAGTTCTCTACATATATAGGAATAGAGGCAACACCAACTTGGTGAATTTTCATTGTAACTATTTTATACCCTACAATCATAAAATTAGAAACTATCAATATGAATGTGTTGGTTTTCTAAACAAATGATATGGAATTGCAACTTTATAGTAAGATATATGATCACCTAGAACATATACATTGGCATGAAATACAATAATGACGTCAAAGTTTTCTTTCTTTATACAAAATATATGTGAAATCCATTTCAATTAGCCAAAACAACACTGCCATAGGCTTTTTGATGAAATTCTCATAGAAAGGTCCCCGGGGGACCTAATTATTAAATGAAAAGATCTAACCATGCTTCAAGTTCATGAGGTACTTCAAGACTAAATGCCAGGAGCTAAGTCAGTTTCATGTTGTCTCCTTGCTCGAGTTTACGAGGTACTTCAAGACTAAATGCCAAGAACTAAGTGTCTTTCATGTTGTATCCTTGCTTGATGAGACAACTAGGTACACCAAGCCTTGTTCCCTTACCCTAAGAATATATGAATTTACTTCAAGTCTTGTATCTTAGACATATATGGTTATGTTTGTAGTTTTTTCAACATATTATAAGCAAGACATATAACATTAGTCATAGGGACATGTAGCTCAAATGTTACATACAAAAAATCATTTTAAGACATATACATACAAGAAATCACAAAACCACTATTCTAACAAATAAGAGGTAATACATACCTTGAAAAAAAGTGCAATATATTATAGAACTAGAATAGATATTGATAAATGACTCAACACAGAGATATGATGATATATGTAAGTACGATTTGATTAGAATTAATAATATCTAGGCATGTGAGTATGTTCATGAAGTTTTGATGTTTCCCTTAGTCTTACTATTATCTTTTTTCAAATATGCATTTCAAAAACTCAAAATTGCATGCAAGTTCATTATCATGGTCTTATATTACATCATATGTAATACTTGACTTATGGTGAAACATTCTGGAAATAATCACATTATTTGATTCAGGGTTTCCTTGATATTAATACATAAATCATACGATTTGATAAAATTCAACGACAAGCATCGAAAGTACATGTTATGTCACATTTCATATCACAAAGACATTAATGGGGAACAAGAGTGATAAAATCTAGAATTATGTTTTAAAGGCATCAAAGGTTATTAATCAAGTGTCAAGATATAATATTTTAATTTATGGATGGATCAACATTAGCATAATAATACTTTAATAATTTTAAAACTAGTACAAGTATCCATTTCCAAGAATGTCAGTAGATTTTTGAAGTGATTTAGATCATGGAACCATTTTTAATTGATTCCTTACATTTTTTTTATGACAATAGTGTATTCAAATTTTTATTTGGTGCAAGGATCAATTTACTATGATTTATGCAAAAATAGTGTCCATTTTAGATTTACAAACAACAGAGATGAGATATTTCCTAAATGATGAAAAATGGAGGCCATGGCGATGTGTCCATAATGGTTCATGTGAGATAATGCATCCATTGATGCTAACCTCCACCCAATGGGTACCTATTTAAGGTTTGTTGGATCAAGTTGGTCCATTATGGACCACAATTGTGTGGACAAGGTCAACTTGCTCCACTTTTAGGCGAGATGAAGGGAGATGGTGATATAGGGAGTAAAGTGGATTTACATGTGTCATTGGATGTATGATTAGTGTTTAGGAGGTTGTCTTATTCCTTAGAATGACTAATGTGGCCTCGCGTTTGGTGGTCACAGTGGATGTGGAAGGAGGTAAAGAGGGAAATGATGAGCATGCTCAAGGGAAAGTAGGGAGGTTTTGCTGGCATGCAAGAGGAGATTGTTAGGCCATTGTTGGGATTGGGATTGTCCAAGCACTAAGGAGCCTCAATCTCACCAGAGTCACTTAGAGACTAGGATCCAATGAGCTAATGGGAAGGGCGAGAGGAATGCAGAGAGGAAGAGGAAAATGTGGGAAAAGAGGGAATGAGACATGGTGAATAACATTAGGGGCAAAGGATGGCATGGGGGTGGTGTGCATGGTTTTCCAACCTTGGTAGCTCCCATCCTATATGTATTCATGCCTCTTTGACCATAGACACATGGGGAGAAGGATGGCTCTATGGCCTTTTGATTGGGTGCACGATCTATGGCCACTAGATCTGATGGTTAGGAGCATTTGTGGATGGGAGGTCAGTCACCTTCACATGTGTCATGGACCATAGAGTGAACCAGGATCCGACGGTCATAAAAAATGATTCATTTAGGGGAAGGAAGAAATTGTAGAGAAAAGAACAAAAAGGATATTTCTAAAATGGTTTTATCTTGCAAAAACCATATCTCTCAGACAACAAGTCTGGAAAATATAAATTTATATCATAGGATTAGAAAGAAATTCTCTTCTTATAAACAAAGTTTGGCATCAGAGCATGTCATTGAAGTGTGTCAAAAAAATTAAATGTTCTAAGGAGTTTTTAAAGCATTCAAATTATTCAATAGGGTTTAAATTGGTATTTTATCAACCACCAATTGATATTTGAGCAAAATGTGATATAAAGTTACTCAAGACATGAAGGCAGATGACATTAGAGTGAAATTGAGAGTGTTATGAGGAGATAAGTGCATAAATGAAGAGAGATAAAATCTCACATTTTTGACGGTTCAAATCTATATCAATTAATTATTTAAATCAGTCTTAGCTACTTGAAAAAGTCTTGAGGAAATTCATTATGGAAAGAAAAACTACTCCTTCTACTACATGTAGAGCTAGAAATTGCATGTGCAACATGGTTATCCCCTATGCTAACATAATACAAATGACATTGTAAAAGTTATTCCCTAACTAATAATATCATCTAGTAAAGTCCTATGAGATCACTTTATGTATTCTTTACTTTGAAAGCATTCACAACCATGGTTGAATATACTCTACTCTAAGGGCTAGTTTGGTTGGGTGTAGTGGGGTGTATTTTACTGAGTTCGTAATGTAAAAATGTACATCAAAAATTCACTTTGTCATCCAACTACAACCTACCAAAAAGACAGTTATCTTCTTCACCCCATGCACAACACACACTTCATTGCATCATGGACATCAATTTCTCTATCCACATTAACTTTTGTAATGTACTCAGCATGCCTCATGGTACTACCCAAATATTTCCCTTTGTATCCTCTAATATCATTCCCACACCTGCCACTTTATCAGCTCTGACTACTGCATCACAATTAATCTTCAAATCCATTGTTTCATAAGGTTGCCAGCTACATATCTCTTTTCCCTCCATTTTGCTACACCCAGTGTCTTATAAAGTTGAAAGGTGCCTCTTGTGGTCATAAATAAAAGTAAGGAAAGAATACCATATCCATATGACAGGGTGTCTTTTCCTTCAAAAATTTTCTTATTTCACTATGTTCACAATGCCTAGCAACTTGCGACCCTTTTCCCCGCTCCCCCTTCATCTTTTTACTTGGGTATAATCATAATCTTTGTTGAATTCTTCCACCCCTTAACTTCCACAACTAGCACTTCCATTTTTTCATTGGCTAGACTCTAGAGTGGTTTCTCATTATTGTAGTAAATAAGCATATGGTTAATTATTTATTTTTCCTAATCGTAGATAATCATCTCCCATCCTAATCAAAATAGTTTTAAAAAAAATCTTCATTTCTTGCCACACTACTTGTGCCAAGACACCTGAGAAAGTGCATCACCTTTGATGTCTAGTGAAAGATCTAGAGGAGGGTGTACAGAGAAAATCCTATTTTTATCACTTACACACGCAAGGTTGTTCAAATGTAACTTGTTTAATATGATATAGTAGAAGAAATAGTAAAGAAAATACTAGACAGAAATGGACAATCACAAATAACACAAGTTTTATAGTGGTTTTGTCCTAAATGATGTTAGTCTACTACCTAGATATTTCCAACTAGTTTTAGGTGTCTTTTGTGGCTCAAGACAAACCTCCTTTTATAGCTCAATGATAACTATAATCTTCTTTGTGGGATATCAGAAGACCAACATCTTTTGAAAATGATTGCAATTTACTTCCACCTCCTTTGGATGCACCCTTCTCATAAGAAGTAGCTTGAAAGACATCTTGGCAGCAAGCTTCTCACAAGAAGTAGCACGAAGCACCTAAGCAATAGTGAAAAAGAGAGGAAGAAGGAAACTACAAGTCTTTCTCACAAGGTATACATAAGTTTATGCAAGTATATATTTGGTGTACTAGGACACTAATGTTCAACTATTTCTTAGAGTAGCTTGGATGTAGCTAGAGATAGAAAATGGATATTCTTAGCTTGAAAGGATAGCATGTAGATGGCTTTTTCAAGTGTTCTCTAAGTGTCTATAAGGCACTCCTACATATAGGAAAAACTTATAAATATCTAACATAGTTTTTGGAAGTGTTTAATCCATGTTTAGTGGGAAACTAGTCCTCGTGAAATAGTTAGTGGGATTAAAATGGCTAGTTGTGCACTTGCTGAATTTTACTAGCAGATTGGCAGTTAGTCAAAAAGAAGTTTTATCAAGATGCATCTTGGCTGGAAATTGTTTTGACCAAAACAATGTCGAGACCTCCTTTGGTCTAATAGTAATATCTTGGTCAATCTAAAGTTTGATCAGGATGTATTTTTGTCAAAACGAAGTTCAACTGCATAACATTTGTCCTAGTTTGTCCTAAATTTTAAAAAATGGATCAAATAAATTTTAAAATGATACCTACCTATCCTAAAGTATGTATAAAAGCATAAAAATAGGTTTAGAAGTTTTTATTTGATCATTATTTGTTCTTACATCATCCCTATCAAGTTGTAGTATTCACACCAATACAAGACATCATCTAGGCTTACCTTGATGTACAAAATTAAAACACATATATGTTTGCACATTCTTTATCATTGGATCTCATCTAATTTCTTTGGTCACCTGAAACACATAATTCACACATTAATTACACAAATGGGAAATAAATGTATAATTGAAATAAGAGTGTGACATATCTAAAGAGCCAACATCCATTCCTCCCTCCATATCAACCTATGTATAATTTTCCCTCTTTTCTCTGTAGGTTATAAAGTTTATCAGTCTCTAACATTCCTAGCCTAAAAATTTGATTGAGTAATTCCCACATATACTAGGCCACAATTCTATGTTGTCTTCTAGTTGTCTTCAGATCAATGGGAAGGCTATAATTTTATTAAAAATATCAAGTGGTTCATGTCCGAATATCAAAGAGTTGTTCCATCATGCATTTCATATGTTAATCTAGTCACTCCCCCATATAGTGTCACATTCTTCACTTGACCTCAAATGATCTAGCATCTCCCTCCCATGCATCATTCACCTATTATTCCAAATATTCATTTGTCTTCCATTTCCAGTAACCCAAATAAAATGTCTTGGCATTATAGAAGCTTGTTTGGATTATATCATCTTCTAGATTCTAATAGTGATGTGCGTAAAAATTATTTCGCTTTTAAAAACAAAAAAACTGGCATGTCTTTCTTTGTATGGAGTCTCTATAATTGTATGGCTAGCGGGGCCCAATTAAAAGCAGTCACACCTCATAATTATATTCCCCCTTGTTGTTTTGGCTTGCAAATTCTTCCATATCACCCATGAAAGTTCCCTCGCATTTATTTTCTCCCCCACCAGAATTGGTCCATAAGATTGTGTATCTCATCAATGATCCGACAGGTAATTGGAAAATTATCATTGCATAAGTTAGGATTGATTGTGTAATACATTCAATAAGTACTTCCTTTCGAAGATTTGGAAGAATTTTATGAAACCAACTTTGTATCTTCCTGCATATATGATAATAGATATAAACAAAAACCTACTTTTTGGATCTCCGTATTGCATTTGGTATCTCCAAGTGTTTTGTGTTTATTTCCACCTCCTGTACCTGGAGAAGACCTTCAACTCCTATTATACATGGTATGGTGTCTCCTCAATGAACTCTACATCTGTATTATGTGAATTAATTTTCCGACTCAAAGCTTGTTTGTATTCACTGATAATTTCAGTAACTTCGATAGATTCACCATTAGTAATTGTAGCAAAGAGGATATTTTCATCAGCAAAACAAAGATGAGATATGTGTGGTTCCACCTATTGACTTAGATCTAATGAATTAGAATATTTTCACAAACAATTCTAATATATATGTAGAAAGCTTCAAAATATATAAAATAAAAGATATCATAAAAGAGGATCTCCCTATCGCAGACCTCGGGATGGCTTTGTCTTTTTGGTTTGGCCTCTATTAGTAGAAAAAGAATGGTTTCAAAATGAGGTACAATCATAAATTTTCCTTCTTCACTTTTCCCCAAACCCCATTTTCTCAAACACTTGTAAAAGGAAACTTCATTCTACACAGTTATATGACTTAGACATGTCTAACTTCAAAGAAATATTTCCCTTTTCCCTTTTCTTATCCTTTCATAGGGTAAAACAACTTATAGGAAATAAGTGCATTCTTAGCAATAATTTTTCCTAGTATGGAGGAACTTTGGTTTTCTGTGGCAATATTATTCATGAGAGGCTTCATCCTATTTGCAATGATTTTGAAGGCAATATTATACATGTCATTACCTAGACTTATAGGACAAAATTTAGCAATATGTATTGGTCTTTGAGTTTTGGGAATCATATTGATTGAATTAGTTTCCCACCCTTTGATATTGTTTTCCATATCCTGTTCAATGATTTTCTAGTACATTTGATGGAATATCACTTTCATCCCATCTAGATCGGGTGCTTTATTAGGATGCATCTATATCATGGCTTCCTAGATTTCAAAATCAAAACACTCTAGTTTATGAAAAATCTCTCATTTGAGTATCAATCTTCCTCTCTATCTCTTGACTAGCTGCTTGAAAAACATGAAGGAGTATTTTTATGAAAGAGATTTATAAAGAAATCAAGGATGAGCTTCTCAATATCCTTTTCTTCAATTCTCTAGATTGTCATCTCATCTTCTAGCCCTTCAATCTTATTCATTTTTCTTCTTTGTGGTGCTTTTATGTGGTAATATGCAGTAATCTGGTCACCTTCCTGCATTTCTTTCATTGTTGCCCTTGCAAACTAGAAAGTCTCATTTTGTATGATCCATTTTTGAATATGTGTTTTAGTCTCCTCACATATTTTAAGGTTTTCATGGTCTGGAGGAAGTTTTTGATATTTCCCCAAAAGATTTTCTAGTTTTATTTTATTTTTCTCTCCCCAAAGGCCTTAGCTTCCAAGTCTTTAAGGTTCTTTGCATCGAAATTTAATTTGTTTATCACAAAATAGTTGTTTATATTTTCACTTATTCTTTTACTTTTTTCAACACATTCCTCCTCAACAGCCCACATTGATTCAAAAGCAAATGTTTTTTTACCTTTTCTTTTGTTTAATTTATCTTATGTCAATAATGATAATAATGGACTAGTGGTCCCTTTGGTACATAGGTAAGTGAATGATTCAACAATATGTGAACATATCCCTGCATTCCATGTCAACAAGAGCTCTGTCTAGCCTCTCCTTCAAGAAAATTTGATGAGTTTTTGTAATGTTCCATGTAAAGACATCACATGTAAACCCCAAATAACTAGTTCACAACATCAAATAACATCCTTGACGTTTTCATGAATTTTTCAAGTTTTAATGGCCCCCTTCCTTCACTGTGATGGAAACAATTACATTGATGTATCCAAAGAAAATGACCAATATATAGGATTCTTGTTTCAACTTCCTCATAAGATCCCAAATTTTAATTTTTTTTTGTTGGTCTGAGAAACCATAAATGCCCAATGCCTTCCAGTATGTTCATATGATCCCCTCGGTGACCATACATTCCACATGCCTCTGTGAACAATTCAAAGTCTCCACATCAACATAAATCTACCAGGACCCCATTTCCCCTACATGCCCCATGTTTGATAAAAATATACCATCAATAAATTTAAAAACTCTCTTTATGTCTTCTAGATTCTAGATGGCTATCATATCATCCATTATGAAAACTAGATTTAAGATTTCTTCACCAACACCATGAGCATAGAGCTTGAATTGTGTCAAGGTGGCTCATGCCCTGAAAATTCTAGTTATATATTTTCATTGTTCTTAATGGGGTTGGCTAATACCAAATATAACTACTTGAGGAAAGATTGTCCCATCATCCTTTTGTACCTGACCCTACATATGTTTCTATTTGTTCCCAACATCTTATTTGTTTACGTTATCATCAAGATTCATATCAGTAGGAGCCATTTCTCTATTCTACTTTCTTGCAATCCACTACCAAACAACTTCGAATTCAGGTATGCCCAGTTTTGCTTCTTTACTAATTTTGAACATAGAAGGTGGTGGATTATTTGTTTTCTATCTTCATGCTTTGATTCCCCTATTGAAATTATTTGCACCTCTATTTTGGATGTTGATATCTAGTCAAACATTTTTGGTTGGCACTCTCACTACTTCTTGTTTACCAGTCTCTCTAGAGACTCCCCATATGAATTTGAGAGTTGTCTCTTTTGCTTCCTCGCATAAAATTATGTCCTCAATCAACTCCTCCTTTTCTAGTGCCTCTTTGATGATCGTCATGCCCTATCATACATTGAAAAGTTCCTTGAAAGTGTGCTTTATGGATTGAGTTTTTCTCATCTTCTCTACTGTATCAGTGCATTTAACTAATATGCCTTCTTTGTCCCCTTTTCTTGTCTCTATGCATTCTTATACCTATGCCTATTTCTCTCCGATCACCCCCCCTTAATTTATCTTCTGAATAACTTCCTAGACTTGAGACTTCATCTATACAATCATCTTGATTTCCCAACTCTAGAACTAGCTTTCTAGTATCTTGGATTGTGTTTCTCCTCCAATTTTTTCTTACTAGACAATATAACTTTGTCTTCCTCTATTCCCCAGAGAATGATTCACTTGACCCCTCCGACCTTGAATCCTACTCCTTGTATTGTGATCTCTAAAAGTGGTGCTTTATGAATTTGTCTGGAAAACCCAATTTTGTTTGCAGGGTCCTCACCGAAAACTTCATCAACGAGTGTGGTTATTGGCCACCTTGGTGAAGCTTTCAACCATGACCCAAATATTGGTTATATCTTCACATTTCTTGTTTTTAGGGAAGTCTTTATCAATGTTCCCCATAAGTCCATAAAAGTAGAATAAATTTTCCATCCATTCATATTTTATCTTCAATACTAACACACACTGGACTTCCCTTTGACATGGAGAGAATGTTTTGAAGATATCATAATATCCTTGTAGATGCAGATGCTCGTAGATGATTCCCATACTAATTCATAATGATCTATCTACATTACTTCCTCTAGTCTCCCAACTATCTCTACAACATGCTTTTCATATCTAAAACCCCATTGGAAGTTCATAGATTTCAGCGTAGTGTGGACTCTTTATTATGGTAATCCTTCTTATAGTTCCTCTTCATCTACTGCATTGAAAAGAACAAGCTTATTATCAAACTTCCAAGGAGCATCTTCAACTACTCTCTTTTCCTTCCAATAAATAAATAATTAATTAAAATATCACCTTTCAATTGCTTAAACATATGTTGTTTTGACAATGCCCATGATTTCATGAAGGTGCATTTCACTTCCTAGGAGTTATATGCTCTTTCCATAACAACCTCATGACTAGAGCCATTCCCATGTGTTCATCATCACCTTCCTCTTTCTCATGTGAAATCTCCATACTTCCTCTTCTTCCTTCATTAAGTATAATCACATTTATCTGACTACCAACTTTTCTTCCATCCTAAGAGATAGAAATAGGATGATATCTTTCCTTGAACCTACAAGAGAGAGATGAAAAGGAAGAGAGGATCATGACCATGTCAAACTCTAGTTGTTGGATCTGTTAGGGTTACATGTGGGAAATGGTAATTTTTTAATATAAAATGGTTAGACCCAGAAGGACATATGATTACTTGATTGTGGTGATATATGAATACCATCATCTATAAGGTGTTGGTATTATTAAATACTTCCCAAATGAATAAATAAGTTTTCTTTTCCTTTTTAGGTTCCAGGGATAATTTAATCTATAATATTTATGCACCAAATAATCTCACAGAGTGTTGTCTTTGTCAGGAATGAGATTGACTATAATTGTTAAACATGTATTTGGAATATGGATAAGGTATATAATTCACCAAATACTATTTTTTTTTGTTTATAGAGAACGATCCACTTAAGAAGTTGCAATTTGTTTTTGTCTTCAAAATGGTCCCAAAGAAAACTTCTATAAGAACTATTGATATTGTTCTCTATGGTTTTAGGAAAATGTATACAAATAATAAAGTCAGATGGTATACATAAAAGAGAACCATCTACCCAGGTGAGTCAATAAGCTTTATTTATGGAAATTTTCCTCCAAGAAGCCAAGCAGTGTGATACATTATCCAATACTAGTTTTACTAGACATAATAGGTAATATATATGGTAATAATAGTAGAGCAAGGTATTTTATAAGAAAATTTTCCAATTTTCACTTGATCAAAGTGTTACACTTGGTTTAAGGAAACTAAAAATATTAGAAAATATCTTGGCGTACCCATCATCCATTCTAAGGTGATGCGAAGAACTTATACTAAATTACTTGATAAGGCTGACTTGAGAATCAATGGTTGGGTAGTAAAGTGTCTATCTCTTGTTGACCATTGTTGTTTGGTGAAATCTACCTTATCAACTATTCCTACATATAAAGTGCAGACTGCCCTGCTACCCCTGAGCTTATGTGATCATATTGACAATAGTGTGACAGCTTTTGTGGGGTTGTAATCATAAAAGCAAACCCGATGTCAATAGTGGTGTGGGATAAGGTGACTAGTAGCAAGGTGGAAGGAGGTCTCAGTTTAAGAGCAATGAGGGAGTAGAACTCTAGGCTTCTAATGAAAAACAAATGGGAAGTAGCTACCGATAAACAATCCACCTGGTTTAAATTTCCCAAAAGGAAGTCATACTAATTACTCAAGGTTGGGTAAGGTAGTGTTGAAGCGGAAAAATTTCATTGAGGAACACTCCTTTATCATTCTTATGAATGGAGAGTCTATGAGCTTTTGGAAAAATAACTAGACCCAGTAGAATAACACTTTGGCTCAAGTAGCAAAGCATAACATTCTGGAAAACCTGCAAGATCTAAAGGTAGTCAGTTTGGTCAAAAATGTAGGGGTGTGGGATGAAGAGTTTTTAAAGCACTGGCTTCCCAAAGTTAATGTTAACATCATCTGGAGCATCGATTCACCTATCAAGTCCAATATCATTGATATGAGAGTCTGGAAGGGGTTTGAAAATAGGAAATACTCAACAAGTTCATCCTACCATCTTCTTCTCACACATAAGGACATTTAATTGGAGGGAGAATGAAGCTCGATGTGGAAAACAAAAGTAGCATCCAAAGTCAAACAATTCACGTAGACTCGGATTCAAAACACAATCCTTACAAACAATAGACAAGTTCAAAGGCACATCACATCTGATAGCACCTGCGAGCGGTGTAAGGAATAAGAGGAGTCTAATCTTCATGCCATATGTGACTATAAGTATGTGAGGGAGGTATAGAAAGGTATTTTGAAGGAGCATATGCCCACCGCTTTCTTCATCTTAGACCTAACTAGAAGATGGGGCTAAGAGGGGAGGATACCCAACATTGTTGCTTATGACATCTTGTTGGGTACATAGGGTCATGTAGGAACAACCATATATTTGACAAAGTTCTAAAACCCATTGAGCATCAAATATAATATATCTTAAAGAGGTTGTAACTCTCAAAGCTAGATTGGTAGAAGGATGTTAGGTTTGCCAAGTTGCTCACTAGCCACCCTGAAGATAATCTCTTGGAGATCCCTGAGGCTGGCACACTCAAGATAAACATAGATGCATCGTTGCAAAAGAAAACTGGTTCCACTACATTGACTCTTAGGGATTCCAATGGTGCTTTGTTAAAAGGATATGCGTGGAAACATAGAGTACCTCAACTCTGCAAGCTTAATTGATGGCCACTGATGATGCACTATAAAAATCCCAAGCACTATCCTTAGTTCCAATAGAACTAGAGATAGATTCCAAGACTCCACCTTAATGACCAGTAAGAACCTAAGAAGTAATCCCAAATATGTGAACTGGATCCACAAAACACAAGGTAAATTGCAAGCTAATGAAGGTTGAATGATCAAACATGTGAATCAAGCCTCCAATCGTGCAATAGAAAACCTAGCAAAGTTTTACCTCAAAAACAATCAGGGCAGCTTTAGAATGTTTAACCACCAAATATCATCAAAGTTTGGGTGGAAAAAGGCGTGTAATGGTAGTATTACTACCAAATTTTGTTAAAGCACCAATAGTTGTAATGGAACTTTTTTTCTTTCAAGAGGAGGGTAGGATGAATAGATTGCCTACTGACTTACCCTAGAAAAATTGTTATACTTTGTTATTTTAAATTATGTCATACAAATACCCATAAGATATTTATAAATTTTTTTGATCCCATAGATGGGTTGAAAAATGCCCAATTCCTTATGTGTTATTGTATCATCAACAATTTGTATGCTATTACTCTCATGGATATTGTCATATTTAAACATGAAATGGTTTCATAGACTCAATTTGAACAATGATACCAGTATGGATGTGACAATGACAAAGACATAAAGTGAGAGAGGGTCTCCTTAACATTGTCTACTAGAGGTCGTGAAGTAACTTAAAGGAGAAACATCTATAATAATCAAGGATTTACTAGTGTTGATGCATTCATATATGCATTTATTCCCCTTATCAAGGAAATTGTAGCCTTCCATCCATTGCATAAAAGTACCAATTGACATTGCCAAAGGCATTTTTTTAAATTTTATTTGAGAATAACAAGGGGCTCATTATGTGAGTAGGAAGACAAATCATACCATTAGACATAACATATGTATATTGAATGTCTCTGGCTTTGATAAAGGTAGCTTGTTCCTGCTAATAACATTTGTCATGTGTTTTTTAATTCTTCAAATGAGCAATTTGATTAAGTATTATATCAATTATTGATTAGGATAATATGTCTAAGTTGATGAATATCTTACAGATTTACACCTTTTAAACAAGGCATTATTCATTTTATTAATAATGGACGTCATAAAGGAATTGTTAGGATCTCTATGAAAGTTGTAAACATCTCATCTGAGGATTTCTTGATAATATTCCAATTGTTTTGGAAGAAAGACATGTCAAAACCATCTGGTCTAGGTGAAATGTCAACTCCTTGATTGAAAAGTGCACTCTTTATCTTTATGATAGTAAATGACTTGATGGGATCACATTGATTACTGATTGTACTAGCACAAAGACAGTTATAGTCAAAATTAATGTGTTTTGCAAAGGATTTATTGTGATGTAGATATATCAAAACATGTTGTGATAGAGTCAACGATTTCTCATCAAATATAGTATATTCTATTTTTACACTGTAAAGAGTAGATTGATGAAGATCTATTATGACAATTTCACATTTTATCAAAGGATTTGGTGTTTTTGTCTCCATCCTAAATCCAAAATTGTTTACATATTTGTTTCACCTAGATTCTTGGTGGAATTGTAGATATATATATAAGTTTATTTTAATTTTCAATGTCAAGGGTTTCATAATGGCTTGGCTCTGAAGGTATAATGATTTTTTTCTTGCTCGTTTAGTTCACCTTGCCTAAATGGTTGTTCTTGATTTCTAGTTTAGTTTGGATCACTTTTAAGTTTTTCATACATTTTACTATTGAGTGTATACAATACTTGTTTTCCATCCTTGGTTGACTATAGTGTTGTATTTTCTATATCTACATCAAAATATTTCAATTATGAAAATTTGAGGACTACAAGTTGTATAGTTTATTTTTGAAGTTATCATTATGGTAAATAAGAATATTTAAGACCCCATTAATAGGAATAAAAGAAATTGTCAAGAAAATCACAATATAGTCATTTTCTCCCAGAGTGACTGGTGTTACTAACATTATAGTCTTCTATGGTAGAATCATAAAAGAAAGAATTTATTTATTCATATTTATTTGAATGTATAAGGTGGTATCGACATTATCTAGGCATCCATGAGAGGAAAAAGTGCAGTACAAACTACCACTGAGGAGCCAATGAGAATATCTATAGAGTGCTGCCAATTCATAAGATCATTGAAAAAAGAGCATTTGTTTGATCCTGGCTCAACAAATATGGTAACGAACACCCATGAAATGTTTTTCTCTGAATTTAGGAAGGAAATATATATGGTATAATTTTTTGTATTGAAGTCTATGAAACGATATTTGTTATCATTCTATTGAATAATAATAATGCTAAAACAACTAGATAATTTCTGATGACATAGCCTCAAATAATGAAGTTGTCCAACGTTTACCGAGCGTTTTTTTCTTGAATGAAAATAATGATGATTATATATACTATGGTTCATAATAGATCTTTTTTATATGAAAAAATAGGCCACAAACATATCAACTTTTGATTTTCATTAAAGAAAGGAAGTTAATCTATATGGTGCATGAAACACAAGTAGGCTCTGTCTGACTATAAAAAAAAAATTAGCCTATCCAAGTTATCTAAGGATAACAATTATGGTATTTGATTCTCCCATCCTATATATTTTTCTAGGTTTCAAAGAGATAGAATAGTACTATGAGGATCCAGAACCAAACGAATTAACTCATCCACACAATCGATTACAAAACATTCTTAGTCTAGTATATGATTTTCTATGTAGGATAATAAGCTAATTTATTGGTATTAGTTTCATCTATAACAAAGAATTCACAAAGAAACATATTTTCTCCATAGATACCTCTCCTTGTTAGGGTAAAATTCAATATTTTTATCGCATTCACTTGCTCAATGTTTGCTCCCAGGTTATTTTGAGGTCCTTTCTACAATCAATTTGTTAGTTTTTTCACAATGGCTACATTGATTCTTGAAGAAAAAATTTCATCGGATATGTTTCTCTTCTTTTCTTTGAGAGTGATCAGTATCAAACTCAGTGCTAACTCTTATGTTTAAGGGTTACAATTTACTCCCATATCCTTCCTTGTTTGCCTGCTTGTTGAGTTTGTTGATCCTCTTGGGTAATTTGGGTTTTTTAATCCAACATATGAGAGGTTTGTTGGTGAAATTTTCACACCCATACAAGACCTTTGGGTTGAGATCTATCATTGTCCTGATCATTTGAAATGAAATTTGAAGGGTGGATATGTTTGTCTATGAACATGTTTTTCTTTGAAGGGGCTAACAAGATATGTAGACATCATTAAAGGGGTTAGGTGTTTGGAGAGGTTCTTCACTACAAATCTTCACCGTTTTGGTGAGTCACTAACACACATATAAATTTCATGTGCCATATATGTGTATTAAGAAATCAACATTTGGTTGAAAGATTTAATGAATTTAGATAATTGTATGGTGTTAGAACTAACATATTAGCTGATCTCTAAGGGTTGTGGTGATGTATTCAATGATGCCAAGATCTTACAGATGTGGAGGTAGTATAGAAAGGGTCATCCACCCAGTTCAACTTTCCCATCCACAACGACACCTCCCTATGTTCAAAGTGATCAAGGTGCTTCCTGTGCCCTAGATGTTTCTAATATACATCTAGTTGATTGGAAGATTCGTTCTAATATATTTGACTAAGCCATAGATAGAGGCATTGTATAAAGAGGATATAGTGATATATTTCTTAAAGGGACTAAACCACTCCTAAAGGAGGAGAATAATCTAAATGAGAAGATTTTTTGTACTCTCTAGGGTATGTTGAATCACTCCTAATAGACTAAAACACTCCTAAAGGAGGAGCATCATCTACATGAGAAGATTGTTTGTTCTCTCTAGGGTATGTTGAATCACTCCTAATAGACTAAAAAACAATATTGAAACGTCTATATGATGATTTTGAATTTTTTAAATATTATTTACATGATGTATCTGACTCAATGTCTATGTTAGTAGTCTTCCTTTTTCCTTCCCTTTCTTCTATGTAATTATCATTTTTATCTCTACTTTGGTTTGTTTGGTTGACCAAGTCTTCTATTGTTGCTACAACAACATTGGTTCTTTCATCTTTTATATCAGATTATTTATTCCTGGTGTACGCCTCAGTTAGATCTATCACATTAGGGTCATTGTCATAATGTTCTAATTATGCACCTCTAAATAACCATATTTGCTGTTTCATCCAGATATCTGGTTGTTATTCACCAACATATTTTGTCTTATCTCTGAGTGTAGAATTCTCTAAAAAATATACTAGGATAAAAAATATCTTTGTAACATTTTTTATTTCCTTGATGTCATGGTCATCAAGCTCAGGTGATGGTAGAGCTCCCATGTTGTGACTCATCATGGTGGGTAGTGGAGTATAAGCATTTCCATATTCATCAATGAGATCCATAGTAATCTTGTTTTTTTCCATAGTCTAAAAAATAATGTGCATCTGTCTATCATATTAAGACCATCCATGAGTTGATACATCCCCACACTAATATCAAATGGTTGTTGTAATGTCAAAAAGACAAAATGTTGCCTTAATGTTGATATCCAGTTGGACCAACCTCTAGTGATTTTAGGAGCATAGAGTTTCCATAAGGGGTTATAAAGACCTTCTTTCTTATTGATTAGTTTCCTATGTTGTGGGTTTTGAGGTCGGTCAGACACATGATGCCATTGGAGAGATGAGAAGATTCAAAGATTGTTCTTGTTTCCCCTTCTATGTGCTGAGTGTGTTGTTATATTGATCATAACTGGATTTTCACCAAAGTAGTTGGTGGTCAGAGTTGGCGGGTAAATTAACTCTGCCAAGACACCAGGTGAGAATCAACATGGATTTGTATTATACTTATTTTTGAGGTATAAACTGAGTAGAGATGAATGACGACTAGGCCATCTCTCACACTGCATCAATGATATTTGAGCCTTAAATGGATGTGACAACACAAAAGTAGGGGAGAGACCGAATGAGAATACATGAACATACCTTATTAATGGAGATAATAGGTGTAGTTTCACTAACTTAAAGTGTAGGTGAATGGAATCAAAATGTGTCCATGCTTATTCTAAAATTATTTCCTTTTCCCCGAGAATATGCCTACTTTTCAATATTCTGCCTCATGGTCAATAGATCCTAGAAAAGTCCGCACTAATTACCAAAACAATTATCAACTATAATATATTAAGGTTTATGTATATATTTTTAAGTGTTTCCATCCCCAAAATCACATTTTCTCTTATCTCAACAACTTTGTTTAACATCTTATTATGTAATTCTCTTATTACAAGGCTATAATGGTTGCATTGGTGTATCATTTATATATATTAGGGGTGAAAAAAATAAATTTCATGTTAGAAAAGCATTTAAGTTTAAACAAAACAACACAAATTAGGATATACCTGGACCAATATTTTTGGCAAAATATTGAAAAGTGTCAGGACCTTATTTATAATGTGTAAAATAGAATATCCATTGCTATTCTATTTATTGGTGAATGAATTTTGAAGTAAACATAGTTTTTCTTATTATAGTGCATTGTGATGTTTAGTGTTGTGTATATATTTGAGTTAGTGTTGAAATATTAAAAGGTAAAATTATATTTTTATATAAAACCCTCTAAACCATGTGTCTTGATTCATTGATCTTGAACTGCCATAATTTTAGTTAAAAAATTAATAGACAAACTTGAAACCAATTCAATTGATAAGTTCCAATTCAAGCTAAATTTGTCCAAATACATGCTCTTAAAGTTTGGTATAATATTGGTAAACCTAGTATCTAGAAGGGATGATATTTTTTTATTAATATCAACCTGAACATCACCTAATTTTCACATCAACTTGATATGTTCATTTAGATTTGTTATGTATTTTAGAAGAAGAAAGAAAGTATCATCCATTGATGAATCCAACCCAAATTTTAAAATTTTGATCCCCAACTCTGTATGTTCGATATGATATGACTAAATTGAACTATCAACCTAAAAGATTAAGTTGATCACCATATATTTTAATGAAACACTATTTAAATTTAATTTATTATTAAAAGCATTTTCTTCTAGTCTAGACTGCAATTGACCCAGTTAACTTTAAGGATTAAGAAGTCAAGGTTGGTCAATCAAAGATCAAAATTCTTTTTGAGGATTTCAAACTCTAGGTAAGTTCTGTAGGAGTTCCTTTTATATATTCAAACAACTATGTGATGAATAAGGGTGTAGAATAGAATATAATTTGAGTTATGAAGTATGTAGTACTGATTACAAATTTTATACTTTAAAACAATATAGTAATAACAAAAATACGAAATTATAATCATAGGTTTCATCACTTCTACATCATTCAAGTAGTTATTAAGATCCATATAGATAAAAATAAAATACAAGTTTGATTCTTGGTTTAATGCTGCAAAACTAGGTCCTTTTATATATTTTACTTTGATAGAAATCCAAGCCCATGTCAGATCTTATTTGTTTCTTTGCATTGACTATCTACTCTAAACTGATTTGTTGTCTTCTCTACCTAATATCAACACATTGAATATAATATAGTTCTTGAATATTGGTAACATAGCTCTTGTCAGTTGGCTCAACAGACTAGTCTGGTCAGTATCAGAAGGCTAATTTGTCTTGTTGTTTCTTACTTACATTGTTAGACAAATCCCATAACCTTATATATAGGAAAGTTGGGATATTAACAAACTTTTGACACAAGCATGCTTGGGACTCAAGCATACATGACACTAAAGCATGTTTAGAACTAAAGACACCCATAAGGACTATCTCATTTGCACAATAAACTAAATATTAATAACCTTAGCACTCCCCCTCAAGCTGGAGCTAGGGAGAATCCCCAAATTTCTTTCAAATGTATAGACTAGAATATATAAAAATTAGACAAATACAAGAGTATTAGTTCCCCTTAACATTACGATCAAACACTCTCCCCCTTAAACAGATAATCAACATGTCTTCATACAATATTTGAGTAGTAAATGAGTGATTGAGTTTAACTTGAGTTGTATCAATCAACTCTATAACACACCAAGAAAGCCACAATCAACTTATTGGATCTTCTTGATTTTTATAAAGATATGTAGTGTCTTGAGAAGCATAATGCAGTAGAAATTCTAAGCAAGTGTCATAATCTTAGTTTAGAGAGTGATGGGTCCCATGTATAGGTTATTCAACATTCAAAAGCACACAAGATAGAGAGAGAGAGAGTGAGTGATGATAGCATACCCAAAATTGATTTCTACTGCTCATGTTATCAAATATTACAGGGAGTGTCAGGTCCCAATTATAGTAGTCAATGTACAAAAGCACGAACAAGAGAGAGAGAGAGAGAGAGAGAGATTAGTGGGGACATAGACAAAATCATCTTTGCCACTTGCATAATCGAGTACTCTAAAGAGTGTTGGGTCCCAAGTAGAGTAGTCAACGTATAAAAGCACTGACAAGAAAGGGACTAATAGAAACATATCAGGAATTCATTTCTATCACTAACATCGTCAAGTACCCTAGAGACTGTTGGGTCCCAAGTAGAGTAGTATTCACCAAGTAAGAGTAGAGGAGACATAGCTGGAATGAACGACCTCTTGCATAGATCGACAAACAACATTTAACTTCAACATGTAAATTTGTAACACTTAAAGAATTCTTCCTTTCTTTGTTTTACGTATTGTTTCATTGTTGATCTTATCTCTTCCTCTATTCTCCCTCTCACTCTAATCATGAAAGGAATCAAGAGAGTTGTCTGAGTGGAGATTTATAAATTAGAGTAGAGAAAATGGATATATAGGAAAATATGTAGAGGGGGTAGTCGATAGTCTGAGTCAATCTAGTATAAAACCACCTTGGAATATTTTAAGGGTGTTAGATGGGTTGAGGGATGTAAAGCATATGTACATAGCGATGGAAGAGGTGAGTACTAAAAAAATGAGAAAAAAATATTATAAAGGGACGATAAATATTGTTGGTAGAGATAAAAAAGATGATGACATTGGCGTCCCATGAAGATCTAATAGTAGTAACTTTAAGATACATTGTTTTTGTTTTTGAAGGTTGATATTGATCATAGATGTTGTCCAAGAAGAGGCATGGATGGTCATACAAAAGGCCGCCACGAAGACCAAGCGTAGGAGGGAAGGCCACCATGAATACCAAGCCTAGGAGGGAAGGTCACCATGAAGACTAAGCCCTAGAGGGAAGGTCACTGTGAGCCCAATGCAAGTACGTAAAGTAAATAATGTAAATCCTAAGAGATGGAGAGAATCTATGTTAAAGAACTATATAGAAAATAAGGTGCTTGAATATCGTACAGAAACCTCAAGAAGAATGTGTATGACATATCAATAAAACCTTAGGAAGGGTAGATCCCTAACTCACCCTAAGGTCTAAAGTAGGAATCTAAACCCTAGCTTCCAAGTGTTTGGAACTATGACTTTGATGTCCAATTTTAACTCTTTATATTCAATAATGAAATCTTGACTCATGATTAATGATATTGATTTGACTCCTATGATCACCCTATTTAGATCTTGAGATCACCCTCGATATATGACTAATGACTTCCATGTTCTCAAATCTCAAAATTTTGAAATGATGATAATGTTAACTTTCTCGGTTTATGACTTAGGGGTGAGCTCCATGTGGACCCGAGTGGGATCTTCTGTTGATTTTGAGCATGAAATCATGATGTTAAAATATGATGATTGTCTTAAATTGTTGAAATGCAAATCTCAACCATGGATGCATAATGCCACATAGGCCAATTTAGAAGCTAGAGCCTAGATGTTGGAATGAAATTCATGCTTTACTCATGAAGTGTTGTATTTATTTGATCTAGAATGTGACATTGCCATATTTGTATCTATAAGATACCCTCTCAAAATTTTCAACTCATGTTTTATGATCTCCCCAGCTATATGATCACTGTGACTATGCTTTAACCATGGTGCTCGATTGCTCAATTTTGATATGTTGACAATGCTACCCAATTGGAATACAAAGATGATTAAGATATGGAGTATATAACTCCAATCTTGACTGATAGATATATTAAAATTTGGGGAAAAATTCCTTTTATGGTGGGAAGGATGTGATATAGTTGAACTTTATCTCTCTCTTAAAATATATGTTCCCTCTAGAACTACTTTGCTCTTTTTCTTCCTCTTTCCTTCAATTTTGTGTTTGAGTTTAATTTGAAGAATAATTTTTTGATCTAATACACATGTGACACTACAAATATACTCAATTTGATAATAATCAAGTTGTATTGTTGCATCACACCTAATAACTCCTCCTAATTTTGATTGTATATATGTACACAACTCTACCAATTCTGGTGTCCATGTTGTTGAGGGCATTCATACATTTCCAACTCATTTTGTTTCATCCAATTTAGATCTAGAATGGGATTTTTATGCCTATATGAAAAAACTAGCTTCAATATTGTAATCTTCTAAGTTTTATCCCGCTTTTCACCATTTAGGGTCAGCCGTTATGAGGGTCTGAGAGGATGCATAGTCCCGCATGCCTCTAATTTCCTTCCCTTTCTTTTTTCCCCACCTAATCAACCCTTATCCATAGGCTTGTAGGAACAAACAGATCCACATGTTGTGGATCCTAGCCTAATCTGACGATTGTTGGATCGTCTTCAGCCTCTGATATGTGTGTTGCTGCAAACAGTGGTCTGACAGGCATCCTAACACCATCCATGCCCACTCAAACTTGTCCTCAACCTGCCTTTTTCCTCTAACCTCCTTTCAGCACCAATGGGATGCAAAGGGTATGTGGGCGTAGGCTGGAAGGTGCTACTCCCCACCTTTTTCTTCTTTGGCTGCTGTCCACACTCCATAAACCCAAACCAGTGCTTCGGGTGCCCTTTCCACCTATACAATACCCCCTAAAACTTTTCCAACCCTTTGTTTTCTTCCCCAACCTTTTCTCTAGCCACTCCACTCCTATGATTCCTCTTTTAGGCGACAACATACTCCCCAACGTTTAGAAATTGTAACTTGAGCTATATGATGATGGGGGAGGCGTTGGATCTGGAATCCATGGCTTTAGTTCTCCCCACGTGTGCCAACTCTTCCTCTCTCTCTGACACCCACTCATGCCTCTTGTCTTCTCTATCTGCCACGCTAGCATCATGCAGCAATTTTGTGGGAACCACACGGTTCTCAGGCCCACATTTTCCTTCCCGTGTGGCAGCAAGCATGCTTGGTGGGTGGCCAATTGCCTCGATCTGGCCACTGATCGCACGTGGCCAAATTCCAACACCCCACTCGCCTGCGAGCACTGTTGAACACTGCCAACAATGCTGAAGTAGACCTACAACCGTAGACTAAGGGAGCACACCTAGTTGATCTACCACAGGTCGGCCTCCTTTGCAGTTGTTCCCTGACCCAATTCAGGTGAAATCTCCCCTAAAATCCTATTTATTGATGCTAAACTCAAAATCTTGCATCTCCTTGGTCTCTTATCAATATTTAATGAAATTATATATAATTTTGACCAAAAGATTGTCACCTTTATAATGACGATGTTATCATATACTAGTTTTGCATGTGTCACCCCACTTTTTAGTAAAGATGATGCCTTTATAATATTTTGATTAGTAATAAACCTCAACCATGCACTTTATCTATTACTTATGATCCCTAGATACTCTAATCCCCTAATTGGTAATCATAGTCCACTTCTAATGTAATTGATGTCATATTGATCTACCTTGACCTAAAAATGGTTCATATATGTACTTCAACGATGCAACTTGATCTTATGTCCAGTCTTGGATCTAATTCATTGTTTTGAAATGGTTGAACTTCGAAATAAGTAACTCATGTTATGTCTTGTGCCCTTTAAACCAAGATTTCATACTTTTATGTCATAATGTACTTATAAGATCTCAAGTACTCACTTTTGTACATAAATATGAACTATATGACCTAGTTTGCATTCATATGTCGAAAAGTATGAATTGGAACCAACCTATTGCTATATCTATATGAAATTAGAGATGAAATCACCTCGTATCTCATCTAAACATGGATGTTGTTTTTGTACCTAGGTGCCTCATAATGCTAGTGCCATGTTGAATACTTTGTACAGATGATTGATGTGAATGGAACAATGTTTGAATGATGTAGGAACTAATTCTATGTGAATATCCTAAGTCTAAAAGAACATCCATGTGATTGGTAATATGATTATGACTTCAAAACCCTACTCATCTAATATCCACTATTATTCCTTTTATATGTTGGCCCCCCTTGGTTGGACCATCTCCAGGAATCTGACTCAAGAAACATAACTTGTTCTTTGCTCACATGGTATGCTTAATCTCTTGACCATACTATGATATTGGATTGTTTGTATGTATGATGATATGAATGCATGGATACTTAATTACTTCGTTGAGCTATTTTCTGTATGAATACTACTTTCATATTTGGTTATACTATGTTGACAAAGCTTGAACATAATATAGAGAAATCTGTTATATAACCTAATGTTAATATAATGGATCAAGAAACCTAAAAAATGCTATGTATAAACTCTGTCATTAAATGTTCTTGCATTGTTTCTACTTCTTGTTTGTTATTATGTTTCTAGCCAAACACGTTTTATATTACTCTTAATGTGTTTGCTTGCCCTTCCATAGTGCACTTAATTCGTTAGCATGCATATGTTTTGTTTACTGGATTTTTAGTTGCCAAATGAAGATCCACTACACTCTAGACTCTAAGATGTAGAATGAAATACAAATGGGTGCCCGCACATGGGCGTCGTCTTGTGTACCCCGCCTAGTCTGTGTGGGAGTCAAAATTGTTTTGTGGATAATGTACTGGATAAAAAGGAATGGAATATTAATGTATATATGTATATATTGATATATCTATAAAATCATACATGTCGCCATTGAAAAATATTTTATGTGGTGAATGCATGCATGCTTATGTATAGAACCCCTATTGTGAATTTTGTGGTTGGATGTTTATGGTTGTGCATGGATCCTTTGTGTAAGTATTCAGCTTGCATGCCAAGCCTCATCTATTGTCTCAACATGTTATTAATTCTACTCCCTCTAAACTCCCCTCAAATGTGACTCAATGTTTTCCTTTATGCTCACTATGCAATAGAGATAGGAATAGATCCAATTTAAAAAACTTGACGTAAAGTGGAAACTCGAAGATGAAACTCCAAGGAACGTCCCAAGAGAGGTAACTTGAAGATCCAACACTAAGGGGTGTCCATGAAGTTGTTCACCTTGATGTTGATCAAATACATGATCATGTGATTTTCACACGTTGATGTTGATTGAGATGCAAAAGACCATAGGTGGGTAGTAATCCTTTGTGGCTCCAAAGGATTATGGTAGTATGGCCAAAACCAATGCTTCTGTGTTAGTGGATTTCATGTCTGTAGATTGTGATATGTGGATATAATATGTATATGATACATATTATAAGTATGTGGTATTTGGATAGGCGTGTGTATATATATATGTATATATATATGCTCAATATAATATTAAGTGTTAGATGATTTCAATAAGAAACACACATGAAAAACTTGATCGACTAAGCGTAGGTTATGCCAAAGCGTGGTGCACTCTCTACCTTGTATAAGTGTGATGGTAGATATGTAGATCTGTCAAAGTAGGGTGCATATTCTATTGTGTTGGCATTTGGGTCAGTCTTAACTAGGTGATCTTAATGAGATTAAGTACCTAGAAGCATTGAGATGGAATATGAAAATGAGTTGTCCATACCATCTATCAAGAGTCGCATATGATGCAATTGGCAAAAGTTTCCTACCTAAATAATCAAGTTGTGGGTGATCAGGCAAAAGCTGACTCATGATTTGATGAAATACAAATCTTGGCTCACTAGAAGATTGTATGATGCAATCTTCCAAATTGATAAGTGAGCATTATCAATTTGATCAAAATAGTGAGAGTGACAATTAATTAAAGGTTTAGTTAAATATCATTCAATCTTATTTTAATCAAATGAATCAAAAGTATTTTGAGAAATTGCAAATTTTCTCTTGTAGAATCAAATGATGACAAATAACACATTTTCCTTGCGACTGGTCCTTGAGAAAGACAAGTTAAATGGGAACAATTTCCATGACTAGTTCAAATGTTGAGAATTGTTCTCACACAAGAGCGCAAGCTCTATGTCCTAGACACACCAGAACTAGATGAACATACTCCCAATGCACCTAAGGCTGACATGGATGCTTACAAGAAGCACTCTAAAGATTCCATGGATGTCAAGTGCCTGATGTTGTACTCAATGAACTATGAGTTGTAGAGATAACATGAAAATGTGGATGTGATTGAGATGGTAAGACATCTTAAGAACATGTACCATGACCATTGAAGACAAGAGAGATATGTTAACTCCAAGGTGTTATTCAAGTGCAACGTGGTAAAAGGAGATCTAGTAGGTCCCCATGTGATCAAGTTTAAAGAAGTGAAAACACCTCCTTACTAAAAATTTGAACAATAAAACCTCCAGTCCAAACACACTCAGAAGGTATGATGGAGTGGGAGTAAAATTTTGAAATCTTTATATAACAGTAATCAAAAGACCAAAGTATAGCAGCGGAATAAAAACATGACTATATTCAATTATAAATAGCGGAAAATCTTAAACTTACATCATAAGGATCCATGTAGAGGAAATCTAAACCACCTAAAGATTGTCTCCAAGCTTTAACTTCACAATCTATGTCCAAGTCAACATGTTTTGTCATCCAGTCCTCCACCTAGGGTTGGAAGCATACCCCCAGCAAAAGAGAAACAATAGGAGACATCAGCAAAGGCTGGGATGTGCATACTAAAAAGCAAACTCGAGCAATTTATAAAGAATAAGGGACATAAAAATAAAAATCTTCCCAGGCATGAGATAATGACTACCCAATCGGGCATAAAAGAAAAGAATCATCATCATAATAAAATAAGATACTTTCTATAATCAAAACAATAAAGATTGTGAAACGTAAGCACATATCAAGATTTGGGCACATAATCCATCAAGATTTGCGGGCACAAAACGCATCATAAACATCATCAACCTACATGCATGTGAGATAAGCATATCCCCAGAACAATATAAATAAGAATTGGTGGCCAACCCTCGTAAAGTTGAAACTTGATAGAGAATGGAACATAACCAAACTCCCAATATATATATAAATTGGGCCAACCCCCATAAAGCTAAAACCGTAGGTACGAGGTTCCTTTCTATCCCAAAAGATCAAGAAATATCACATCTGCCATAAACAAAACCAATGCAATTACACTACTCTAGTGCAACTGAATCACATAGCATGTTAAATGTAGAGGCAAGTAGAAATTATAGTTAGAATTGTTCAATGTTGCCATCACACAATGGACAACACAAAAATATAAACATCCACTTCAAAGTGGGCACAATCATTATATACGACCAACATGCACCAAGGCACAAGAAAGATATCAAGAGAAGATCCAAGATTACCACAAGAAAGATAGTTCACAAGAACCATGATATCAAAAGATAAGAGAAATGTACATAGGCTATTGTCCATAGGACCAAGAGAAAGAATAATATATGTGAATTGCTCAATTAGAATAATCGTGGATGCAAACATACATAAGAGATAAAAATTGTTCAATATGAATAATCAGATATGCAACATACCTCAACTTCATAGTTAAACGATCCAAAGTTACTTCTAGGTCCAAGCATAAGCATCCAAAGAACCTATTAAACATGCATGTGGGATTAGGGTTAGATTTCCATTAATTATTCAAAACCCTAAAAATCTCCTTTTTATTATTGGTGAATTACGCGATCAAAACCATGCCATATTTTATATTATATTTTCCTGAGTTCAAAACATATTTTATTATATTTTTATGACTTATCAATATTTATTTATGAATTATACAAGTTTTTAACTTATTAATTAGATCCATTAAAATCACCTCTTCAAAACATCAGATTTTGGTGACAAAACCAACACCATTAGAAATCTTGCATTTTTTAAAATCCAACGAGTATTTATTTGTAATTTTTTGATAATCAAGGAATTACTTATGGATTTTAAAATTCTCACCAATCGAAAAATAGCAAAAATCTTCGTCAACAAAGAAAACCCAGTTAGTGGTCAAACTCACTGAGTTGGGCCAATAGCCAGAGGCCAACTAGGCCAAGTGGGAAATAAGCGAGGTTTGTGCACAAAGAAACCAAATCGAGAGAGAAAAAAACATCTATACCCTTGGTGAAACCAAAACAAGGAAAGGTAGATCAAAGGGGCTGGTTGGGGAAATCACAGGCGATCAACTTCCGCTTGATTAGAGTAGCTTAATGCCAAACACATGCGAAGCAGATCAAATTCAAGGATTAGATTCATTAACTCCTCAACCAAAGCATCTGGGAGCAACTACCAACACACGACTAACATTAAAACGAACTCAAGGACCCCTTTCAGCAAATACCAAAGAGCAAAAGACTCCAAGAAACACTCGCCGCCATGGAAATGAGGCATAACACATGCCTCCCTAATTGAATTGGGGAAAACTAGATTACTTACCTTGGAAGCCAAATGATTGGTTCGTAAGCTTCTCAGGGACACAAGCAGTCAAAACAAACCCCTTCCAGCGATTGCGAAGGCCTCAGACCCTAGGCCGACCAGCCGAAAGAAAGTAAAGGTAGGTGGAGTAAGGGCGCCAGCTCAGAGTCTAACAAGGCCAAACCAAGGCATACAAAACACATATGGAACCTCATCAGAGGTTAGGGGACCGATCCCTCATGTTCTGAGGGTCAGGATGGGCGAGAAGGTGGGAAAGCAGAGGAAATGGAGAGCAAACGGGGGAGATGAGAACCTCATACTGAAAACAATGATACATAGTGAAGCCCTAGATTTTATATAGTCACACAATGCGGATGGTGACAAGGAAACCAACTGAGACAAAAACAAAGTGAATCAGTGAGAGATGAGGGAGAGAGATGCGAGAGAAAAATGGGGAAAATGAGTCTGCTGCTCGCGAGAAAAAGAAAGGGAAAAGAGGAAGAGGAAGAGGAAGGTAGGAGAGATAGTTGTAGCTGTTGGATCTAGATCAATGGCTCAGATCTGGCCTGAAATAAGGCAGGCTAAAGGAACCATGTGATGGGGAAAATCGGGAAAACTATAATCAAATTGATTTTAGATTAAAGTTCTTTTAAAGTTTATTTTACTTATTTATCTCTCTTCACTTAAGGGTTCATACATTAGATTACATTATTCATTCATTAGATTATTAGGATCATTCCAACCTCAACCTTGTTTGGCCAAGACCAACAAGTCAAACTTCTAGGGTAGGGTTCTAGTTCTGGTATGATACATCAAGCTTATTGGGTATGTGTAGGACCTTGCTAGACTAGGACTTCCCTTGGGTCAAGAGTTGGCCACAAATGTGATTCTGTAGCCAGTTCCAGAGTTATACAACCAGTTTGTCATGAACTAAAACATGAACAATTTTGACAAGCCGTTGTCACAATTTCTTGACATGTTGAGAACAACTGAAGCGCAAATGAAGAAAGATCAGCCCAACTCTATGATGATGATCAGTAGAAAAGGGATGTCAAAAGACAAAGGAAAATCTTAGAAGTGTTCTAAAGCTAGCATGAAGCCCATGTCTTATACACTCAAAGAAAAGGGAGGGGTGAACAAGGGAGGCAATTGTCACCACTGTCACCAACCTAGACATTGAAAGAGGAATTGCCCTCCCTACCTGGAGGAATTGTGGAGGAAGAAGAAGGAGAGAGAGATATCCACTTTAGGTGTATACATTATTGAGATAAATTTGTCTAATTCTTTATCTTGGGTACTAGATACTAGATGTGTATCTCACATATGATCAAATATGCAAGATATGTAAAGAACCAAGTCTTTACAAAAGGGCGAGGTTGAATTGTGCATCACAAATGGAGCAAGAGTAGCTAGAACTGTAGTTGGAACCAATTATTTATCTTTTTCCACTGGGATTGTAATAGAGTTAAATAACTACTATTTTGTACTTACAATAAATAGACAAATTATTTCTATATCTTGTATGGACAGGGATGGATATGAATTTCATATAAAGAATGATCAATGTTCTATTCCAAAAGATGAGATCTTGTATGGGAGTACCTCGATGTTCTATGGTCTTTATCTATTGTATCTTGAAACAAATGTTTATAACGTAAATACCAAAAGGTTAAAACTTGATAACTCAAACAAAACATATCTTTGGCATTGTCGTCTAGGGCACATCAATGAGAATCACATATCTAGACTCCATAAAGATGGTTATCTAGACTCTTTAGATTATAAATCAATAGAGACATGGGACTCTTGTTTGTTTGACAAGATGACCAAAACTCCCTTCGTTGGTAACAATGAGAGGGCTAGTGATCTTTTAGGACTCATACATACTAATGTATATGGCCCTTTTAGAACAAATGTTAGAGGTGGTTATCAGTTTTTCATTACTGATGACATCAATAGATATGGTTATGTTTACTGGATGAAAAATAAGTCAGTAACTCTTGAAACATTCAAGAATTTCATGAATGAAGTACAAAACCAACTTGGTAAAAGTATTAAGGAACTTCATTCTGATTGAGGTGGAGAATACTTAAGCCAATAGCTTGAGGACCTTCAATGAACCCATGGTATCTTATCACAATGGACTTCACCTGGAACGCCACAAAACAATGGTGTATTTGAAAGAAGGAATTGTACATTAATAGATATGGTGCGATCAATGATGAGTTTTGCCAATATTTCGAATTCCTTTTGGGGTTATGACCTAGAAACCACAACATTTACACTTAACCTTGTACCTTCTAAATCTATTCAAAAGACACCATATGAGATGTGGACTGAGAAGCATCCCAAAATGTCTTTTATGAGGATTTGGGGATGTGAAGCTTATGTCAAGAAAATGTTACTTGAAAAGTGTGGCCCTAGATCAGATAAATGTTATTTTGTCGATTATCCCAAAGAAACCAAGGGACTTGTATAACCCAGCTGACACCAAAGTGTTTGTTGCCAAGGACACTACATTCCTAGAAAAAGAATTCATTTCAAAGGAATCAGTGGGAGGAAAGTATAACTCAAAGAAGTTTGACACCAATAAGAAATAATTGAACTTGTACAGGTATAAGAGTAACATAGATAATCACAAAATATTTTGCAATATCAAATTCCTCATGTGACATAGGAACCTCACAGATCTAGTAGGACATGCCTTGAGCCAGATAGAATTAGTTATCTACTGACTCAAGAAAGTGATGAGTTGGTCATTGATGATGAACGAACTGCCTATTTAGAAGTTGTTAAGGAACTAGAGTCTAATAAATGGCTTGTGGACATGAGATCTGAGTTGGAATCCATCTACACCAACAAGGTATGGACATTGGTTGACCCACTTGAAGGGGTAAAACCCATAGGGTGCAAGTGGGTCTTCAGGAAGAAGACCGACATGGATGGTAATGTACAAACTTATAAAGGTTGATTGGCTGCAAAGTGTTTCAAACAATTTCAAGGTGTTCACAATAATGAAAACTTTTCTCCAGCTTCCATGGTTAAGTCCATCAGGATCATGCTTGCCATTATAGATTATCATGACTTTGAGATTTGGAAGATGAATGTTAAAACCACATTCTTTAATGAGAATCTTCTTTAGGATACGTACATGACACAACTTGAGAGTTTTATAAATACAAAGGATGCAAATAAAGTTTTTAAGATACACAAGTCAATCTATGGATTGGAGCAAGCATCTTAGAGTTGGAATCTTTGATTTGACAAAATAGTGAAAGAGTTTGGATTTGGTCAAAATGAAGATGAACCATGTGTTTACAAGAAGGTTAGTGGGAGCAAGATTGTATTCCTCATATTGTATGTGGATGACATACTATCATGGGGAATGACATCTCTACTTTATAGGTGATAAAGACCTAGATAGGAAAGGCATTTTCGATGAAAGACTTAGGCAAAGCATCATATATTCCAATAATCAAGATTTATAGAGATATATCTAGAAGGCTTCTTGGACTAAGTCAGAGCACATACATTGACAAAAGTGTTGAAGATGTTAAACATGGAGACCTTAAAGAGAGTTAACATGCCCATGTATCATGGTATTACCACATGTAGAGCTCAATTTCCCAATTCTAATGAAGAAATAAAGCACATGAGTAAGATTCCATATGCATCTGCAATTGGATCTATCATGTATGCAATGTTATGTACTCATGTAGATGTCTTGTATGCCTTGAGAGTGACAAGAAAATATCAGTCATATCTCAATGAAGCTCATTGGATTGTCATGAAGAACATCCTTAAGTACTTGAGAAGATCTAAGGATATGTTCCTTGTCTACAGCTGAGAGGAAGAGTTGGTGGTAAAAGGTTACATTGATGCAAGCTTCCAAACTAACAAAGATGACTACAAACCATAGTCTGGATTTGTGTATTGCCTCAACAATGGTGTTATGAGCTGGAAGAGTTCCAAGAAAGAGACAATTGTGGAACATATAACATAAGCCAAGTATATTGCTCCATCTAATGCAACAAAGGAGATTGTTTGGATCAAGAAGTTCATCTCACAACTTGGGGTGGTTCCAAGCATCAGTAATTCAATTGAGAAATTTTGTGACAACAATGGAGTTATTGCACAAGCTAAGGAACCTATATTGAATCCGCATTCCAACCATATATAAAGGAGGTTCCATCTCATACGAGAAATCGTACAATGAGGCGATGTGAAGATTTATAGAGTACCAATGAAAAGCAAGGTGGATGACCCCTTAAAAAAAGCAATTTCATAGCAAAAGCATGAAAGTCATGTTAGATCACTTGGTATTAAGTTCGTAGGTGATTGGCCCTAAGTGAAAGTGGGAGTCTATTGGTATATATGCCCAGAGAGACAATAATATGATGATTGTAATGGCATATCTTGTAAACAATTTGACTAATAATAAAGGCAATCTTCCTATTTATGATGTTTTATTCAGTTATGAGATAATGATGTAAAATAATAAATGTCTAAAAAATGATATTACTCAATGATGTGTGTCTTTTGGTTGAGGAAATGAAAAATGAGAGCATACATATGTCAAGAGTATATGCATTCTTGATATGTCCCTAGTCAGATGTTATTGTGGAAGGTTAATAAACAACAATAACACTTAAAACTAGAGTGTGAGTTGTTTGATGACAAAATCTCATTAGTCATGAAATGTGACATCAAACCTAGTACATAGAAACTTGTTAGATAATAGTGTATTGGACAAACCCACCTTGAGACTGACACATGGAGACATCAGAGTCATCTCTCACAGTGATGGTGGTGTTTGTGATTCTTAGACCTGAAATCATTACACTCACCCCATGTCGTTCAGTGTACTTTGACATCATCCATCGTGATCCTGAATAAGGGTTGTCATAAAGGTGGTGATGGGGTGCACTGTGACACATGGGGATGACTATGAGTGATGTAGATGGGATTTTTCCCTCCTACAAAAGTTTGATATCCTAGCCACTTGGTAAGAGAGAGTGAGAAATACATCACCATGGTAATGTGAGTCAATATATGATATTGAGTTTACACATATCTCAAATAGTTTGCTCTAGTTCAATTTACATGGATTGAATGTTGAAGAGGATGACGATTCCATGACTTGAGTTCAATATGAATATCAGAGACAAAGGAACTATACAATCACTACAACACCAATCACACATTGTAGCTTAAGTTGTTCTTCAACTTCTCCAATTACTTGGGTAGAAATGAAGTCTTGCTAGATACCAATCATTTCTTGTGAAATCATAATATGATTACGAATACCACTACCAACATCTACCGGGTCACACTCATAGGGTGTATTGGAATAGGAGTATAATTGTGGATATGATTGGAAATTTTCTGAATCAAATCAAATACTAAAACGTTTAAGTAAACTACTATAATAATATTGAAATATGTCCTGAGTTAATTGGTTAAAATGTTTAAGCCAATTAATAAGGATTAATTCTAAAGTCTCTTGGCTAATCGTAAGAAATTGAGTATAATCAGATGACAAAAATTAGTTAATCAATTAATATGATTAATTATTTAATTAAATGATTCTATATTATTCTTTTAATAGTCCACAAATGGCTCTTTTTAAACTCAACCATAGTCTTTTGTTTACCAAGGGGTTTTGGAAAAATCTACTTCCTTTCCTCTGCTATTTATAGAGGCATGACGGTTGGATTTTGATATAACAAAAATAACACACTCATCATCATCCTCAAGAGAGAGATAAGGAGAGCGACCGTGACTCTAGCACATCATCAAATATAAGGATACTCCTTCCCACCAACTTGAGAAGCACGACGTGGAGTTCCAGTTAGTGTACATGAAGTAGAGATGCAAACATTGAGAGCCTGCGATCGGAGGATGGACAAGGACCATTTGTACATGCTAGGAGAGACTCACATCATGACATCAGCAGACTTGCTCCATGACAAGGTATATCCCATGCACCCTCTTTCTGAATACGCTGTTATCAATGAGATCCTCTAGTAAGTTATGTGAAAAAAAATTATTACTTCCGTTGTGCCTGCCACCTCCACAAAACCCAATAGGAAGGTCACCAAGAAGCCAAGCCAAGGAGGGAAGGCCACCATGAAGACCAATCCCATGAGGGAAGGTCACTAAGATTCCAAGCCTTGAATGGAAGGCCATCATGAAGATTAAGCCAAGGAGGAAAGGTCACTGAGATGCCTAGACCAGGAGGGAAGGCCGCCATGAAGACCAAGCGTTAGAGAGAAGGTCACCATGAAGGGAAAGCCCTGGAGGGAAGGTCTCCATGAAAACCAAGCCCTAGAGGGAAGGTCGCCACAAGCCCATTATAAGGATGTAAAGTAAATGGTGTACACCCTAAGAGATGGAGAGAATCTGGGTTAAAACATTATATAGAAAATAAGGTGCTCAAATATCATAAACCTCAAGACGAATGTGTGTGGCATCTCAATAAAACCTTGGGAAGGGTAGATCCATAAGTAACCCTAGGGTATAAACTAGGAATCTAAACCCCAAGCTTCCAAGTGTTTGGAACTATGACTTTGATGTACAATTTTGACTCTTGATATTGGGTAATGAAATCTTGACTCATGATTAATGATATTGATTCGAATCCTATGATAACACTATTTGGATCTTGAGATCACCCTAAATATATGATTAATGACTTCCATGTTCCCAATCTCAAAAAATTGAATTGATTATTATGTTAACTTTCTTGATTTATGACTTAGGGTTGAGCTCAATGTGGACCCGGGTGGGACCTTCCATCAATTTTGAGCACGAAATCACGATGTTGTATGTTGTTTTCCTTGAATCGTTGAAATGCATATCTTGATCATGGATTTATAACCCAACCTAGTCCAATGTAGAATCTAGAACCCTAAATGTTGGGAATGAAAGTCATTCTTTACTCACAAATTGAAGTGCTCTATTTATTAGACCTAGAATGTGATCTGTCCATATTTGTATCTATAAGATACTCTCTCAACATTTGCAACTCATGTGATGATCTCCCCAACTTGATGAGTGTGACTATGCTTTAACCTTGGTGCTCAGTTGCTCAATTTTGATATTGTGATAATGCTACCTGGTTGGAATACCAAGATGATTATGATATGGAGTATATAACCCCAATCTTGACTATAAATTGATTTAATTTTGGGGGGAAAATTTCTTATAAGGTGGGGAGGATATGATAGGGTGGAACACTATCTATCTTCAACTATATGTCCCATCTAGCACAAACTTGCTCCTGTTCTTCCTCTTGCCTTCAATTTAATGTTTGAGTATAATTTGAAGAATAATTAATTTGTGTAATACACATGTGACACTCTAGATATACTCAATTTGATAATAATCAAGTTCTACCTTGTATCACACCTAATAACTCCTAATTTTTTTTTGATGAACGTAGGGTGTTACCTCTTTACTATTAGTCAAAAATGTGGTTACAAGATGTACCCACTTAGGGAAAAGAAACAGGAAAACTATACAAACATGAATAGCTAATTACAGAAAGCTTCTAAATCTACTAAATGTTTCACCCAGAGCTTCTCCATATCTGTGCATATTCCTCTAAAAATCCTTGTATTTCTTTCTATCCAAATCATGTAAATAGTATAGCAGGCCACCGCCTTTTCATTGCCCTTCAGGCTAAGCAGGTCAGAAAAGGATTTGAGAACAGTAGAGCATTTCTGGCTTTTTCTCCAGAACTCCCACATGTCAGCAGCAAAGCAACAATTGAAGAAAAGATGAGGTAGTTCCTCTTCGTGTGCCAAACATAAGACACACCTAGAAGACAACTGAAAAGCTACTCTTTACAAGTAATCCGTCGTTGGGATTTTCCCAAGAAAACACTTCCAAAGAAGAATAGAAACTTTCCTTGGAATATCCTTCCATATCCAGTTACCCCAGTTAACATTATGATCTTTTTTCCTAGCCATGTCCCAGCAGTCCTTGAGGCTGCAATTCTTCTTCATCCTCAAACAGATATGATCTTCCCTTAAAGCTTGTGGATACAACCCTTCAAGCAAACTTTCCACCTGATAGGCTCCTCTGAACGCAGGAATTTCCCACTTATCATCTCTCAGACATCTCTCTATCTTGTAGTTGAGACCCTTCCCCATTCTGAGCACGAGGTCCGGATTAACCAACTCAATCAGCCTCTTTTTGCCCTTCAACCAAGGGTCCCTCCAAAACAACAACTTCCTACCGTTACCCAAACTAAAATCAACTTCATTAAGAAGAATACTTCTTTGTTCGAGAAGTTTTTTCCAGAGCCATGAAGTATTTCCTCTGGGGCTCACCGACCAAATTGATTCCTCCTTAATATATCTCCCATTTATCCATTTTACCCAGAGACTCTCCTTTTCAGTAGCAACATCCAATAGATTTTTAATAAGACCAGCCTTAGACCAATCATCAATTTGCCTAATGCCCAAACCACCTTCTCTTCTTGGTCTACAGATTATGTCCCAAGAGACTAAATGCATATGTTTCTTATCCTCCTAGTCTTTCCAAAGGAAGTCTCTCATAATCTTCTCCAACTCCTTAATAACAGACTTAGGCAGAGGGAAGGCAGAAGTCCAGAAAATGATGTATGCCGAAAGGGTGGAAATGATCAGCTCCACCCTCCCTACTTGTGTAAGCAAGTTACCTTTCCAAGAATCCAGTCTCATATTAAATCTGTCCACAATCGGATGACACGTTTCTTTAGTTAGCCTTCCTGTAAAAAGGGGGACACCAAGATATCAGATAGGCAACTCACCTATATCAATCTCTAGAACATTTCCCAAATCAGTTCTACTCACACTCTTGCTTAAGAAGATTTGACTTTTGTTGTTGTTCAAATGAAGACCCGAAATCAGAGTGAAGGTATTGAGAATCCCATTAATACACTGGGCATTACTCTCATCAGCTTTAGAGAAAAGGAGGAGATCATCTGCAAAGATTATGTGGGAAACATTTACTTCACCAACAGAAATAGGCTTCAATCTTCCAGCTCGAAGTTCAGAATTAATAACCGCAGTCAAAGCCTGCATGGCAATCACAAACAACAACGGGGATAGGGTATCACCTTGCCTAACCCCATTATCAGCTTCAAACTCGTCAGTAGGATTACCATTCACTAATACTTTATAAGTAGCTGTGTCAAAAGTCTCTTGAACCCAATTTAACCAGCAAAGAGGAAAACCCATCTTGTTCATCAAGAACAAGATATAATCTCTCCTGACAGAGTCATAGGCTTTGGCCAAATCAGCTTTAATGAACATATAATGTTGAGAACCTCCAAACATGCTCAAAACTTCATTAGCTAACAAAATAGCATCTCCAATCCTTCTCCCTTTCACAAAAGCAACCTGATTTATATCAATGATTTCAGGCAAAACCAAAGCAAGATGATTAGCCATTATCTTAGCAATAACTTTGTAGATAGTGTTACACACAGAGATAGGTCTAAAGCTCTTTAGATTTACAACCCCTTGAACCTTAGGAATCAAAGTAATCATCGTCTTATTACATTCCTTTAAAAGTCTCCCTGTTTTAAAGAAATAGAGGATAGAAGAAGTAATCTCTTCCCCAACAATACTCCAGGTCTCCTTATAGAAAACCACATTAAACCCATCAGGCCCGAGGGCCTTATCATTATTTAGTTTCATAAACACCTCCTCCACTTCATGCTTAGTCACCTCCTTCCTTAACATATCATAATGAATAGCTCCAATTCTAGGAAGGATCCATTCATCCTCCCACAACACCTCATTCATCAGAGTACTATTAAAAATATGAGAATAAAAGTTTTTAACACAACTGTAAATAGTATCAGAATCATAGATCCTATTTCCTTGATCATCTTCAAGGAAATTTATACTGTTTCTTATCCTTCTAGTTTTCAAGGATGCATAGAAAAAGGCAGAGTTCCTATCTCCCTGTTTGAGCCATTGAACCCTACTTTTTTGGCGAAGTAAAATCTCTTCATTATTCAGAGCTTTAATAGTTTCCTCTCTAAACATACCCAACCTCTCCTTCTTCTCTTCGTTTAAGGGTTCATCATCCACTTCTCTCTGTAGGAAGAACATATCATTTTCTAACTCCCTTGCTTTAGAAAATAAGTTTCCCACTACCTCCTTGTTCCATTTCCTCATAGCACAAGTGACCACAAAAAGCTTCCTGTAAACTTTGTACATAGGAGTACCACTAACCACGGTATTTTTCCAAGCTTCATTGACAACCTCCTTAAAGGAATCATGATTAGTCCATGCATTAATGAAACGAAAAGGAAACCTATTCTTCTTCTTCGAATCAAGCCTCAACATCAAGATTTTATGATCACTCACAGCAGCAGGGAGAACTTCTCCCCAACAAAAGGGGAAATTGGACAGAAATTTCACATTTGTAAAAATACGGTCAATCTTTGAAAATGTACTCACGCCTCTTCTGCTATGACTATCCCAAGTAAAGTAGAAGCCCTTAGTTTGCAACTCCACAAGATTCACATCATCAATGGTTTGTTAAAATCAATCATACTCCGATTAGAAGGTGGTTTCTTACCCGATTTCTCCTTTATATGTCTCACAACATTAAAATCCCCTATCACACACCAGTTGACAGGGTTGTAATTCCTTATGTTAATTAAATAATCCCATAACAAAACGCGATCTTCATCAGGATTAGCTCCATAGACAACCGACATATCAAGCTTCAAATCATCTTTACTCACAGAGAAATGAATGCATTGTTCATTCTTAAAGAATACCTTTATGTCCATATTTGCATCTTCCCAAACAACCAAGATACAAGTATAAGAATAGAACTCTCAATTGTCAACAAACTTCGCATTAGACTAGATCCTCCCCACGAAATCCACCTAATCATCTTTTTGTAATCTAGATTCCAAGTTCACATATATATCAGCTTTATTTTTTTTAATCTTATCCTGAATACGAGGAACTTTATTACCTCCTCCTCTCACATTCCAGGACAGAATATTAAAGGACTCAACCATTTGGAGGGATGGGGGGGGTCCTCAACCACCTTAGCCGCAGCCACAGGTGTATCCACCAACTTATTAATGATTTCCCCTTCATCAAAATTTGACAAGGGTGAATACTTGTTTAGTGATTCAGGAATGGACCTAGAAGAATTCTTCGCATTTCCTTTCAGTGCTGATTTGTTTCTCCTTACAATTGTCTCCCACCCTTCTTCAGGCATGGTAACAGGGGTGATCACTTCTGAGGTGCTTTGAACAGAAGATGCATGAGATGAACTACCTTTAATGCCGATAACAATACCCACATCACCTTCTGTAATTTGATCAACAACATCAATAAAAACTTCACCCTCTTCATCTTCGACTACTTTCTTAGGAACCCATTCTTTAGATACCTTCTTTTTCATCATCCCCTTTCCAGATTTCTTCTTCAGGTCTGCGCACAGAGTTGACTCGTGTCCATACAAGCCACACGTCAAACACTTGATGGGCTCCCATTCATATTCAAATTGGATCGTATCAATCTGCCCATCATCACTTGCTATCTGCATCTCCTTAGGATATGAGAAATCAGACGCGATAACCACCTGAATCCTTGCATAGTTGAGCCTGTGGAACTCTGAAGTCAGCTTGTCTGGCCGGAGTGGACGACCCAAAACAGAGCCAATGCTGCTAAACATTTCTGCATCCCATAATTCAAGAGGTAGATTATAGATCTTTAGACAAATAGGAATATCTGTTAACTTCAACTTTTCCAACAAGTCTCCCCTTTCCCATTTCTTTATGATTAAAGGTTTTCTTGCTACAAACCAAGGGCCTCCATCAACTGCCGTGTTAAGGTCTTCTTCCTTCTCAAACATGACGATGAAGAACCCCTTTCCTCTAGATCTAACTTCCAAGGAACCCTTGACCTTCCAGATCATCGCCAGATGCTTTGCTAATGTCGGCCAGTGAGGCTTAAGTCCATCAACATATCCGGCCACCATTTTGCTCCATCGTGCTAGGTTTCTTTCTGCAATTTCCTTTGGATAGACTAGTTTCCCACCTATCAATTCTGCCACTGTCTTCTTCAGATGGATTGGTCCTGCTACAGTTTTGTCTTTGAACAGTCCAGACCAATCCAAAGCCTCCTTCGTAACCACCACACCAACAGGAGCTACAATACCTTGTCTACTTCTTGACAAGGTTCCCTCTCTACTTGGATCTGGGGGGTCGGACACCGTCGTCGCCCCCTCACTCGCCCCCCCACTCGCTCCTTGGTCACTCGCCATCAAGAAAACAATTCACACCGGAGTTCCCGACCTCGCTCGATTACTACGCGGCAGCGTGTCCCCCACTCGCTCCTTGATCACTCCTAATTTTGATTATATTTATGTATAAAACTCTACCCCATTCTTGTGCACATGTTCCATAGGGCATTCATATATATATATATCTAACTCATCTTATTTCGTCCACTTTGGAGCTAGATTGGGGATTTCGTTCCTATATGAAAAAACTTGCTTCAGTATCGTAATTTTTTGGGTTTTATCCCTTTTTTCCCATTTTGGGTCGGCTATTTTGTGGTCCAGAGAGCATTCACAGGACCACATGCCTCTCCTTTCCTTATCTCTCTTTCTTTTTCTCACCTAATCAACCCTCATCCTCTATCTCTTAGGAACTAATAGATCCACATGTCATGGATCCTAGCCTACGATCTGACAGTTGTGGGTCCGTCTTTGACCTTTGGTATGTTCATTGTTGCAGACAGTGGCCTAGCAAGCATCCCATCACAATCCATACCCACTCAAACTTATCATCGAACCACCTTTTTTCACATAGCCTCCTTTTAGAACCAATGGGATGCAAAGGGTTTGTAGGCAGGGGCTGTAAGGTGATACTCCCCACCTTTTTCTTCTTTCGTCGCCAACCACACTCCGAAAACCCTAACCAATGCTTCATGTGCCCTCACCACCTATAAAATACCCCCTCCAACATTGCCAACCCTTTGTTTTCATCACCAACTTTTTCTGTAGCCATGTCGCTCCTATGATCCCTCTTTTAGGTGGTGACATCCTCCACAACTTTTAGAAACCCTAACTCGAGCTAGATGATGATGGGGAGGCATTCGATATGGAATCCACTACTTTAGTTTTTACCGCTCGTGCTTGGTCTGCCTCTCTATCTCCCATGCCCTCTCATCTCTCTCTCTCTCTGCCATGCTAGCATCACACAACTATTCCCTAGGCATCATGCGGTCCTCAGGCCCACATTTTCCTATCTGTCTGATAGTAACGGTGCTCGGTGGGTGGCCAACTGGCTCAATCTGACCATCGTTCACACACTCCCACACGCTAACACCCCCACTCGCCCGTGAGAACTACTGATCGACGTTGACAATTCTGAAGAGGGCCCGCAACCACGGACTAAGGGAGCACACCCAACGGATCGACCACATACTAACATCCTTCACACTTGTACCCCAGCCCAATTAAGATAAAATCTCCCCTAAAATCCCATTATTGATGCTAAACTCAAAACCTAGTATCTCCTTGGTCTTATATCCAAATTTAATAAAACTATATATCATTTTTACCAGAAAAAGGTTACCTTTATAATGATGTTGTTACCTTATTCTATTTTTTTATGAATCACCCTTGTTTTCAATAAAGATTATATCTTAAAAATCTTTAGATTAGTAATCAACCTCAATCATGTACTTTATCTATCACTTATGATCCCTAGATGCTTTAATCCCATGATCAGTAATCATAGTCCACTTTTACTGTAATTGTTTTCTTGTCCCATATAAATGCACCCCAAAGATCTTATTGTCCTAGAATGACCTAAAATATAGTTTGTATGTGTTCTTAAATGATGTAACTTCATCTTATGTGAAGTCTTGGATCTAATTAGTCATTTTGAAATAGTTAAACTTAGAAACCAGTAACTCATGTTATGTCTCATACCCTTTTAAACCATGATCTTATACTTTTATGCCATATTGTCCTTATAAGATCTCAAGTACTCACTTTTGTGCATAAATATGATCTATATGACCTAGCTTGTATTCATATGTCAAAACGTACAAATTTACACCAACCCCTTCCTATATCTATATGAAAATAGAGATGAAATCACCTTGTAGATGGATGCTCTTCTTATACCTAGGTACCTCATGATGCTAGTGCCATGTTGAATACTTTGTGCAGATGATTGATGCGAATGGAACCATATTTGAATGATGTAGGACCTAAGTCTATAAGAGCATCCATGTGATTGGTAATATGATTATGACTTCAAAACCCTACTGATCTAAGATCTACTATTATGCCTTTTATTTGTTAGTTCCCCTTTGTTGGATCATATTTAGGAATCTTACCCAAAAAATATAACTTGCTCTTTGCTCAAAAGGTATGCTTAATTTCTTGAACCTACTATGATATTGTCTTATATGTATTCTGGTATGAATGATTGGCTACTTACTTACGTGGTTGAGCTATTGTTCTTATGAATACTACTATCACGTTCAATTATACTATGTTGATAAAGCTTGAACTTAATATAGAGAAATCTATTACATAACCTAATGTTGATATAATGGATCAAGAAACCTAAAACATGCTTTGTATAAAACTCTAACGTTAAGTGTTCTCGCATCGTTTCTAATTATTGTTTGTTACATGTTTCTAGACAAGTGAGTTTTTTATGACTCTTAATGTGTTTAATTGCTCTTTCATAGCGTACTTAAAGCTTTAGTATTAATATGTATTATTTATCAGATTTTTAGTTTCCAAAATGAAGATCCATTGTACTCAAGACTCTAAACTCTAGAATGAAATACAAACGGGTATTCTTGAATGTATAAATGAATACATATCTCTATCTCCATGTTTATTATCATGTTATCTCTTTCATTTTGTTATTTCTTTTTTTATATATATTTTGTGTGAAACTATGTGCCATTGTAGGGATGCTTAAATCCACTTGCCTTTGACTATGTAGCAATTAGGAACATGTACTTGGGATAATAACAATTCTATGATAATTTTATTATCACAACACCTAAAAATCTAGCAACATAGTTGTAATGAAAGTGATAAACCCCTTTATCTCAAAACATATAAAAGTCATCTAGTGAAAATCAATGAGCAAAGTTAACATATAAAATGAATGAAATGAACAAAATAAAAAAAGCATCATGTGTCATCAGAAAGTACTGTCATCGCAGAGCGGAAGTAGTTGGCAAAAAACAAACGACCGTGTTTTATAGGTGATAATAAAGTTGGCATGTGGTGAAGTTTGTTGAATATTGCTAAAGTTGGAGGATTTCGAATCCGTAAAATGGAGATGATTTTTAGAGAGAAAAGAACCTACATTATTACTAAATAATGCAGTGTTTGAGAAAAAGATTGCATATTGTTGATGGTGCATTGCTAATGACTCATCACAATAATTTTTTAGAACAAGACATAAATGAGAAGGGAAGTTTGGTGAATGCGTTTGAGAGAAATACAATGTTAAATAAAAGCAGTGGGCAATTGTGTGTATGACAACACATTTTGTAGCAGTTAACCCACTATCATGATTGTCCATCGTTGCCTGTACAATTACTGTGGCTTGAAAAGTACAAATGTGTGATTTCTAATTTGTCTGAGTGCCAAAAAAATTATGATTGATACTCCTTACTCAAATATTGTTTATCTCCTTCTCACATTTTAACTGATATGTCTCCTTTTGACAATGGAACGAGTTTGTAGAGCTTTGGTTAACTTAATCACATACATGGGGCATTCTATGTTTAGATATGGATAAATATCTATTTTCCAACATAATTTCTCTTGGTTTAATTTCAATCAGAATAGAGAGGTCAATTTTAACTAAAATTTATAATCTTAAATAAATAGGAGTGGAGAAATAGTGGATCCTGAATAAGAGACAGAAACTATACTAACGAACCATGTCAGTCTAGTTTTAGCTTATGTTGCAAACACAAGATGTAGTGACGTCATACTCCAATCGCTAAATTTATTAACTAAAGATAGGTTCAGATTTAATTTTGATCTTAGGCCTTTTTGGGATGAAATCAACCTTTTATTCTTCAAGTTTCTTAAGGGCCACATATAAACTTGAACTTGGAGTTGAAGGGGTAACAAAGTGCATGGAAAGGTACAAAATAAAGAAAAATTAATGAGAATTCAAATAAAAGGAGGAAAATCAAGGAGCTTGCAATTAAATCTTAAAAATGAAGGAAAAGAGACAAAAAAGTCTAAGTAAAATGTGATTCAAGATGATGAATATTCATTCATCAAGGAGTAGGTGGGAAGGAGTATGTTACGCCCTCATCCCACGATAACTACTAATCATGAAATTAGGCATACATTTAGGATTAAACATAAAATGAAGAACACCCTTAATTTTTTTTTGATTTCACACTCATTGTCTTCTCACATTCAATCAAATAAACTAACTATATCAACAGATTTAAAATTGATTACTCCAATATAAATTCAACAGTCAAGATACATATCTAAATATTCATTCTGTTTCTCACACTTCCATGTACACATGAGATGATAATCGAATACATTCTCTATAGTCAAGGAACAAAGTCACATATCATCATTCACAACTTTCTCACTTCTATACCATGACCTAGAGTGATGTGGATACTTGACTAATCAGATACATGACTCATGTGGCAGACCCACTCTGATCCATCAACATCTTCAAATCACATGGTTTCCCTAAACAAATGTGCGTGGAGGGGTGAGCCTACTCTCCTAGTGAATGAGTACTTTAAAGAAATAGTTTAAAGCACACATATAACCAGAGATATATTATTAATAAACTAAATATAAAGTTGGAAAATAATTACCTATACATTAACTAGCCTTTCATAGACATGTATATGAAAGAATACTCTAGATATCTACAAAGAGTAGATCAATATCTAATCATAATTGATTAATCACAAAGAGAACTAGATATTTAGAAACATAAAAATAATAAAGGTATAACTGCACATACATGATTAATGTCTCATTCATTTTACTATGCCTTGAACCCAGGTGAAGTGTACCACAACATGCAAAAGTATCTAAACAATCTACAGTCCAACTATAAAAGGCTTAGAAGCATGCCCAGGTTCCTAAGCTTGTCTGTCAAGTAAGACCCCATCTATAATGGGTCTCACCACGCCTGGCTCTCAGTGGCTAATGGAAGTAGAAAAATATCTTGACTTCTCCTCTCAACCTGGGTACTCAGGTGGGGATTCAAAGCCCTCAGACTTGTTGTACACCATTAAACCTATCGAAGATGTCCACCAATCGACACAACTCTGCATCAATTGACGTACCAAAGATGTCCCTAACTAGAAAACATAGGTACCACTGACATCCCTAGTTGGGGTTGGATACCAATATTTAAGGAGTCCTCCCCCATCGGCCGAGATCCTCACACCCCATTGGTGTGCTTTGACTTACTTCAACCTGGAAAAAATACCTCTAGTCAGGAAGTACGTTTCCTCCCAATAGAATACTCCTCCTATGAAGGATTTTATAGAGTTCAGGGCATCTAATGTCTAATTCACTCTTTAAATCCACAGTTCAATTATCATATCAACATTTTCTTAGTTTAGAATTGTGAACAGTTCATGGGATAGATCACTCTATAATATGTACTACAAATTGAATTGTTGAGCATCACCACATCTCATACTGACAAATATTGATATAAAAGTACTTGATTCTTTGAATGACATATCATTAGTGTTACATTTGACTCATTCTCATATCGCATGACTCACAAATTATCTTTCATTTCATTTTCCTCGTTCACTAAATAAAGATTTCTTTCAACAATTTACATATAACCAAATATATATATATGAAACCTTAGAATGAACTGAACTAGGGTTTCCACACCATTCACTGAAATATAATGCATTAAGAATAACCTTGAATAAATGAATTTATAATGATAAAAGAACTAGATTAGTTGAACTTCATGATGTTTATTGAAAAAATTTCAAGTTTCCATTCATCTAGGGTTTCACCATCTTAACTAAGATATCAAGAAAACACTAATAACATAAAATGAAATCCAAGATAGTATCTTACATATATGTACTACAAATTCAGATAAAACAATCATTCATAAACAAGGAGATTCAAATAGGCAAAGTTCTTTATTATACATCAATTTCAGACATAACCAAAAACCCTAGATTTTGGTATATTCTTATAACTTCAACATTAACTTTAGGAATTCTATTTTAGATGATTTGTATCCATTTCTAATATGATTTCATCATATGAAATTCATCACAATAGGAAATAAGTCATTACCAAATCATCTTTCATAAGCCTAAACTGAAAGGCAGATTTAGGATTTGTAGTCGTGTACAAAGGAATTAAAGAGTATTGAGGCTTTAATACAATTTTGTGAAATCTACTACTTAAAAGAAGTACCCACTCACATAAGGTGTGAAAACACCTTAAAAATGTAGCCCAAGAATTGAAATTCTAGAATCCATCTCAAACTCATAGAAAACCTTCACTTTCTTCTTCCTTCCAACCACTACTATAGAAATGGCTTATAATGTCACATTTACGAGCGTCAGTTGTATACAAGAAACTGACGCCTAAACACTACAACGTCGGTTGGATACACAAACCGAAATCTATATGTGAAGAGCAGCCAGACATGGGTATCACTTTTAATTTAGTGTCAGTTTCTTAGTACACAACCAACGCCTAAAATCGACCGCCAAATCCAAAATTTTCAGTGGAAAAAATTACCTCTAAAATTTAACATACGACATCAGTTATTAACTATATAATCGATGAATAAAGGTATTTCACGAGACAGAAGTTGGGCAAATTTTTATCGTCGGTTATCTTTCAATAACCGATGCCAATGTGTTTTCCCGCACTGTCCGTGCGAAAAATTTCACCCCCTTTGACGTTGGTTTTCTATGGCAACCGACGACTATGGTCAGGATTCAAGAACATTTTTTTTCGGCATATGTAGATAGACATCAGTTTTTCTAGTAGAAATCGATGAATATCATTGATAATAGGTGTCCTTTTTTTGTGGCAACTAACGCCGATAATTATAAGTGTTGGTTGCTTTTAATAACCGACGTTGATTGTTAACTTAATAGCATCGCGCAAACCAGACTCTTCTCCTTTCTCTGTTTCATTCCCGATTAAAAGCATAGGGTCTGGCGATTTCTCCACCAACAATCTCTCTGCCGCCGTTGCTACTGCTACCGCCATCGTCATGGTTGCTGCTACTACCGTCGCTGTTGTTGTTGCTACCGCCATTGACATTGCTGCTAGCCGCCATCGTCGTTGCTGCTAGCCGTCGCCGTTGCTGCTAGCCGCTGTCGTTGCTGCTGCTAGCCACCGTTGCTGCTAGTCACCGCCGCCGTTGCTGCTAATCACACCGCGCAACCGTCACCACCGTAGTTGCTACTGCTACTGCTACTACGCCGGACACCAGACAACTGCCACCGCCGTGCGCAGCTACCACAGAACCGCCGTCGCTGTTGCACTGAGGAGCCACAAGCTCGCACCACTACCTATAGGTAAGAACATTTTTTATTTTACTGATTTCGATCAACTGATTAGTATTTACTTATCTACTAATTTGTATTTACTTATCTACTGGTTTGTATCTACCTATATACTGATTTTTATTTACTTATCTACTGATTCGTATTTACTTGTACTGATTTGTATTTACTTATCTACTAATTTGTATTTACTTATCTACTGATTTGTATTTACTTATGTGCTGATTTATATTTACTTAAATACTGATTTGTATTTACTTATCTACTCATTCATTCATCTAATGATTTTTTATTTATCACATTATTTAAATTTAGGGCTTTGTATTTGTTCATCTACTTTTTAAAATTATTTAATCATCTACTAATTTATATTTTTTTCTCAACTGAGCTATACTTTTTTAGATAAGGAAATCAACCTCGGATATGAACAAATCTTGTGCTTGCATATATTTGTGCTTCTAATCCTCATGCTTGACCTAATTTAGTAAATTTTGATGCATGTTGAAATAAGATTTAAACTTGTCCATTCTCGCATCCTAATTTGATTTGAATATTCTCACTCTCCCAATGTTCCATTAGGCTCTATTTTGATTCAAATCTTTGATATATGGAGTCATGGTTTATTTACTGTTTATTATTTACTGATAAGCATGATTAAATGATGTTACACAAAACTTAGGATATGAATGATGAACCTAGGATTGTAGGTATAAGAATGACAACACATGTATTTGTTGGCCTAGAAACCCGTCCAAAATTTACTCATTAGTAGTAAATCTTGGATAGTCTACAGTTTGGGACTGTTCTTAAACACCTAATCTCACTTAGGAAGTAAGTGTATAATGTGTATTGGGTTTTCAATAAAATTTTGGTAGCATTTCCCCATTTGTTCCCTAAGTACATATGTATATGGAGAACAATGGGGAAATGTTTCTGAAATTTTCTTGAAAACCCAATACACATTATACACTTACTAGTGAGATTAGGTGTTCAAGAATGGGATAGGTGGTACACATTTATTATATATAAGAATGACAACACATGTATTTGTTCGCCTAGAAACCCGTCCAAGATTTACTCATTAGGAGTAAATCTTAGATAGTCCCCGGTTTGGGATTGTTCTTGAACACTTAATCTACTTAGGATGTTTTAACCATTTGTTATATATAAACCTTAAACCCTAAAGTTTTAACCATAAATTATAATCTTTTAACCCTAGACCCTAATCTTGTTCTAATATATACTTGTTTTCTCTTTGATAATAGAAGGGATAGATCATGGATGTCTATTCGAAATCGCTGCACCCCAGAGTTTATTTTTGGTCTTGATCAATTTATTAGATTTGCCGAGGAACATAGGAAACAACTTGTAGATGGGTTCTACTATCCATGTAGGCATTGCGGTAACAACTTGAAAGTCAGCACTGGTGACGAAATTAAAATTCATGTCACGTGCAACAGGATTGTACAAGGCTATACAGAATGGCACTGACATGGAGAGATTTCAAACCTGAAATCAGTGGATATTGATAGTAGTTCTTGTGTGGAAGAAGAAATCGCCTTCGATGAAGTAGACATCATTGATGTGATGTTGCATAGTTGTGGGGTAGAGCACACTGATCCACCTCCCATGTTTAGAAATATTGTGCATGATGCTGAGATACCGTTATACACAGGTTGTAAGTTTATGAAGCTTAGCACTATGTTGAGATTGTATAAGATTAAAGCTAACAATAGATGAAGAGACAAAAACTTCACGTCATTGTTGTCTTTATTGAAAGAAATTCTTCCTAAAGGAAATGAGTTGCCAATCTCTACATACCAGTTAAAGAAATTGTTGTGCCCAATGGGAATGGAGGCCAAGAAGATACACGCATGCAAGAATGATTGTGTATTATTTCAAAGGCACTATGTGTATTTGAAAGATTGTCCGAAATGTGGTGTGTCAAGGTATAAATTGACGAATTCAGGGGAGTCCAAAACTGGTTCTCCTATCAAGGTGATGTGGTATCTACTTATAATACCACAATTTCAATGCTTGTTTGCCAATCTGATAGATGCGAAGAATTTGAGGTGGCATGCAGATGTTAAGAAAAATAATGATGGGATCCTACGACATGCGTCTCATTCCCCACAGTGGAAGAAGATTGATTTATTATACCCTGAATTCAATGAAGAAGTCAGGAATCTAAGACTTGGGATTTGTATAGATGGGATGAATCCGTATGGGATATTGAGCAGCCAACATAGTACTTGTCTAGTTATGCTTGTTATATACAATCTTCCCCCCTCGTTGTGTATGAAAAATAAGTACGTTATGCTATCATTGTTGATCTTGGGCCCTAAACAACCTGCAAATGATATCGAAGTTTATCTTGAACCTCTGATTGATGACTTGAAGAAGCTTTGGGGTGAAGGTGTGATGACCTATGATGCTTCACGAAGAGAGACATTTCATTTGCACTGTGAATGATTTTCCAGCATATGGGAATTTGTCTAGATATAGTGTCAAAGGATCTAAAGTGTGTCCTATATGTGAAGAGAACACTGATTCAATACGACTAAAACACGACAACAAGACTGTATATCTTGGTCATCGAAGGTTTCTTCCAAAATTCCATCTGTATCATAGGTTGCGCAAAGCATTCAATGGACAGAATGAGGAACAGAGTGCACCTAAACCTATACAAGGGGAGGATGTTTATGAAAGAGTAAAAGACATTGCCAATGAATTTGGTAAGAGATCACAATGTACAATGGCCAAACAGAGTGACAAATCTTTATTCAAGAAGATGTCAATATTTTGGGATCTTCCTTATTGAAGTTCTTTGCCAGTCAGGCATTGTATAGATGTCATGCATGTTGAGAAAAATGTCTGTGATAGCGTCATCGGTACTCTGTTGAATATAGAAGGTAAGACTAAAGATGGGATAAAATCCAGAATGGACCTACGTGAAATGGGAATAAGGACAAAATTAACAGAAGTAGATAGTAGTGATCAGAGAACATACTTACCTCTCGCTTGTTACACGTTGTCTAGAAAGGAGAAGAAAGCTTTTTTTGAATGCTTGGTAAATGTTAAGGTGCCACATGGTTAATCATCCAACATCTGTAGATTGGTATCAATGAAATATCTGAAGTTGATAGGTCTTAAATCTCATGATTGTCACACTCTAATGCAACAAATATTTCCTGTGGGAATTCGATCTATATTGCCGAAGCATATAAGGTTTGCAATCACCAGACTTTGTTTCTTTTTCAATAGTCTGTGCAACAAAGTTATTGACCTTGATACTCTCGATAAATTGCAAAGAGAAGTGGTTGTTACCCTATGTCAGCTTGATATGTATTTTCCTTCTTTGATCTTTGATATCATGGTACATCTTGTTGTCCACTTGACTAGGGAAGTGAAAATGTCGAAACCAATTTACTTACATTGGATGTATCCCTTTGAACGATACATGAGCATTTTTAAAGGTGATGTTCGAAACTGTTATTGGCCTGAAGGGAGTATTATTGAGGGTTATGTGGCGAGAGAGGTTATGGATTTTTGCAATGATATTTTGAGTGGTAATGACGCTCCTGTTAATGACAGAAATATTGAGGAGCATTTTGTCAAAGGAATTTCGGGATCACGGATGAAAGTAATCATCCGTGAGTAGTTGGAACAAGGTTACTTGTATATTTTACACAACATCGACGAAGTGAGTGTTTATATCGAGGAAGAGAAAATATCCTCAAGCTAATTCAATGTGGCTTGCTAGACAGCATAACAAGACATTTATTAAGTGGTTTGAAGATAAAGTCTTACATGAACTATCTCAAACACCAGATAATCTTACTGAAACTATCAAATGCCTCACCTTTAAACCAAAATTGAATGTTATGTCTTATGAAGGGTTTGACATAAATGGATTCTCATATTACACAAAGTGTCAAGATGATAAGAGTGTCATCCAAAATAGTGGGGTCACCCTTCAAGTGTCTTCATTGTTTTTTGCAAGTGTAAAGGATAAGAGTCCACGTGAAGCTAAAATGTTATATTACGGTGTCATTGAAGACACATGGGAGTTTGACTATGTAGATTTTATAATTCCACTCTTTAAATGTAATTGAGTTGATAACACCAAAGGTGTTATAGTGGATGAATTGGGTTTCACATTAGTGAACTTTGTAAAGATTGGTGAGAAGGGTGAACCATTCATATTGGCATCACATGTGAAACAAGTATTTTATATCGATGATCCTACAAATGATAAATGGTCGGTTGTTCTTCATGGTAAAAGACAGTTCATTGAAGATCCTATTGATGAAGAACAATACTATGATAAGTATGATGACTCCAGTCCATTCTCAGTTGGGTTTCCAACACCACCAAATATTGAAGGTAATGATGACTTGTATGTGTGAAGAGATCACAATGAAGGATTGTTAATTGATAAAAGATTGCAATAATAGAGGCATGCATGTTTATATTATTTTTGTGTTTTATTTTCCTGAATGTGAACTTTACAATGTGAATGTGAACTTTACAATGTGAATTACTTTACAATGTGAATGTGAACTTTACAATGTGAATTACTGTATAATGTGAACTTTACAATCTGAATGTGAACTTTCAGATGGCTGAGCATTCATATGATGACCGTGTTGATGATTACCGTGAGGGTGAGGAAGTCAATGCGCCACCTCACAATGTAAGTTTTAAAAATATATCCTGCCTCACATTTATAGTTATATCCTGTAAGTGTGTTTTTTTGGGTCAAATTTTAGGTTTGTGATGTACCCCCTGAAGAAATTGGGGCACTTGATGAGCAGCAAAAAAAATTGAGAAAGTGAGGGGCATCACAATGATGAGAAAGTTACAACAACAAAGGGGAAATGGACCCAAACTGGCTGTGGATTTCGATCATGTAGGAAATCTAGTTGGAGTGAACCACAACTCATTTATTTCATGTCTTAGGGTTCTTACTCACAACCATTGTAGTCCTTACCTAGATTCCTGGCATAAAGTTACCAAAGGGAAGAAAAAATTAGTCTAGAAGGAACTATGTGTGAGTTATTATTATTTGCAATTCTATTTTTGTAGATTACTAATTTTTAGAATACTGGTTAATAGCAATTCTATTTTGCAGAGTATATTTGATCTGGATGAAAAGTTGCATCGTAAATGCATGATGCAACGTTGTGGGAGGGTCCTAAGGAACTATAGGACAAATCTCACCCGAGATTACATACGTGATGCTGAGAAGAGGTTCTTGATTGATTTCCAATTCTAGACATTGATCACTTTTTGACTAACTCTACACTAATAATTTTTGTTCGTATTCTCTTTAAAAAATAAATTTAGGAAGAAGGCAGCCCCTTATCAATGGAACTACTTGGACCCCTAAGACTGGGAGGATTTTGTTACCCAAAGAAAAATGGATGAATTCAAGGTATTAAGCGCCACTCCCAATTTAATTAATATACATTCTTATGTATTCACCTATTCAAGATTAACCTTTAGTGTTACTAATCAAATATTTGTGCTTACTAACAAGGCTATCAGTGATGCTCAAAGAGCAAGGCGTGCACTGAATGTGCACGACCACACAATGGGTCCAAGAGGCTATGTAGGCATTCGCCAAAGACTACAGGCTGAGTCTGTTGCTCAGTCTGCTGCTACTCAGGAGACTGTAGAGTCCTCTACTATTGATCCCGCACCTCTGCCTCACCATGCTATGTGGATAGATGGGAGGGAAAATAAGAAGGGAGATATAACAAAGCCCGCAACTACTGAGGCATCTACAAAAATGGTAAAATTCAACTCTTAGAGTAATCAATCGATATTGATTATTGTTATGTTTACTTACCAATTTCTGTTGATGGTGATTAGTGGGAGTTCCAGGAGCAGAGAAAGGAAGGCAAGTTCATCCCTGAGGGCACAAGGGATGAATTGACAGTTGCTCTAGGTAACCCAAAACATCCTGGACGTGTTAGGGGTGAATGCGCTGGTGTGGGCATCAAAGCATGCTTTGGGCCATCCCTGTGCAAACCTGTCCCAAAAGCGGGACTTTCACAAGTTGAGGTAACCTATTCTTTTTTAGAATGTTATTGCGAAAGGGAACTCAATAATCAATATCTAGTGTTTCTTTTATCCATGTATAGGTAGATGAATTAATTGAGAGGAACGTCCAAGAAGCAATGGTGAAGTGGTAGGCGTCTCAGACGGCCACTCAGACGGTACCTGTGACGTGCCACACTTATATTATTCCTACTGTAGAGGTTGGGAGTATTCTTGTAGACCCACCACCTAGCACATCCTCTGTAAGTATTTTTATGACATAGTAGCTAGTCTTTTTAAGATGATATGTTTGTGTATATATGCATATAACATTCTTTAGGTAAATTTGTAGGGGTTGAAACCATGTCGTCTAAAAAGTCAAGAATATGTCATTGCAGAGGCATCAACTTACCCACCCCTTCTAGGGGAAATGTTACATGAGACTCCAGTACCAGATGGTACGGTTCGTGTGAGCCTGATAAGTTTAGTCCCCAAATGGAGGGATCTTACATAGCCATATGCCCACCTAGATTCTAAAACGCTTTGTGAGGCAGAAGGCGGAGTGATATTGTGGCCCAAAGTGGATGTCGTCTATACTAATATTGTATGGTAAATTTAAATTACGGTAATTTGTTACCGTGTACGTATATATGAGTCAATTGATCTGAAATTATATATAATGGTCAAAAGGAAGACACCCGCTACATATCGGCATCCACCTCTACCTCCTGACATACCAAGTTGTCTTCCAAGGGACCTACACGTCTCGTTAGGTCCTAATTGTAGGGGTATGGCAGATTGGATAGGTGAACATGATCCAATTTTCCCTATAAATGTTACTATTCTAGAGGAAGTTGTAGGTCAATCATATGATAACAAGCTATTTATACAAGATATTTTGGATATGTTTCGTTATGCTTGGCTGAATACATCTATGATAGAGCTATGGGTATGGTGAGATCTTGTTTATACATCCATATACCTTATTTTATATACAGTGATCTGGTTTCTTATATATTAATGCATACGTAATACATGTTTCGCAGCCACTTACACACGATATGTACAAATTTTTCATTTCTCCATGTGGGATTTTTGGTTCCATCTTTGATTAGTCTTGTAGGTGAAAACCCTAGGTTAGTTACTTCATACTACTGTGATGTTTTTAAATATTTTGGTAAAAACAAGAAGACTGTGATAATAGCTCCATTCAATGTCGGGTAAGTTTACTTTGCTTATAATTTGGACTTAAGAAAAAATTACATTTTTATTGTGGAAACACATCCCATTATCACACAGATAACGAGGTGTTACGCGAAAACGTGCGGAAAACACCATAACCACAGATTATCAAAAACACGGGTTAATTAAAACCGATTGCGGAAAACTGTTAAACTGTGAAACTATTACTTTCCAGTCCTCATCCTGCACAGAAACATGTCATATAAATATGTACATACACAAGATCTGACACGTGTCCACAGCTCAGGAACAACTGTCCATCCATCACATGAGTTCACCACCTGTTCATATATACATAAAGGCCCACATCCGGCCAACATCAGGATATACATATATCATCGAACGATCTTCGTGAAACATCGTCAAAACACTGCCAAGGACCTGAGAGTACAGGGATGACTCTAGACTCTACTACAAAACATCCAAAACAGCAGCATGTCCAACGCTTGCCTTCTACTGTTCCTCAAGCTGCTCGTCCGCAACACCACAACCACGACCACGTCTACCTCGACCACCTAAAAAGGGTGTAAACCAGTGGAGTGAGACAATTGAACAATTGTCCCAGCGGGAAACATAGCTCCCCACCGCAACTATAGAACCTCAGCAAGAATAACTATAACAGCAATTATAACATGAGCAGATATATCAGAAGCAGTTATATATATATAGCAAGATCATTCTTACCGGCAAGCATACCAGCTGTACTTAAAACTTATAACCAGATGTCTTTCAAAAGGATATGATTATCAAGATAAGGTATATCAACATGTAACAGGATTATTAGAACAGGGTATAATGCCATATAACCTGATCATCAAGATAAGACACATTGCCACATAACCTGTAAGGTATAACAAACAAGGCCTCAACCAATGTTTCGTGTTTGATTTGATCAGTAAATACTAAATGGTTGTATTACATTTTATTATGCCCTGAGGATTTGAACCGTACCGTTCAAATCCAACCTTCGGTTACGAAACCCAAGCCGGTGCCATACAAGGTCAATGGAAGAGCCGGACTCCACGACCTCCCACCTCATGGTCAGTACATGAGTACAACACAAGCAGGACCACAGTCAAATGCTGAAGTGGTCTAAGCCACAGGGTTAGCTCCATAGGCTACCCATTCTCTAGCCCGCCTTGGTACAGGTCACGACGCTAGTAAAACTGAGCCACGGGCCTGATCACCGTGCTCTGAGCCATGAACACATTCATGCTCCATACATCACATATCCTGAGCCATGGGCCTGTTCACCATGCTCTACACACATATCTGAGTCTGCAACCGAAGCTACACTCTTACCTCCTCATTTTCAGGCTAGGAGCAACCTACACATATTCAACAATATGCGCTTCCAGGTTAACCCGTAGGAAAACCTGTTTCACCATCACCAAGTCCTGACGATGATGGATCTATGGCCAGGGCAAACTACATGATGTTTTTCACTGTGTTTAATTAGTATCTTTTAGATGGATTGCAAGATTCAGCCAAGTTGTATAACATGCAAGATATAACGGAAAGTAAAGAACATTATATTATGATCTAATCATATCAACCTGATCCATCTTAAGGATCCAACATCACATGTTATTACTTGGCCTCTTGCCAACCCTCCAGATCCATCTCAAGGATCATCACATACCACAGGGTCTCAACCCTTCATCATGCACTGTCACTGCCTCTCAAGGCTCACCTCATCATCATGGGACAAACACATCACATACATAATCTTATAGAGCAATTATCAAGGTAATGTTACTCATCACATATGTCACATAGCCCTTTCATGGCTACCCATCACCTGCATGGTTAGGATGCACAATAACCATAGATTCAACATCATGAAATATCATTCAAGATAATCTACTTATCAATAATACACTTATCTAATAATCAAGTGTATTAAGTACATCATTAACAAACCATACTGATGCTTACCCTTATCTTAAGATTATACAAACAATCAAGGTATATAGTATACAAAACCAACATTATTATTACCAATGTCATTATTGTTGCCATCAACTATTTTCATCTTTATCATGAAGCAACCATTAATATAACTGTCACTTAGCATCATTATTACCATCATTATCATCATTATGCAACTACTAGAGTAGTTATCATCATCTTCTTTATCATTAACAATTAAGCATGATAGGTCACATCATGCATCTATTACATGAGGGCTAACATCATATACATTATTATCATTAGCATCCTTATTGTTTGCAAGGCAACATATACATTGTTGATATCACAAACACCACCATCATTTATATAGTTAATGGATAAGCATCCACTTCCATCACATAAGGGACCGCCACCAAAGAAACTCATACCCTCACTATATCCTCACAACCCTCATCTAATAACCTATCATCCAACATGGGTATCGGCCAACCTCACTAACCCTATCGACCATCACCCACTACTACCCTATCGACCATCACACTCTACTAACCCTATCGACCATCACACTCATGCACATAGGGTAGGGTATCGCCCAACATGGCTATCAGCCACAAGGGTATCGCCGACCATGGTGTCGGCCATAAGGGTATCACCCACCATGGTGTCGGCCATCAGGGCACATAGCCTATCGTCCAACATGGCACTACTTGGCCCTATCGTCCACCACATGGACAAGGAGATAACTCAACACAAGAGCATCCATTCTATCATCCAACTCAAGGACATCCATGTCGCCCAACACCATAAAACCATATCGCCCAACAAGAGAGAGAGAGGTAGAGAGAGAGAGAGGGAGAGAGAGAGAGTATCGCCCATCTCCAAGGGTACTCACCATATCGGCCAACAAACCCTAGCTCACCCTATCGCCCAACCCAAAGGCAAGGGTATCAGCCAACCTAAAGGACTCATCATGTCGCCAAACACCAGCTACCATATCGTCCACCAAGGGGAACACCATGTCGTCCAACTCAAAAACAAGGTGTTGCTCAACCCAAGGAACCATATCGCCCAACATGGTCACCATGTCGGCCAACATCCATACTAGGTCAACCTATCGTTCAACCCAAGAGAAAGGGTGTTGCCCAACACCAAGAACACTGATATCATTCAACTCAAGGACAAGGGTGTCACCCAACACACCCACAAGGAAGGGATATCGCCCAACCCAAGGTCATCTTCAACCTCCAACACAAGGGAGCACAGACCCTAGAAAGCAAAGGTATACAAAGGAACCTTAAAACCCTAGAGGGGGATATCGGCCACTAAGGTATATAAGGAAGGTGCACAAGAAAGGAACTAAGCTAGTCTACTAACATGTAACAAGGTTAAAGCTAGAGGTAAGAGAGTTAGGGTTAGAAACTATGCAACCCGCCTTAAGCTCCAAGGAAGAAGATGCACTTTGAGCTCCAAGGTTGTCGGCCACCAAAGCTCCAAAGCACTCCAAGGTCCAAAGCTATCGTCCACCAGGCTGCTCGAGGAAGGTGTATTGACCACCACTTCAGCTCCAAGGAAGTGTATCGGCCAACACAAGCAAGATGGAGAGGGGTATCGTGCACTCAAGGTGGAGGAGAGACCAAAGGACCAAAAGAGACTAAGGCAAAGAAAAGAGCTACCTATATAGGAAGAAGGGGAGGAGAAACCAAGGTACAACCATGCTATGTGTCGTCCACCCAAGGGACACATGTCCACCAACTCAAGCCACCTCTCATGCAAGCCATAAGGCACTTGTCCAAGATGTGCACCATGTGTCCACCAACCAAGCCAAGCCATCTGGGCGACACAACAAGAGCTACTGGGCGACACACCAAGCAACTGGGCGACACACCACCTGCCCTGGGTGACACAAGGCTCAAGCAAGCCCAAACAAGGAACTCCAAGGCCCAAACAAGCTCAACTCAGGCCCAAAGGACTCAAACAACAAGCCCAAACCTTCCTCTCAACCCTAGAGGAAGCAAAGAGGGAAAACATCTCACAAGATGGAAAACTTGCACACAAAACCCTCGACTTGGGATATTTGCAAGTAGCCCCTCGAACTCTCAACAAAGCACAACCAAACCCTAATCACCACTAAAGGTGATTAGCAAGCACCAAAGCACCAAGATCAAGCAAAACAAATAGGGTAAACCCTAAACGCAGGTCAGGGTCCTTACAGCCATAAACCTCTACAAAAGGATTTCGTCCCTGAAATTCGAAGAGAAAAGCGAGGGATACTTCCTCCTCATCTCTTCCTCAAGCTCCCACGTGGCTTCCTCAATGCCACGGTGATGCCAAAGGACCTTCAAAAGAACCAGATCCTTCTTGACTCTTCTGTCAAGGATCATCATAGGACCCTCTTCATAAGTCACATCTTTGTCAAGCTCAACTTCAACTGGTTGTATCACTGTTCCTGTATCCGGATGACTTTTCTTCAGCATACTGACATGGAACACTGGATGTAACCTGTGCAACTCTGGAGGCAACTCTAACTCGTAAGCCACCTTGCCAACACGTGCTATGACTGAGTAAGGCCCCATATATCTGGGAGCTAACTTACCTTTCCGTCCAAACCTCAGCACACCTTTCCACGGAGAGACTTTAAGATACACCTTGTCTCCCACCTGGAACTCCAAGGGTCGTTGGCGATTGTCTGCATAAGACTTCTGCCTGTCTTGTGTCGCTTTCAACTGTTGTTGTATCACCTTGATCTTTTCTGTCATTTGTTGTACTAACTCAGGACCCAAAAGCTGATACTCACCTGATTCATACCAACACAAAGGAGATCTGCACTTCCTTCCATACAAGGCCTCATAAGGAGCCATGTCGATGCTTCGTTGATAACTGTTGTTGTAGGCAAACTCTATCAAACTGAGATGTACGTCCCAACTGCCTAGGAACTGCAAAACACAAGCACGAAGAAGATCCTCCAAAGTCTGAATAGTCCTCTCAGACTGTCCATCTGTCTGCGGGTGGAAAGCGGTACAAAACTTCGACTGCGTTCCCATCGCCCTGTGCAACTGTTCCCAAAAACGACTCGTAAACTGAGGACCTCTGTCAGAAACTATCGTCGCTGGCACACCATGCAAACGAACTATCTCATCCACATATACTCGAGCGAGCTTTTCAGCTGTATACGTGGTCTTCACAGGTATGAAATGGGCAGACTTCGTTAATCTGTCCACTATCACCCAAATGGCATCATGATTCTTAGTTGTTCTGGGTAGACCAACTACGAAATCCATGGTTATATGATCCCATTTCCACTGTGGTATAGGCAAAGGTTGCAATGTACCTGCCGGCTTTTGATGCTCAGCCTTGACTTGCTGACACACCGCACACCTAGCCACAAACTCAGCTACGTCTTTCTTCAAGATGGGCCACCAGTACAAGTCCTTCAGACTATGGTACATCTTGGTGACACCTGGATGCATAGCATACATCGACGTGTGTGCTTCCTCGAGCACCAACTTCCTTAGATTATCAGCATATGGAACCACCATCCTATTATGATAGCAAACCACTCCATCCTCGGACTCATGGAACCCATCACGCTTTTCGCTGCCAAACTCTGATCTGATTAACTGTACTGTACCATCTGTTTGTTGTGCATCCTTGATCTGCTGTCTCAACGTGGGCTTGATTTGCATCTGTGCTAAAAGTCCAGCTAACGAGGAAACCTCCATCTGTACGTTCATCTACCGTAAGGAGACTGACATGTCCCGCCTATGGCATACCAAAGAACTCATCTGTGCCTTCTTGGGAGTAGAAGACTTTCTGCTAAGCGCGTCTGCTACCACATTCGCCTTACCAGGATGATACTGATAGTGCAATCATAATCATTGATCAACTCCATCCACCGACGCTTTCACATGTTCAACTCTTGCTGTGAGAAGATGTACTTCAGATTCTTGTGATCTGTAAAGATCTGACACACTTCCCCATAAAGATAGTGTCTCCAAATCTTTAAGGCATGAACTACTACTGCCAGCTCCAAGTCATGGGTCGGATAGTTCTCCTCGTGTTTCTTAAGCTGTCGCAAAGCAAAAGAAACCACATGATGTTCCTGCATCAGCACACAACCCAAACCTTTCTTGGACGCATCACAGAAAACAACATAGCCTTTTCCAGATTCTGGCAAGATCAACACTGGAGCACTGGTTAGCTTTTCCTTCAAACTTTGGAAAGCTTGCTGACATCGATCATTCCAAACAAAAGGTACATCCTTCCTGGTCAACTTCGTCATCGGTAGAGCTATCGAACTGAAGTCCTTGATAAACCTCCGGTAGTATCCTGCTAGGCCAAGGAAACTACAAACTTCCGTCGGCGTCTTCGGCTGTTCCCAATCCGCAACGGATTCCACTTTCTTCGGATCTACTTTGACTCCTTCAGCAGATATCACATGACCTAAGAAAGTCACTTCATCCAACCAGAACTCACACTTACTAAACATAGCATACAACTGATGTTGACGAAGGAGAGTCAACGCTTAACGAAGATGTTGCTCATGCTCTAGCCGGTTCTGACTATAGATCAAGATTTCGTCTATAAAAACTACAACAAACTGATCTAAGAATGGACGAAACACTCTGTTCATCAGGTCCATGAAAGCAGCAGGTGCATTGGTTAATCCAAACGGCATAACCACAAACTCAAAATGACCATACCTCATCCTAAAGGCTGACTTTGGTATGTCATCCGCCTTTATCCTCAAATGATGATATCCATACCGTAGATCGATCTTCGAAAACACTGTAGCACAACACAACTGATCGAACAGGTCATCTATCCTCGGCAACGGGTACTTATTCTTGATCGTGACCTTGTTCAACTGTCGGTAGTCTATACACAACCGCATCGAACCATCCTTCTTCTTAACGAACAACACGGGAGCACCCCAAGGTGACGTGCTCGGTCTGATGAAACCTTTCTCCAACAACTCTTGTAACTGCTTCTTCAACTCTACCATCTCTGCTGGAGCCATCCTATAAGGTGTCTGTGCAATCGGCTGCGTTCCCGGAACCAGATTGATCTCAAAATCGATCTCTCGGGGTGGAGGAACACTAGGAAACTCCTCGGGAAACACATCTGCAAACTCTCGGACCACTGACACTTCTTCAAGGTTAAGGCCTTTTGCCTTGGTATCCACAACGGTATCCACAACGTGAGCTAAGAACGCCTCACATCCTTGTCGCAACAACCTATCTGCCACCATAGATGACACCAGACACGTCGGAAGAATCTTCCTATCTCCCTGGAAGATCCACTTCTCTCCAGCAACATTAAACACCGCCTTCTTGGAACCACAGTCCAAGACAACCTTATACTTCTCTAAGGTATCCATCCCAAGGATAACATCGAAACCATGCATATAAAGTGGTATGAGATCCACCTGAATGCTGTGTCCCGAAAAAGACAAAACACAAGATGGACACTCTTCTCGAAGCAAAGAGGAACCATCAAGAGGGGTTTCTAACAACAAGCTATCCTTCTTACAACTAATAGGTAGATGACAGTTTTCAAGCATACTATAGGCGATAAAAGAGTGTGTAGCACCCGGGTCAACCAAAACAGATATAAAGCAAGAAGAAGACATATCCGAATGAAATAACTCCATCTCACCTGTCACCACTCGCGGGTTGACTACCGCCTCCGGCTGATTCATGTCATAGAATCGAGTCGTTGCTTGCTGTCCACGACCTCTGCTTCCTTGAGCAGACGATCCAGCTTGAGACGCTTGACCGTGTCCTCGTCCTCTTCTACCACTAGGCTGTGGTCTCTCAGACTTCTGGAAACTCTGCCTCGGTTGCTGTGTCACTTCAACATCTCTATTCAGGCAATTGAACTTCCAATGCCCAACTTGTCCACAAAGATGACATGCTCTATTCTCAACTCGTGGCCTAGATGGCCCTGTCACTACCACCGAAGCTGAACTGTGTGCCTTAGATGGTGAAGAAACATAACCTTTTCCCTTACTCGGAGACCACTGAGATGGTACACCATCACTTCTCATCACTGACGGTGCCAAAAACCTGGGCTTTTTGAAGCCACCAAACCTTCGTACTTGAAACTGAGCAGGTCTTTTTAGAGACATCGACTCTCTTTTCTCCCTTACTGTCCTCTCGATCCATCGAACTGATTCCACAAATGTAGCAAACCGCACTCGGTTTTCCAGCGCAGACACAGGGGTTGTCAACTCAGCACTCAAACCCTTCTCGAAACGTCTGATCCGTTCATCATCTGTCGCCGCCATGTGAGGACAGAACCTCAACAGATCCATAAACTTAGCTTCATACTCGGTGATGTTCATCGTTCCTTGCCGCAACTTCTCAAACTGACTGATCTTCTCATCTAGGTATGTCTTCAGAAAGTATCTGGTGATGAACTCGTGCCGAAACACTTCCCAACAGATCACCTCATCAGGCCGCTTCTCTTCCTCGATGGTCCACCAGTGACCAGCACTACCCTTCAAAAGGTAGACAGCATGCTTTACTTTGTCTGCTTCGGGGATGTCGAGGATCCAGAAAGCCTTTTCAAGACTCGTCAGCCACAGATCTGCATCCGCTGGATCAGCCGTTCCAGCATAATCCGATGCTCCGACTCGGCGAAGCCGCTCAAAGGTCTTCCCAATACCCGATGCTTCTCCATGGGGAACCTGTGCTCGCGGAGGAGGCACTGGTAATCGCTCAACCATGAGATTCATCGTAGCCATTAACTGCCCCATAAGCTGTTGGTAGGCAGGGTGTTCAAGTATGGCTGGGTCTGGTTGGGGGACCTCAGGCACCCGATTTTCATGTGCCCGTCCATGTGCTCCATCAACCGATACAGCATCACTATGCTCAGGAGCATGTTCTTCGTGGTTTCCAGACATCTTGGCTTTTCTTCTGCTGAGGGCAGAAGGTGTTGTAAGATAACCTGGAAAACTCATAAGAACAGACTCGACCTAGTCCTAGATCCCTGTAGACTCAGCAAACCTAAAGCTCTGATACCAAAAATTGTGGCAACACATCCCATTATCACACAGATAATGAGGTGTTACGCGAAAACGTGTGGAAAACACCATAACCACAGATTATCAAAAACACGGGTTAATTAAAACCGATTGTGGAAAACTGATAAACTGTGAAACTATTACTTTCCAGTCCTCATCCTGCACAGAAACATGTCATATAAATATGTACATACACAAGATCTGACACGTGTCCACAACTCAGGAACAGCTGTCCATCCATCACATGAGTTCACCACCTGTTCATATATACATAAAGGCCCACATCCGGCCAACGGCAGGATATACAAATATCATCAAATGATCTTCATGAAACATCGTCAAAACACTGCCAAGGACCTGAGAGTACAGGGATGACTCTAGACTCTACTACAAAACATCCAAAACAGCAGCATGTCCAACGCTTGCCTTCTACTGTTCCTCAAGCTGCTCGTCCGCAACACCACAACCACGACCACGTCTACCTCGACCACCTAAAAAGGGTGTAAACCAGCGGAGTGAGACAATTGAACAAATGTCCCAGCGGGAAACATAGCTCCCCACCGCAACTATAGAACCTCAGCAAGAATAACTATAACAACAATTATAACATGAGCAGATATATCAGAAGCAGTTATATATATATAGCAAGATCATTCTTACCGGCAAGCATACTAGCTGTACTTAAAACTTATAACCAGATGTCTTTCAAAAGGATATGATTATCAAGATAAGGTATATCAACATGTAACAGGATTATTAGAATAGGGTATAATGCCATATAACCTGATCATCAAGATAAGACAGATTGCCACATAACCTGTAAGGTATAACAAACAAGGCCTCAACCAATGTTTCGTGTTTGATTTGATCAGTAAATACTAAATGGATGTATTACATTTTATTATGCCCTGAGGATTTGAACCGTACCGTTCAAATCCAACCTTCGGTTACGAAACCCAAGCCGGTGCCATACAAGGTCAATGGAAGAGCCGGACTCCACGACCTCCCACCTCATGGTCAGTACATGAGTACAACACAAGCAGGACCGCAGTCACATGCTGAAGTGGTCTAAGCCACAGGGTTAGCTCCATAGGCTACCCATTCTCTAGCCCGCCTTGGTACAGGTCACGGCGCTAGTAAAACTGAGCCACGGGCCTGATCATCGTGCTCTAAGCCATGAACACATTCATGCTCCATACATCACATATCCTGAGCCATGGGCCTGTTCACCATGCTCTACACACATATCTGAGTCTGCAACCGAAGCTACACTCTTACCTCCTCATTTTCAGGCTAGGAGCAACCTACACATATTCAACAATATGCGCTTCCAGGTTAACCCGTAGGAAAACCTGTTTCACCATCACCAAGTCCTGACGATGATGGATCTATGGCCAGGGCAAACTACATGATGTTTTTCACTGTGTTTAATTAGTATATTTTAGATGGATTGCAAGATTCAGCCAAGTTGTATAACATGCAAGATATAACGGAAAGTAAAGAACATTATATTATGATCTAATCATATCAACCTGATCCATCTTAAGGATCCAACATCACATGTTATCACTTGGCCTCTTGCCAACCCTCCAGATCCATCTCAAGGATCATCACATACCACAGGGTCTCAACCCTTCATCATGCACTGTCACTGCCTCTCAAGGCTCACCTCATCATCATGGGACAAACACATCACATACATAATCTTATAGAGCAATTATCAAGGTAATGTTACTCATCACATATGTCACATAGCCCTTTCATGGCTACCCATCACCTGCATGGTTAGGATGCACAATAACCATAGATTCAACATCATGAAATATCATTCAAGATAATCTACTTATCAATAATACACTTATCTAATAATCAAGTGTATTAAGTACATCATTAACAAACCATACTGATGCTTACCCTTATCTTAAGATTATACAAACAATCAAGGTATATAGTATACAGAACCAACATTATTATTACCAATGTCATTATTGTCGCCATCAACTATTTTCATCTTTATCATGAAGCAACCATTAATATAACTGTCACTTAGCATCATTATTACCATCATTATCATCATTACGCAACTACTAGAGTAGTTATCATCATCTTCTTTATCATTAACAATTAAGCATGACAGGTCACATCATGCATCTATTACATGAGGGCTAACATCATATACATTACTATCATTAACATCCTTATTGTTTGCAAGGCAACATATACATTGTTGATATCACAAACACCACCATCATTTATATAGTTAATGGATAAGAATCCACTTCCATCACATAAGGGACCGCCACCAAAGAAACTCATACCCTCACTATAGCCTCACAACCCTCATCCAATAACCTATCATCCAACATGGGTATCGGCCAACCTCACTAACCCTATCGACCATCACCCACTACTACCCTATCGACCATCACACTCTACTAACCCTATCGACCATCACACTCATGCACATAGGGTAGGGTATCGCCCAACATGGCTATCGGCCACAAGGGTATCGCCCACCATGGTGTCGGCCATAAGGGTATCGCCCACCATGGTGTCGGCCATCAGGGCACATAGCCTATCGTCCAACATGGCACTACTTGGCCCTATCGTCCACCACATGGACAAGGAGATAACTCAACACAAGAGCATCCATTCTATCGTCCAACTCAAGGACATCCATGTCGCCCAACACCATCAAACCATATCGCCCAACAAGAGAGAGAGAGGGTGATAGAGAGAGAGGGACAGAGAGAGAGTATCGCCCATCTCCAAGGGTACTCACCATATCGGCCAACAAACCCTAGCTCACCCTATCGCCCAACCCAAAGGCAAGGGTATCGGCCAACATAAAGAACTCATCATGTCGCCAAACACCAGCTACCATATCGTCCACCAAGGGGAACACCATGTCGTCCAACTCAAAAACAAGGTGTTGCTCAACCCAAGGAACCATATCGCCCAACATGGTCACCATGTCGGCCAACATCCATACTAGGTCAACCTATCGTTCAACCCAAGAGAAAGGGTGTTGCCCAACACCAAGAACACTGATATCGTTCAACTCAAGGACAAGGGTGTCGCCCAACACACCCACAAGGAAGGGATATCGCCCAACCCAAGGTCATATTCAACCTCCAACACAAGGGAGCACAAACCCTAGAAAGAAAAGGTATACAAAGGAACCTTAAAACCCTAGAGGGGGATATCGGCCACTAAGGTATATAAGAAAGGTGCACAAGAAAGGAACTAAGCTAGTCTACTAACATGTAACAAGGTTAAAGCTAGAGGTAAGAGAGTTAGGGTTAGAAACTATGCAACCCGCCTTAAGCTCCAAGGAAGAAGATGCACTTTGAGCTCCAAGGTTGTCGGCCACCAAAGCTCCAAAGCACTCCAAGGTCCAAAGCTATCGTCCACCAGGCTGCTCGAGGAAGGTGTATCGGCCACCACTTCAGCTCCAAGGAAGTGTATCAGCCAACACAAGCAAGATGGAGAGGGGTATCGTGCACTCAAGGTGGAGGAGAGACCAAAGGACCAAAAGAGACTAAGGCAAAGAAAAGAGCTACCTATATAGGAAGAAGGGGAGGAGAAACCAAGGTACAACCATGCTATGTGTCGTCCACCCAAGGGACACATGTCCACCAACTCAAGCCACCTCTCATGCAAGCCATAAGGCACTTGTCCAAGATGTGCACCATGTGTCCACCAACCAAGCCAAGCCATCTGGGCGACACAACAAGAGCTACTGGGCGACACACCAAGCAACTGGGTGACACATCACCTGCCCTGGGCGACACAAGGCTCAAGAAAGCCCAAACAAGGAACTCCAAGGCCCAAACAAGCTCAACTCAGGCCCAAAGGACTCAAACAACAAGCCCAAACCTTCCTCTCAACCCTAGAGGAAGCAAAGAGGGAAAACATCTCACAAGATGGCAAACTTGCACACAAAACCCTCGACTTGGGTTATTTGCAAGTAGCCCCTCGAACTCTCAACAAAGCACAACCAAACCCTAATCACCATAAAGGTGATTAGCAAGCACCAAAGCACCAAGATCAAGCAAAACAAACAGGGTAAACCCTAAACGCAGGTCAGGGTCCTTACATTTATTGTGACTTTTGAGTTATTAATTTTCAACTTTCTTACCTCTAGTGGTAAGCATTGGGTGTTACTAGTTATTGTCCCCAAGACGTTCACTGTCTATTATCTAGATCCTACGGGGAAGGAATTGAATATATACGGACATGCAATGAAAATGCCATTATTCCTGTGAGAAATATTTCATATTTTTATATTCATTAACATATGTCATTATATTACTATTTAATCAGATTCAACATGTATGAGATGGAGAAAGGCCACTTTGTTATCCAACTATCATGTTAGCAAGACTATGAAGAATCTTTAACAGGAGGGCCCTGGAAGCTTTTTGGCCTAAATCTATTGGTATGGGAATGGTACCCAACCTCAAGCCAAAAGTGGAATATCCATATTCGTTTATATCGTGGGTACAAATCATGGACTTACCATTACATCAGTATGTTCCCACGATGTACAACTACATTGATAGAGGCCTAGGTAAGTTGATAAAGGTGGATGCACACACAACTAGCAGAACCAGGAGCAAGTTTTCTCAGCTTGCACTGGAACTGGATACCACGCGTGACCTGGCACAATCTATACTAATCAATGGGATTGAGTACGAGGTTATATACGAAGGCCTCCCTTGGGTGTGCGCTTCGTGCTGCCAGGAGGGGCACACATCCAGGGATTGTACCTTTGACAATTACAAAACCCCAAGGGAACAGGACGGGGAACAGAAGCGATATGAATAGCCGACTCAAGATAATACTTTGAACGAGAAACAATGGCAAACACATAAATACATGAAGGGCGGGAGCAGGAACAATAACAACAACCACAATACAGTGGTTGTAAACACTAGCAACCCTTTCGCCAACCTAGAGGATGATGATGGGGAGCACATTTCATAACCCCTTACTGATAAAACCACTGAAGGGAATGGTACCGCAGGGCAACCCAAGTAAATTGAGAAAGTATGGAGGAAAAAGAAATCTGCTACAGAGGGAGACAATGCAATGCTAGTGGATAAATCCAGCAATCACGTAGTAGTCTACCCAGACGTGGATGAAGTAATAGAAGTAGTGAATGTCCAGGATGATGCAGAGAAAGATATATCGCACATACACAAGCATTTAGTTCAAGCCTCTACAGTAAATGAAAACAAGGCAGCCAACATGGATGTCACACCAAAGCAATTAGTAGGTAGGAGAATTAAAGGAAGTGGCACAAGGATGAAGAGGTGTGGCAGGCAAAGCCCGAGACTGACAAACAAAGCCTTAAGAGAAGAGATTAAGGATATTCAGAGTCTAGCAGCGACCTCTGAAGTGGATCCAGGTTCATCCACACAAATGCAGCCCTATACAACCTGATAAATGGTTACAGAATTAATCAAGAAGATAAAATTACAACTAATGTAGTTTAAGGTCTATACTAGACTATACAAATTGTTGATTCGGTCATTTAGGCCTTTCAAGCCACTCAAGACTCAATTGGCATGTGAGGCCATACAACTTCACAGGAGCTTGGTTAATCATCACCCTCAAACACATTTTCGCTCTCAGTTTACTGAGAGGGTGATAGACCTAACATCTATCCTTATCTTAACAGATAATAATTATTATAATGGTACTGATAATACCATGTTTAATTACCTTCACTTTAGCTTGTTCTTTGTAAGCTCTTCTGGATGAAATAGTTAATAGGCTTTTCTCAAAAAAAATCATTATGCAATTTAATGTGTTACATTAACATGTAGGGCTTTACAAGAGTCCGCCAAAGCTGGAGGAAAGGTCCCCAAGAAAAAGAACCAGCCACTAACTTGATAGAATGTGAAAGTAATTTCCCAACACCAATGTATACATTATTTATGTGAACTGTGCTTATTTGTATTTTTGAATATTTTGTATGTTTCAATTTATAGTGTGCTACACATGACAATGGATGGGCATGTGGATACTATGTGATGTGATTTCTGAGCATAATTATCCAACATGTCACAATGGAAATTGATACCATACATCAGGTATTATATGTAGTCTAATTAGATAATATGAAATATATCAATCTTATTATATATTATTAATTATATATATACATCATTCTCTTTGCAAGTGTTTAAAACTGACTTCACTACAGGTGAAAAAGTTATTAGATGTA